>CM034155.1:375170882-375674125 GCA_019776745.2 Taxus chinensis | reverse complement strand
AAGAAAAAAAAAATATCGCCAACAACTAGAAAAGACCCAAAAGATTGCAATTAAGATACAAGAGGTCAAGGGCACACAAGGGGATGGGGGCACCTGGGCGTTGGGCATCCTAGCTAGGCATTGGTGTCCAGACTTAGAAATATGAATTAACAAAGGTTAGAATGGGAAGTGGAGTGTGTAAGACCAAGATGAAAACCAGAAAGAAAGCAAACATGCCAAAGATAGTGATCAATTAGTACTCTTATCGCTTAGGAATGATATGAAGAATATTATGTATTAGGACCTAGATATATTACCCAAAGTGCATGATTTAATGTCTACATTTTCCCCCACTTTATATTGTTGATAGAATGCTTGATAACATAAAGTAGATAAGAGATGAATACCTGGTAACCATGTATATCGATGGTGAAAGCGTGCCAAGGAACAAGAAATAACATGGAGTGACAAAAATGAAGCATGAAAGATAGAGAAGAGGAAGTGACCCTAGGGGTGGAAAGCGTATGTGTGATGTTGCATTATATTTATTATGAATTCTGCTTGATACTTGATGATATGGCTGCTTCTTCCCATAAGGAAGAACCTGCAATGGAGAAGAACAACGAGTAATCAAATATGTGTATATGAAAAACTTGATCAAACGTGTAAAAAGTATGTAAAAATGTGAAAGAAACATGTGTACCCCTGATTCACTGTAGACACTTAAAATTGGTTACTCAATTTAGTGTCCCTCACACTCATTTACCTGCTCAGATAACCTGGGGCATGTTTACGTCACCACTATCCCCTTGGGATATTATCCAATTTATGATTTAAACACCTATCTTAAATTTAATTCACCCCATTATATCTTACCCATGAGTAATTAAATATTAACTATTTAATTACACCTCTTCCCATGTATCCTAATCACTTATCTACCCCAAATTTATTTTATCTATGTATCACCCCTATTTTTCCTCTTCCCCAAGCGGGATATTTTCCGTATTTAGGGTAATTCTCATCTTTCTAGAAATCAATCATTTTGGCCATCTCGGGAGTCAGTCCCGCGATCAGCGCCGAACTATATGGTTGGCGCCGATTTTATAGGAGCGGCGCCGATTATAAAAGCAAGTCCAGAACTCAGTTCCAAGGACCAGGACGGAACAAACGAACGCCACACGAAGAACGCACGCACGAATAGAGAGAGAGAAAGAGACAGATCGCGAAAGAGACACAGGTTGTAAGAAAGAGAAATCTTTTAGCATCAAGTGTATCTAATGAGGGCAGATCCTGTCCGAATCAATCCCTGAGAGGAGCACCGTTACTCTGCTTCTATCACATCAACATCGCACGCATCCATCGATCTTCTGGTGACTCTGTTCCAGTATCTCACCGACTTCGGCATATCCAGCAGACGTCGACTATCTGTCCATCACTTTCCAATTTCTGAATCTTCTCGCACTGTCCCTGATTGACCGATCTGCTTTCAGTCGACGCCGATCACATCAGTCGACGCCGATTATACCTAATTGACGTTGATCATCCTACAGACAGGTAAAAGGACACATGTAACACAAATCCAGCTTTATTTCATAGTTTCCTGTTTTCTATAGCTTTCTGTCTGCTATTTAAATTCTGTTTTATTACTGTAATCAGAAAGTCAAGTCTTTACGTACATCTTTTATCATGTATGCTTCTTTACTTAATTGAAAACGTGGACTGACATCCGCCAAGGAAGCTTATCGCTTCCCGGACCCGCTTCTCAGGCAGTCCACCCAAATATCTTTTAACGCCATCTTTTTCTGTCAAGCATCGGTGTCTTACAGGTTACTCGGATCTATTGTGCGAATTGCTCGTGTGCGCCCATCTTATCTACATCGACCTCCTCATCCGTCTACATCTTCGGATCTTGTCCATCAGGTATCAATTTTATTGGAGTTTTTCAGGGTTTTTGTGTTTAGTTTGGTGCATTAACTTGGACAGGTAACAAGCGCGAAATGCTTGATCTACATTCTGGCACGCCCGGTGGGACCTAACCAAAGTCCCTTATTGAATTTTTTTTTTTTCGTTTCACCATTATCCGGATATATGTTTCTGGATTTTGTTTGGTGTTTGCTTAACCTCTTCTTGCGGAGCACTTTGCTTGTTCGTGGGATTGTTTGAGGGGAAGAGCTCAACAACGCACTTTTTGAAGTCCACACACCTTGGAGAGCTAAATCTACAGGTATTCCTCTTTTACAGTGTTTTCTCCTTTTTAGGATTTCTTTGTTTGTTGTCTATCACATCCAAACATTTCAATTTTTGGTGCTTAAAAGGAATTTAATCGCATTTTGGAAAGAATCTATTTGACTTGTCTTCATCGAAATCAAACACTTCGTTTTTAAGTGCTTAAAAAGAATCTTTTCTTTGTCATTGCTGCATGTTTCTCATCTAGTTTTAATTAGGCTGGAAAATTGATCAAAATCGGTAGTGACACTATTTGATTTTTATTTTTCACCCTTGCACACAAAGCCAAAATCACTAGGTATAAAGCATTTAAACAAAAATTCCTTCCCTGGCCTCGCCTACTTGGAAGTGACATCCAAGAGGAAGAGCCTACGCGGTACTCAGGCCACGCTATAAATTCACGGAAGATTCTGGTATATATTGGCAAAGCACCCGACTCCCTTATCGCAGCGGTGTGTGAAGTGCGGGGGTAGGCCCCTATATCAAGCCACGTACCGGTCTTTTACTGAAGTGCCTTCGGGACTCCTCACCAAACATTCCCCAAACCATCCTTAGTTTGGCTATCTGAGTAGTTCCTGTTCTAAAAAGCCTTCCCTAATATTTTCTTTCTTAAAAGCATCAAAACTTAAAGGAGATAATCACCTGCGCTGCTTGAATTATCTATGCATTCGGTAGGTCAATCTTCTTTTCTGCGTGTTTATGACGGTCATCACTCGGTTACAATCTAGAAGAATGGCTCAACTGGCCCCTTCTTCTTCCGAGATTACCACTAGTGTGGATGTTTCGGCACCCCCCAAATCTTCCTCGGGACCGCTGTTAGTTGGTTCCCCATCATGGTCATATAATCCTTTCCATCAAGCCAAAGCAACCCCATCACGTCCAGCTTCCCCTAGTCCTTCAGAAATATCATCTGACTCAGAGTATGTTCCTCGTGGGGATCCTGAATTTTAGGCATTCCTCGATCGCAATCCGGTAGCCCTCATGGACTACCTAGTACACAAGTCTATTCAAATATCTGATCAAGGACCACCAATCCAGCAAGTGTATGATTATCCTCATGGACCATCCCAGGCCTTTGTAGAATAGTTTGCATCATCTCTCTCGCCTCGAGCCACGGAGAAGGGCGAGGCCCATGTGCCCCCCTTTTCTCTTCCACCGACCATATTGACTAGTTCTCAAATAGTCTTACCTATTCCTAACACCGTAGTTACCTCGAATATTCCACAACCTACTTCTGAGAGATCCTCTGCCCTGGCTATAATGAATGCGTCTGCGCACCCGCATGTTGCTGTTAACTTATCTATGCCCTCCATCGTGTCCCAAGGTCAGTACCTCTTTATGAGCCAACCCCCTCCGGCTAGTCAGTTAGTTCCTGCCTCTCGTCCTCCAGTGGGCCTTTCTTCCAATATTCCAGCGACAATGACCTTCGCCCATCCTTTAGCATTGGCACCCTTAATGCCTAATCCAGCAGTAGAAGGCCCCTTTCAGGTCTTGTTCCCCAACATGTCCAATCAATTCGGCACTCGTGTTCCTCAATCTGTCCCGATTCAATCAACAAGCATAGGATTCCACCAATCACAGGCTCCACCCGTCATCCAACCTTCATGTTCTCAACCACTTATTATCTCACAGCCTGCCTATACGCAGACTCATTCACAACAAATACCCCACCAGGTGTCACCCAGAACCCCTGGTTACTCCTCTTATCATCCTATCAATCAACAGATGAATCCCCCGTTGACACCTCAACAACATCCACCATTTTCTTCTTATGTAGGACATACCAGTGTGCCTCCTCCTCAATCTGACGTGGTTCAAATTCTCTTCAAGAAAATCGCAGACTTGGAAGCCTCCACAAAAGGGGCTCGTCCTTCATACTCCTTTGAAGAAGTGTGTAATGAACCCATTCACCCCTCAGTGGCTTTTAAGCCTTATCCTCCCCAATGGGAACTTCCTAAATTTTCAAAATTTCATAGTCGAGAGGACCCTCAACAACATTTGCGAGCATTCAAACATGCTTGCTACCTCATAGTCCAGGATCAGGAGCTTATGCTCCGTACCTTTCCTATGTCTCTAGCAGGTCCTGCTTTAGACTGGTACAATAACATTCCTCAACACTCCTTGTTTTCTTTCTCTCAATTGGCCCAGATGTTTGTTGAAAACTTTTCAATAAATATCACGCATAAGATCTCGATTACAGATCTTTATAACATTCGTCAATTCGATGATGAGTCTATTGCAGACTTTGTCGCTCGTTGGAGAGGGATAATCAACCAATTGTCTTTCTCCCTTCCTCAATCCCAACAAATCGAGTTGTTTACTCGATCTTGTGCTAATCACATTTCTTCCACTTTAAGGATCCAAAATTTTCATACCTTTGAAGAGGCCTTTACGATGGCACGCAAACTTGAATCTCGCGCCATTGAACAAGGGAAGCTAAAACTTCGCTCTAAATCTAAACCCGATTTTTCTCGGTTTACCAAACCAAATTCTTCTCCTTCTAAAGACAAGAATCAGGGATCCACCAACGCTATCGTATTAAAAACATCACGAGCCGACAATACTTCTAATCAAACACCACGAAGAGACCCTTCATCTTCTCGAAAAGGGACTTCATCATCTCGACCCTTCGCTCCATTGGGGGAATCATATGCCTCTATCTTAGAGAAAATGTTGGAAGTTCGCATGATCGAACTTTCCCCCATTAGGAATATTGATGAAATCCAAGAACGTCCATTCTAGTATAGGGAAAATGATTTCTGTCATTATCATAGAACCAAAGGTCATGACATCGAACGATGTCAGACTTTCAAAAATCTTGTCCAGAAATTCATTGATAAAGGCGAGCTCATTCTGGATAACCCAAATGCTCCCCCAAATCAGGCACTGGATGTTTTTAAACAACCTTTTCCCAATCATTCCCCGAACCATAATGCTTCAGAGTCTCAAAAACCAAACACCCATACTATCAACTTCATCTCTACTGAAGAATCTTCTTCTGAAACCAAGCCATCTGCGAACACATCAACTGAATCAGAACCCCCTTCCACTCCGTCAATCACTGGAATTCCACCATCTTCAGATGACCCATCTTTGAATATTCCTACATTGCTAGATACGGGTTCATCTCTCTCCACTCCTTTGTCCGACCTTCCATCCATACCCGAGACAGTGTCATCCTCATCTGTCTCATCGTCAAACATTCTTTTAATGCTCGAGGAAATTACATCCCTTCGAGTTTCCACTGTAGATACATCTACTTCTGTTGCTCCCATTCTCGCTGCAACTATGCCCCTGGTGAACGTACCTATAATTGTGCCAACTCCGACAGAAGCGTCTCCGATTTTTACTCTTCCTGTCTCTTTTCCTACAGTAGTTCCACCCGTAATTACTGCACCAGAAGTAGTCCCTTCGCAAGGAACTGCTTCTTCATCACTCACTTCTTCCACCACTAATGATGCTTCACCCATTAAAGGAAAATCAAAAGAAGTAGCACCAACACCTATACGCTCAGCTCCTGAACTTAAACCGAGATAACCAAAATCTAACGTTGCGCCATCAGTACCTCCCCACTTGCTTCCCCCGAAAAGGTTACAATCACCTTATGCCGTTGAAGTTGTCACCATCCCTGAAAAAGGAAAGCCCATATTTCGAACCATCAAGACCCTTGGTGCTCTCCCACAAAAATCTCTCTCTACGCCCCATAAAATATTGGATTTATCCGCTGAGAAGGAGTCTTCTTCTACACACTTATCAAAACCATCATCTTCTTCTACAACACATTCTTCACCAACACCCCGAAAAGTGGATTTACCTACTAACAAGACGCCACCTCTTCTATCAGGATCATCATCTTCATTACCAAAAACCAGGACACCCTACGTCCCTCCGATAACACCTAATTTGGGAGCTTCTTCCTTATCTAAATCGACATTATCCAAATCATCAGTAAATTCGACCAAGCAACCTCCTTTATCTTTGAAGACCACAACACTTGTCACATCTCCATCATCTTCAAAATCTATTTTAGGGGCTCCCCCTCCACCAAAATAAATCATGTCTCACTTACTTCCATCTCAGGTGCCCAAGCCTGCACCTCCAAGTGTCCAAAAGAATAAGATGATCCCTAAAAAGACTGTCAAACCTAACATGCAGGTTCTTTTACCTCGGCAGTCTATTCAAGTAAAAGAGGCGCCTTCATCACCTTTGTCCTCATCTTCGTCTACCGGGTTCTACACCAAAATCCTTCACCAACTTATCCAATTTTCATCCATATCCCTTCCTCCGATTAAACCCTATAACCCTAAAGGAGTTAAACCTACCTGGTTTAACTCTGATCTGATTTGTGCTTACCACCGTACCCCGGGTCATGATACTGAGGGATGTAAAGCTCTTCAAGCTGTTGTCAACAACCTTTTGGAAGAAAGTGATCTTTTGCTGGAGGAGGAGGAACAAGTATCTCCTGTCATCTTAGCCCCATCTGAGCCCCAACTATCCACTCAGACCTCTAGTGATTCCACTCCAATTTCTCAAATTGACACAATCCATATCGCCACTAGAACCCAACACTATGATAATCCATCTTCATCTACAACATCTCGACCACGGGTTGTCATTTCTACAACCCCTGAAGGAGTTCCTCCTTCCTCATTGGCCCCACGACCTCGGGTCTCTATTCGTGCTGCACCTCGGGCTCAAATTCCCGTGTCAGTTGAGGAGAGTGTTATGAAACAACTCGCCCAGGCTCCGGTCAAAATGTCTCTTTTTGACCTCATCCAATCCTCTCCACAACATCGCCAGGCTCTGATTGATAATATGTGTCGCATCGCAGTGAATTCAGATGAGCCCCATCCCTACGAGTTGGTTGTTGGACTGAATAGACCATCAACCGCCATTTCTTTTGAAGATTCGGAAGTTCCTCCTCTTTCTTCAGAGGATTTGGAGGCTCCCCTCTTTATCACAGTCCAAATCGACAACACCACATTAAAACGCGTTATGATCGACAGTGGAGCTACACTCAACATCATATCCTCGCACACATTCGAACAACTTAAGTTACCAAAGAGCGTGGTGTCACCTCCACCTTTCGCCCTTTGATCATTTAACGATCAGCTAGCAGTTACTTTAGGAACTGTGGTCTTACCCATTCGAGTAGGTAAGAATCTGCTTCACGAACTCTTCTACATTTTCGAAGGAAAATTCCACTATAATATGATCCTCGGATGCTCCTGGATTCGCGCAATGCATTGTGTCCCATCCACCCTCCATCGATGCTTAAAATATCAATATGAGGGCAAAATATATACTCATCCAGGAGATCCTTTTCCTTCCACACAATGCGACATGACCACAAGGTCTGCCCCTCTAAAGGAAAATGCTTGCTCTCCTGACGGGGCCTCATCTTCTTCCATACCTACAACCAAACTACCAGATTTACAAAATCTATAAGAGACATTGCAACATTTCTCACTGGGAGAGCTTCCTCTCTTTTCTTTCGATGCCCATCTCAAACCTAGTGAGTATGGTAGACCGGACAAACAACCTGAATATCAACCAGGTCTCGGTCGCATCGTCACCATTGGTCTGCCCAATCAACAGACTAATTTCATCTACGGTGGTCTTGATACACCTCACTATCACCCTGATTCTCCTCCTAGGACCAAACCTTACTTAACAGGGTTCAATTATCTACAGAATCCCACGTTTGCAAAAACTTATTTATATCGATGCGCGTGGAAGGGTTTTGGCCTAGGAAAATATGAACAAGGTGTGCATGACCTCACATCCATCCCTACTCTCATGCCACATCAAAAATTTGGTTTAGGATTTAAACCTCTTTCAAAAGCCACCGTCACTATCCTCGATGAGCCTCTTCCTATTGAGGAACCATCTTCTCCCGCTAAGTCAGAAGCATCACTCGATGTGGACGATGACATTTCCATCCCACCTAACTTTTTTTTTTGATCAATACCATTTCCTTAGGGCCGCTAGCCTATAAGACTAACAACCGGTCTGCTTCCATACCATTAATCTTCCCTGAAATAGTTGGAGACGACTCTCCTACTATCAATACTATCCACTGTGCATATGATGATTCTATCCTCACCTATCTGGGGGCAGAGGATTCATATCTCCCCAAGACTATTCCTTCTGAAACGTCTACGCTTCTCAACGAAGCCACTGTCGACCTTAATATAGGGACTTCTGAAGACCCTCGCATCATTAAGGTCGGCCAATCCCTTAATCCACAGGAATTAGGGGACTTTACCACTTTTCTTTCCAACCATCGTCAAGCCTTTTATTGGTCATATGAGGATATGCTAGGACTCGATCCCGATATTGTGGTCCACAATATTGTTACTCTTCCCAACATCAAACCAATTAAACAAAAGTTACGTAAAATGCACCCTAGAGTAGCCCTTCTTGTTAAAGAAGAATTGCAGCAATTACTCTCGGCTAACTTCATCCAACCCATCGATTATCCACAATGGGTTTCCAATGTAGTACCAGTAACTAAGGCTACTGGGAAAATTTGAATTTGTACCGACTTCCGGGATCTTAATCTTGCTTGTCCAAAAGATGATTTTCCTCTACCTAATATCGACCAACTCGTGGATTTAACTGCGGGTCATGAAATGCTTTCTCTTATGGATGGTTGCTCTAGATATAATCAAATTCTCATCGCACCAGAAGACCAACATAAGAATTCTTTCATAACTCCTTGGGGGCCCTTTTGTTATCGCGTCATGCCTTTCGGTCTTAAGAACACGGGAGCCACCTATCAGCGAGCAATGACCTACATCTTCCATGATCTCTTACACAAAACTGTGGAAGATTACGTTGATGATCTCCTCGGTAAATCCAAACGTCATCGGGATCATCTTTTCATCCTTGCACCTCTCTTTGAGAGGCTTATCCGCTTTTGTCTTCGTCTAAATCCATCTAAGTGCGTGTTTGGCGTTCTCACTGGTAAACTTTTAGGTTTTATCATTTCCATTAGGGGTATTGAAGTGGACCCCGCAAAAATAAAAGCTATCCTTGAGATGCCTCCCCCTTCTAACTTAAAGCAACTCCGCAGTCTCCAAGGACGTCTTCAATCAGTGCGTCGTTTTATTTCGCAATTGTCGGACCGTTGCCAACCTTTTCACCATCTCCTCCGTAAGAATGTTAATTTTGAATGGGATGAACATTGCCAAAAGGCCTTTGATGATCTCAAAGCTTATCTTCTCTCTCCACCTGTGCTTACACCTCCACGCGAGGGGGAGCCTTTCTATCTTTATATCTCTGTGACTGACCATGCTCTGGGAGCCATGATCTCACATCGGGACACTTGCGGTAAAGAACAAGCTGTCTATTACATCAGTCGCACCCTCCATGAGTATGAAACACATTATTCCGAAGCTGAAAAGCTGTGTTGTGCTCTCTTCTTTGCGACCTCGAAGCTTCGTCATTACCTCCTTAATCACAAAACTTACATTGTCACAAGTGTCAATCCACTCAAGACAATTCATGCAAAGCCTTATCACAATAATCGTATCACTCGTTGGCTTATGCTTATGACAGAATTTGACCTCGAGTTCATCCCGCAAAATTCTATCAAGGGTCAGGTTATTGCAGATCAATTGGCTGATGCTCCTCTTCCGGACACTCAAGACCCCCTTGCTCAATTCCCCGATGAATATATCCAACAAAGTGATTTTGGTCTATCTCCATTTAAAGTAAAGCTCTTCTTTGATGGATCCAAATGTCAGCAAGGGGGAGGTGCGGGTTTCGTGATGATTCCTCCTTGGGGTACGCCTATCCCAGCCCACACAAATTGAACTTTGAGTGCACCAATAATATGGCTGAATACGAAGCTCTTGTCTTAGGTCTTCAAAATGCCATTAATCTCAGCGCTCGTCATATTGACATCTTTGGTGATTCTAAACTCATCGTTAATCAGGTCACGGGTGTCTATCAATGCAAGAATGATATCCTTCAAAAATATCATGATATCTTTCTTGCTCAACTCCAATCTATCGATAAATTCACTATCCAAGCTATTCCTCGCACTGCAAATCGATTCACAGATACAATGGCTTCCTTAGCCTCACTTATCCCACCTTTCACCGAAGACTCGCGACTTTATGTGGTTGTACAACGATTAGATCAACCGTCTCATCTTCGGCAACTAACTTCAATCCATGCTGTCACCACCCATACTCAAGATGAATGGTATCAACAGATTGTTGATTATCTATCTCATTCGGTGCTTCCTCCAGATCTGACTTCCAATGGTAGAACTTTTATCCAACGCGCTAATCGCTATACTATCCTAGGCGGGATTCTTTACAAACGCGGCTTTGATGGTATTTTGCTGCGGTGCCTCAAAACCCATGAATCATCTAAAGCTATCCAGGAGGTCCATGACGGTATCTGTGGTGGACATTTTAGTGGCTTAGCTGTGGCTAAGCGCATCTTACGTTTGGGATATTATTGGCCTTCTCTTAATCGAGTTTGTTGCGACTACACTAAGAAATGCGTCAAGTGTCAACAACATTCCAATCTCACACACATCCCTAGTCAGGCTTTACAACCTACAGCGGATTTGTGGCCTTTTTCGCAATGGGGTCTTGATCTTATTGGTCTCATCAATCCCCGTTCTTCACAACGTCATCATTCTATCATTACTGCCACTGAGTATTTTACTAAGTGGGTGGAGGCTATCCCTCTTTCTTCAACAAAGGCTAAACCCATAGTTGATTTCGTCTATCAACACATCATTTGTCGCTTTGGCATTCCACACAAGCTCATCACAGATAATGGTAAGTCTTTCAAGAATGTTGATTTGCAGAACCTCTGCAACGCTTTCAATATCAAACTCAGTTTTTCTTCTCCATACTATCCTCAAGCTAATGGTCAGGCCGAAGCTTCCAATAAAACTTTGCGTAATATCCTCGCAAAGGTAACTAGTCGAGCTGGTAGGGATTGGCATTTACATATCCCTTTTGCTCTCTGGGCTTATCGGACTAGCATTCATACTCCTACTGGTGCTACTCCCTTCTCTCTCGTCTATGGGTCTGAGGCTGTCCTTCCTTTGGAAGTCCAAATCCCATCTCTCCGTGTTTCTCTTAGAGAATTTGTCTCCGATGAGGACTATCGTCAAAATCGTCTAGCACAACTTGAATTATTAGATGAGCGACGTCTCAACGCTCTTGAACATCATAAAGTCTATCTTGAGCGTGTCAAGCGTGCTTATAACAAGCACTTGCAGCACTGTGACTTCAAAATTGGTGATCTTGTTCTTAAAGAAAATCAAAATGTCACTACACTCGAAAGAAGTCAACGTGGTAAGTTTGCTCCCAACTGGATGGGCCCCTACATTATCACTCATAAATATGGGTCTGGGGCTTATCGTTTATCTTCCATGGATGGTATACCTGAAGCGGAACCCCTTAATGCCTTGCATCTACGGCCCTTCTACTGTTAAAATCTATCTTACACAAATCTAGTCGCAACACAGATCTTTCATCCGTCTAAACAACCAGTCATCTACTTTCATGGTGATTCGAAACTATGTGGTTCTCCACCTATTGCCTCTTTTACCTTAAAATATGAGTATCACGGCTCTTCTCATTGCATGTTTCTTTTGGATATGTTCCTCCTCATGGTAGGAATACCTTAATCACCACTTCATCTGTCCCAAGTGCTTATCTTAATCGGATCTACTCGGGGCATGAGTGCATGTTCTTCTATGTTCTCTTCCCCTCCATCTGATCTATCTAGGTCTAAACTCAGCTTCTTCCAAAAAGATTTCAAAAAAAGAAAGAAAAAAAAAAAAGAGATGCTATCCAAAAAGATAGACTGATCCCTTGAAGGACAGCTATCCCTACATTATCAAATGAATCAAAATTTGAAAAGTATAGACCATACCCTCGAAGGATGGCTATCATTAAAATTCAAAATACAGACCGCTCCCTTGAAGGACGGCTGTTTCTCAAAGATATATTCAAGGCTTCTTGCAATTGATCAGCCTTTCAATCAGTTTATACACTTTTTAGCATCACTGAAAGACTTCCCGTATTGATCAATCTTTCCATATCAAGCAAACTTCCCGCATTGATCAGTTTTCTTTTCTGCCAAAATCATGAAGCTGAGATTTAGGACCTTTTGTCAATCATATGGAGAATCCTATTTCCCCAGTATGGACATGTATTCTGTCCCTCGTAAATTCCATCAAGATACTTACTTACTGCTCCTTTCGTTTCCCTCCTAAATCTGTTTTGCGGCTAGTTAGTGTCAGGTTTATTTTAACCTCATATAGGGCCTTACATGCATGATATTGTGGCTTCCTATCCAGATTCTATCTATGGTCGGTTGGGAGTCCAACTTATCGTTTTCTTTCTTATCCGGGTATTTTTCTTCATTTCTAGTCAAGTTCGTTTTCATTACTTCCTTAGCTATCGCAAAGAGTATTCCCTATTATTCTTTGTTTTTCATTTCACATTGACATTTCACATGTTAATTTAATCAAAGTTTATCTTCTATCTAATTTCATCTTATCTATCAAAGCATCTATTATCAACACATGTGGATCTGGCTATCTATTTTCATCAAAATTAAATTAACATCTCAACCATACCGAGTACATCAATCACATCTATCCATCTATCCATCAAATTATCTAAAAAATGGTGCATCCAAGCTACACTACATCTATCTATATCCATTTTTCATCAAAATAAAATCCATACATCAATCACATCTATCTATCTATCCATCAAAATATCGAAAAATATGTGCATCCAAGTTACATTACATCTATTTATCTCTATTTTTCATCAAAATTATATCCACATATCAATCACATCAAATCACATCTATTTCTATCCTCTATCAGTTTATATCTATCCAACCACATCTATTCATCATCTATCAGTCTATATTTATATCCATCACAATTACGCTACATCTATCCATGTATATCAAAATCAAACGCATGAGATCAATTATATGACAAATAAAATAATGAATCTATATATATACATGTGTGTCTGTACAACAAAAATGGGTGACTTTCAATCAAGTCATCTATACAATGCCTTCCAATCGAGGCTACATCACTACACAGATACAAAATATATCAATCTCTATATCGTAAAATCCGATGCATGGAGGACACTATCTCCTCCACCCTCCTTTGGACCAGGTTGTCTCTCCTGGCCGCCGCCTATCGAGCTGGATGCACCTGCTGCTGGAGGTCTCGGCCCACCTCGGTCTCTCCCAGTGCTCCCTCCACCTGAGGCCCTGCTCGCCGTGGCCGTCGCTGATCTCCTCCTCGCCCCGTACCGAGGCACGTCTGGGGCATGCTACGCTAAGGCATCCTCATAGTATCTCACCTCAGTGAGGAGAGACTGATATGTGCTCAGGCTCACGGTACCCGGTGCTTGTAATGGTGCTGCTGGGGCTGCTGGCGCTGCTGGTGGTGCTCCTCCTAGGGTCGTACCCTGCGTACCAGACTCCGACATGGTACCTGTCTCCCCATATTTGGCCCTGAGGGCCTCCCTATGTCGAAGGTAGCGATCCCTCTGCTGGATCGCTATATCTCGCCCCTGGCGAGCGGTGTCTCTCTCCAAAATTAGGGCATCCCTCTCCTCCGTCAAAGCCCTGATCTCCTCAAGAGCTACCTGATGTGTCTGTGTCAGGGTGGTATGCTCTCCCTCCAGTCTATCCATCATCGCAGCTATGTCCTCCTCATCGGCATCTATAGATGCCAGGAGATGTCGTGGTAGCTCTGTATCGTACCATGCTGCATAACCCTCATCTACCCCTGCATCATCATCACTGTCTGTAGAGGGTGGGGCCTCTCTCAATGGATCTGCCGGGATCAAAATCGGCAGATCAGTCTCCCTGCTATCCCGCCTATAAGGCGTGTAGGTGGTCGGCACTGTCTGCACTAGGCCGAACTGTCTCAATACTCGCACAAACGGGACTCGCTCCCACATATCTGGCCTGCGGCCCCTAACCACCCTGCTCCGTCTCAGTGCCACCAAGTGGGCATCCTGACCAGCCCATGTCGGAAATACCCGATATGGCCTCCAGATGACCTGATCCGGTGTCAGCGTCCTGAAACACTCGGTGTACCACTCGGCTGATCTCCCCATATCCCCAACGGCCATGTCGGCCCGCCATCGCCTAAATCCATAATCGATACCTCCCACTGCTGCTGGCATCCAAGGAAGCCCGGATGGCCTGATCACCGCTATGTGCTCGTATGCCCAGCAATGGAGCACAAAACTGACATCGATACCTGTCCTCCGGCCTGTGGTGTACATCCATAGCTCATGATATATCTGAGCTATCAGGACATCAGCAAAAGCAAACACCTGCCTGAACTGCAGAATGTCGTAAACACAGTCTAATAACAACAGTGGGAATCTCCCACCTCTTGAATCTGGCAGAGCAAAGTAGGATATAGCCATCTGAATCAAAGCTATCCGTCTACTCCGAGGGCTATCATGTCTATACTGTGAGGCTATCCTCAGTGCCCCGGACACTATCTCTGAGTCATCTGCCCTGTCTCTATATAATCGAACTAGGGCCCTCTGCTGCTGCTCTCGGGGTGTAATCTCGATCGGGTCCCCAGTGATCGACAATCTCAGAATCCTGTATATGTCCTCATGGGTGATGGTCATCTCACCCGTCCTGAACCAAAAAGTGCACGTGTGGCTGTCCCACCGTCGCACTAGTGCCCGCATCAGCTCCACATCCCACGGCACTCGTCTGTAGTATCTGAAGCCCCCGAGCCCGGCTAACTCTAGATGCCACCAATCTACATCAGTCACATCTGGGAGAATAGTCTCCAGTAACTCGGGAATAACATCCCTCATATGTAGAGCCTCTCGTGCCTGCACCCACGACAGCAAGAGCAATATTAGTCTCGAATCACAACATCCAAAACAACAACAAAAATCTTATCTATTCTAATCGGCGTCGATTTAATAAAATCGGCGCCGTTTATTTATAGTCGACGCCGATTAATACCAATCGACGCCGCTCGGACAACAATCGACGCTGATTATACCAATCGACGCCGATTGACTGTCCGGAGATAAATCGGCCCCTGGCCTCCCACAAGCAAAAAAAAATCAAACAAAAATAAATAAATCAAATGCAACAGGTTCAAGAGGAACCACTTACCCCAGGTCGTGTCCTCCTGCGCTTCTGACCGCTCCCAGAGGCTTCCATGGTGCTCAAATCCAAATTCTGACTCTCTCTGAATCAATCGTCACGATGAAAATAAATCGTTTACGTTTTCCGTTCGCATATTTATATGCGCTACGATTGGTCGACGCCGATTTTGTTGATCGACGCCGTTTATCTTGGTCGTCGCCGATTTCTGTGATCGCCGCTGATTTTCCGTATCTGTTTGCCATAGTGTTGATGCTTGGCTTATTTGTCTATCTGATCATTATTGTGTGCTGAATATTGCCTTTCGGCACATATTTTTGATATCATTGTCTATTTCGGGTTTGTTCCCTTTGCGTGGGACACTCGTACTTTTTGGCAACTTAGAGTTAAGCGGGTCTGTAGGCACTAACGTCGTCTCATGAGGAGACCGTCTAGTTTTCCCTACCAATGCGAGTTCCTTAGGTTGCTGCCTTTTTATTTATTTGTATGCATCGTCAATGATCAGATCTACTCCAGACGTCTGACTAGGGCATCCTGCGTTTCCATCTACCTCTTCCAAACTTGGGATCGTCTGTTCTATCATCCATCCCATCCCTAGTTTGAGGGGGATCACGTCATCACACATTCTTCCCTTCTTCCATCTCTTTGTTTTTGTCTCATAACCTTGCTTATCGCAAGTTACTTGACAAAAAGGGGAAAAATGTAGACACCTAAAATTGGTTACTCAATTTAGTGTCCCTCACACTCATTTACCTGCTCAGATAACCTGGGGCATGTTTACGTCACCACTATCCCCTTGGGATATTATCCAATTTATGATTTAAACACCTATCTTAAATTTAATTCACCCCATTATATCTTACCCATGAGTAATTAAATATTAACTATTTAATTACACCTCTTCCCATGTATCCTAATCACTTATCTACCCCAAATTTATTTTATCTATGTATCACCCCTATTTTTCCTCTTCCCCAAGCGGGATATTTTCTGTATTTAGGGTAATTCTCATCTTTCTAGAAATCAATCATTTTGGCCATCTCGGGAGTCAGTCCCGCGATCGGCGCCGACCTATATGGTCGGCGCCGATTTTCTAGGAGCGGCGCCGATTATAAAAGCAAGTCCAGAACTCATTTCCAAGGACCAGGACGGAACAAACGAACGCCACACGAAGAACACATGCACGAACAGAGAGAGAGAAAGAGATAGATCGCGAAAGAGACACAGGTTGTAAGAAAGAGAAATCTTTTAGCATCAAGTGTATCTAATGAGGGCAGATCCTGTCCGAATCAATCCCTGAGAGGAGCACCGTTACTCTGCTTCTATCACATCAACATCACACGCATCCATTGATCTTCTGGTGACTCTGTTCCAGTATCTCACCTACTTCAGCATATCCAGTAGATGTCGACTATCTGTCCATCACTTTCCAATTTCTGAATCTTCTCGCACTGTCCCTGATAGACCGATCTACTTTCAGTCGACGCTGATCATCCTGCAGATAGGTAAAAGGACACAGGTAACACAAATCTAGCTTTATTTCATAGTTTCCTATTTTCTATAGCTTTCTGTCTGCTGTTTAAATTCTGTTTTATTACTGTAATCAGAAAGTCAAGTCTTTACGTACATCTTTTATCATGTATGCTTCTTTACTTAATTGAAAACATGGACTGACATCCGCCAAGGAAGCTTATCGCTTCCTGGACCTGCTTCTCGGGCAGTCCACCCAAATATCTTTTAACGTCATCTTTTTCTGTCAAGCATCGGTGTCTTGCAGGTTACTCGGATCTATTGTGTGAATTGCTCGTGTGCGCCCGTCTTATCTACATCGACCTCCTCATCCGTCTACATCTTCGGATCTTGTCCATCAGGTATCAATTTTATTGGAGTTTTTCAGGGTTTTTGTGTTTAGTTTGGTGCATTAACTTGGACAGGTAACAAGCGCGAAATCCTTGATCTACACTATTTACAAGATCTAAATGAGTTTTCTCAGGTTCTTTCTATGTGGGGTCGTGGCCGATCCAATATATTTCCCGGGGGGGGAAATATGGATAACAGTGGTTAAGTGAGGCTATTAATTAATTTAGTTAATATAATTAATTCAATTAACATGTGCACTAAGGGATATGAATGGGTGGGATATGGTTGATTTAATTAACGGAGTTTTAAGGGGAGTATGACCCAATTTTGATGTCTACATTTTTCCCCTTTTTATCACGTAGGTTGTATTGATAAGTGACACTAATAAAAACAAGAAGTGGTTTCCCTAAATACAAGTGAGAGTGGTATTTCCCCAAGTAGGACAAAAGGTGAGGTTACCCCAAGTGTGTATGGAGGTGATCCCCCTTAAACCAGGAACTGATGAGGTTTGAGACGGAGTCGGTGATTGGTTTGATAAATATGTAGGTGATGAAAGGTAATGTAGGTGGGTGATAGAGAAGGTTATGGGAACATGGGGTAATGGGTAATGGTCAAATTGGGTAAATAGGTAATGAGACAGGGTCAAATCAGGGAATAAGTAATGGGCGATCGAACGCATGCACACGTATAGACTGTGACACAATACCAGGTTGAATAGCTTGTAAAATCCACATTGTCCAAGGTTGATAAGTTAAGCCAAACAAGGTTGAATTGATTCAGGTATCCAGGGTATAGGATATGGTACAGAAACAAAACGTAGGTTAGGTGTAGGAACGTTTAGGTATGTTCTGGTACACCATAGGTTTGGTCAGGATAAATGGCACAACAATATGTAAGGTGTGGTTGGTAAGCTAAAATAACATCGGGAACAACATTGCACAGTATAACGAGTACACAAGTTCAATGGTCACAAAAGTAGGTCGGGGCAAGGTAGATAAGTCATGGCCTAGGTAAGGCCATGGTATAGGTCAAATCTCTAAATGCAATCAAGGAAATTTATGGGTAGTTTAGGTGAGTAGGCAGGGTGCTTTGGATGTTGGTACTGAAAAAAGGTATTTGGTAGGAATCAGTTTCAGTCAAAATGGAAAAAAAGTGAGGTAAATGGTAATGACAGGTAACCGATGTCGGTTAAGGTTTGACCGACATCAGTTTAGTAGGGCACGACATGACCGACGTTAATTAGGTTGATTTGGGTTTATAAGGTAGAAATGTTTTATTTTACGGAATCATTGTTGTCTTGTGACGTGGAGAAAACTATAGAGCCTGGTGAATTTTGCATTTTTCTTGGAGAAAAGGACAAGGCATTGGACTGTGGCTGAGGTGGAGGTGTCTAACTGATGAGAGAATATAGGTAGCTGGATCCACGAGATCGGTTGGAGACGTGTGATTGGTGGAGAAATTTGAGGAAGTGGTTTCGTCAAATACAAGTGATCAGGTGGGGTGACGATCAGTCATCTGATATGACCAGTGTATTGATTTTTGGTATATACCAGCCTGCATGCTGATGATAGTGAGGATTTAAATGAGAGTGTTTGATATTTTGATTTTATACCGGCCTATGTGCCGAAGATAGTGAGGATGTATCTGAGCAATATGAGATACTTGTATGTATTTGTATCGGTGTATATTTATATTGATACAAATAATTTTGTTTGTTATAAATGATGATATTTATGGTATGGATGACGTACTTGTGTTTTTAATTTTTTGTGTTATTGTATATGTGATGGAAACTAGGTGAGTTAGGCATGATGGAGTCGAGGTCATGTATGCATGGTTGAGCTATGTTGGTTAGGTATGGTCATGTTTAAGTGAGTTAGGCATGGTGCAATTAAGGTCATGTAGGCATGGTTGAGTTAGGTTGGTTAGCCATGGTTGTGTTTAAGTGAGTTAGGCATGGTGTAATTAAGGTCATGTAGGTATGGTTGCATTAGGTCAGTTAGGCATGGTGGAGTTATGCTAGTTAGGCATGGTTGAGTTAGGTCAGTTGGGCATGGTGGAGTCAAGGTCATGTAGGCATGGTTGAGTTAGGTCAGTTAGGCATGGTGGATTCAAGGTCATGTAGGCATGGTTGAGTTAGGTTTTTGGTTTCGATTTAATTTTCAAGTTATTGGTAACATGGAAAAATAAATGATGATGAATTTGTATGGTATGGTGTAAATTTCCAAAATATTTGATATCATGGAAATGTGAAATGATGGAGGTATGATATGATGGTGTAAAAAAATAGGTAAGTATACATGTTTATATACTTGTATGGTTGTTTAATTTCCAAGTAGTGTATAATATGGAAACTAACTAAGGTAGAATGTAAATAGAAAAAGTGGTGGAAAATTGATTAGGGAAAGAGTGTCTGAGCTAACCTCTAAGGACCCCATTCCCTCGTAGTGTTGCCTACATAGCCGTGGTGAAAAGGGGCCTCAGGCCGATGTATTTCTCCCGTAAGCTAGGGAAGAATATGACGAGGTAGAGGAATAGGTGGATAGATATTTAGGCATCATTGAGTTTTTAGGTCATATCTGCTTGGTTGAGTTTAAATTTCAAAGGCTTGGTCCTGTATAGGAGAATCGACAAGTAAGGAAGAACGTGAATGGTAAGAGGTGACAAAAAGAGTCACCTAATTGATAAGAACCATAACAAGTCGATAATAACAAAGATGGGTGTATGAGTGTAAGACCCTAAAAGGCATTGCATAATGGACTATTTTAAGGTAGAATAAAGTCACATGATCATGAAATATCGCATTTGCGACACATCCCTTGATCAAGTAGGAAATCAAGGTGAAAATGAGATGAGGTAAAAATGGTTGGTTTTAGCGTAACCTGGTGTGAGACAATATACTTACTTGGCAAGAGACCCAAGGTAAACATAGGAAAGTCCATAACAAAAAAAAAGTATTTATTTTTCTTCTTTTTGATTTTATTTTTGATAGTATGATCAATGCAGGAAGTCTATGTGGGATGAGTGGGTTTTCTCCTTGAGGTTTTCATGAAGTTGATCGATACGGGAAGCTTTAGAATAGTTTTTTTTTTTTTTTGTAAGAATAGTCTTCTTTTAATGAGAGACTAAGTACTATATGGCTAGCTTGTTATAGTTGTCCTTTGAGGGAGCAGTCTATTTATAGCAGCGAGTAGATAGAGAGAATAGATGTCCTTTTGAGGGAGTCATCTATTTTGCTAGAATTTTGACTCAAGGAGTTGAATCCCATTGTGCTTTTGAAATTATTTTTCTTTTTGACTTTTAAGTCACGGACAAGACTATAGAGAAAAATATGCTCCTATGTTGAAGACAAAACTATAGCACACAGAGATCAACTATGATGAAGAGGTTTTAAGTGATGAACTACCATCGGATTCCATCATGAAAAAGATGAAAAGTATCCATGAGAATCATGCCATGAGTAGAGTCGTGGTACTCATATTGAAGATAAGGTTGAAAACGTAATGGGTAATCACATGATTCTAGTCATCCTTAAAATAGGTGAGCGGAAGGTGGATGGTGCTCAAGGGATGATCATTTTAAATAGACAAAGGGTGATATAGGACTTGATTCAACAATAGAATGGTCAAAGATGTAGGCATTGAGGGGATCAGGTTCGGGTTTTCTGTCGAGTGAAGACAAACGATAAGCACCTGATCCATAGGTATGAGTAACGATATAACGTCCAAGCCAATTAGGAGAGAAAATTTGACCCATTTACTTTTTTCTCCTCTTTGGTTACAATTTTATTTTCCTTCAAGATGAGTTTCGCTGACCTAGAAGGTTCATTCATGGACACATTTTTTTGTAGGCATGTTTGATATGTTTTTGGTAAACTTGAAGATATTCAAGAGCATTAAGACGACGTTTTGTCTAATAACTCAAGTTGTGCCAAACGGTCCTGGAAAAGTCATCATCGTTAAGCATCTCTTTGAGTGAGATACAAAGAGATGGAATCTAGAATTCAAGAGGCAAGATGGCCTCTGTACCGTAGACCAGAGAAAAAGGTGTAGCTGCAGTTTAAGTATGAATACTAGTACATTAAGCCCATAAGGAAAAAGGAATGTGCCCGCACCCGGTTGTTCAAACCCAGAACACCTGGTTATTCTCTTATCACACCTTCAACAACAGGATGGCACTCCCCCATCGACCATCTCTCAAACAACACCCGCTACTTGCTTCTCATGTAGGACAAACCAATGTACATCCTCCCCAATTCGGATGTGGTTCAATTTCTCTTCGAAGTAAAATTGCAGAACTTGGAAGCCTCCACAAAAGGAGCCCGCCCTTCATTTACTCGCCTTTGAAAGAGGTAATGCAATGAACCCATTCATCCTTCGGTGGCTTTTAAGCCTTATCCTCCCCAAATGGGAAACTTCCCAATTCTAAAATTTCATAGTCGGGAAAGACCCCCAACAACATCTGCGAGCATTCAACAATGCTTGCTACCTTCATTGTCAAGATCAGGAGCTCATTGGCTCCGTACTTTCTATGTCTCTAAGCGGGTCCATGCTTTGGACTGGTAACAGGGATAATATTCCTCAACATTCATTATTTCTTTCTCTCCATTGGCCCAAATGTTTGTTGAGAACTTTTCAATAAATATGCCCATAAGATGCTCAATCACGAAGATCTTTACAACATTCCGCCAATTTGACTGATGAGTCTATTGCAGACTTTGTCGCTCGGTTGGAGAGGGATAATCAACCAATTGTCCTTTCGGTTCTTCTCAATCACAACAGATCCGAGCTGTTATCAACATTCCGATCTTGCGGATGTTCACATTCTTCCACGTTAAGGATTCAAACTTTTCACACACTTCGAAGAAGCCTTCACAATGGCAAACGCAAACTCGAATCTCGTGCCATTTTGAACAAGGAAAACTAAAAACTTCGCTTCCAAACTAAACCCGATGTTTCTCGGTTCACCAAAACAATTCTTTTCCTCCTAAAAGATTAAGAACAAGGGTCCACCAATGCTAATTCGTATAAAAAACATGAGAACCAGATAGTACTCCTAATCAAACCACCCACGAAGAGGACCGCTTCCAATCTGCTCGAAAAGGGGCTTCCCAATCATCTCGATCCTCGCCTCCATGGGGGAATCATATGCCTCCATCTTATAAAACATGTTGGAAGTTCGCATGATCGAACTTCCACCAATTAGAGATATGGATGAAAGTCGAAGAGCGTCTTGTGGTACAGAGAAACGATTTTGCCACTATCATATAACCAAGGGTCCATTACAGCGAAAACGATGTCAGACTTTCCAACCCTTGTCCAAAAATTCATTGATAAAGGCGAGCTTACCTGATAGACCCAATGCTCCCCCCACATCAAGGCAACTGGACGTTTTTAAACAACCCTTCCCCAATCATGCCCCAACTCATAATTCTTGCGGCAGGAATCATCAAAAACCAAACACCTAAACACCCACAGTATCAACGTCATTCTTTTCTACTGAAGAAATCCCCCTCTGAAACCACGTCCATCTACAAACGTCAGCAATCGATCAGAACCTCTTACCACCACTTCACACAATCACTGAAAATCCCCATCTTCC
The DNA here is from genome assembly GCA_019776745.2 of Taxus chinensis. Taxonomy (NCBI): domain Eukaryota; kingdom Viridiplantae; phylum Streptophyta; class Pinopsida; order Cupressales; family Taxaceae; genus Taxus; species Taxus chinensis. The sequence continues at coordinate 375,651,286 of CM034155.1, read as the reverse complement.
ATAGCGCCACCTTTGAATATTCCACATTGCAAGCACGGATTCATCTCTCTCCGCGTCCTCGCTCCTTCGCCGATCTCCCATCCAGACCCGAGACATAGTGTCTTCCTTCCGCATCTGTCTCATCATCAGACATTCTTTCAATGCTCGAGGCAATCACATCCCTCGATTTCCACTTTCGACACATCCACTTCTGTTGCTGCTTTTTGCTTCCCATTCCCCCCTCCCATTCCTCCCGCTACAACCTATGGAACTAAATGCCTTGATAAACATCCCTATAATCGTGCCGACTTCGTCGGAAGTCTTTCAACTTGAACTCTTCCCTATCCCATCTTTTCCTATAGTAGTTTCCACCCATGATCACTCACACACCAAAGTGGTCCTTCGCAAGAACTCTTCATCACTCCCTTCTCCCATCAATAGTGTTACTTCACCTATTAAGGAAAATCAAAAGAAGTAACACCAACACCTGCACACTCGATTCCTCAACCTAAACCGCGACAACCAAAACCTAACACTACGCCATAGCAACCTCCCACTTGCTTCCTCCGAAAAGGTTACAGTCACCTTATGCCGTGGAAGTTGTCACCATCCCTGAAAAGGGGAAACCCATATTTCGAACCATCAAGACCCTTGGTGCTCTTCCAAAAAATCTCTCTTCCATGCTCATAAACGATTAGATTGCCCGCTGAGAAGGCATCTTCTTCTACACACTATCAAGCCATCGTCTTCTTCTACAACACATTCTTCATCAATACCCCGACAATAGACCTACCTACTAAAAGACATCACCTCTTCTATCAGGACCATTACCAAAAATCAAGTCACCCACTCTTCCTCCAATTTCACCTACTTTGGGGGCTTCTTCCTCTTCTAAACCGACATCATCTAAGCCATCAGTAAATTCACTAAACAACCCCCTTTGTCTCCAAAAACCGCAAAAATTATCGCATCTCCATCCTCCTCAAAATCTATCTTAGGGGCTCCTCCTCCACCAAAGACAATCATGTCTCACTTGCTCCCATCCCAACACCCAGGACCGCTCCTCAAATGTCCAAACAAATAAGAGGATCCCTAATAAAACTGTTAAACCTAACATGCAAACCCTCTGACCCTCGGCAGTCGGTTAAGGTGAAAGAACCAGCTTCATCATCTCTATCCTCCTCTTCGTCTACCGGATTCTATACCGAAATCCTTCATCAACTTATCCAATCTTCATCTATAACCTTCCCTCCGATCAAACCATATACCCGAAGGAGTGAAACCGCTTGGTTTAACTCTGATTTGATTTGTGCCTACCAACCAGTACTCCGGGTCATGATACTGAGGGATGTAAAGCTTCTCCAAGGCCGTTATCAAGAACCTTCTAGAAGAAAAGTGACCTTTTGCTGGAGGAGGAGGAACAAGTACTACCTCCTGTCACCCCCTAGCCTCATCCGAACCTCAACCATCCATTCAGACCTCTAGTGGTTCCACTCCACTTGATCTCCCTCCTTCCCAAAGTGACACAATCCATATCGCCACTAGAACCCAACATTATGATACCCATCTTCATCTTCACATCTAGACCACGGTTGTCATTTCTGGCAGCCCCTGAAGGGCATGTCTCCTTCCTCATCAGCCCCACGACCCAGGTCTCATTCGTGCTGCACCCCTCGGGCTCAAGTTTCCCGTATCCGTTGAGGAGAGTGTTATGAACAACTCACCCAGGCTCCGGTCAAAATGTCTCTTTTGACCTCACCAATCCTCCCCACACATCGCCAGTCTCTAATCGATAATTCTGCTTCGCATCGCAGTAAATTCCGATGAGCCCCACCCTTCTAGTTGGTTGTGGATTGAATGTGGTCCATCGACCCCGCCATTTCTTTTGAGGATTCGGAAATTCCTCCTCTTTCTTCAAGAATTTGGAACGCTCCCTCTTCATCACACAGTCCAAGTCAATAACACTGCCTTAAAAACGTGTTATGATCGTAGTGGAGCTTTCTTCCTCACGTCAATCTCCTCCCCAACAGTCGAACAACTTAAGTTCCTAAGAATGTGGTGTCACCATCCCGCCTTTCGCCCTTCCGCATCATTAACGATCAGCTAGCAGTCACGCGAAGGAACTGTGGTCTTACCCATGTCGAGTAGGTAAGAAGCTGCTTCATAACTCTGCTATATTGTCGAAGGAAATTCCACTATAACATATCCTTGGACTCGTCCTGGATTTTCGCGCACGCATGTGGTCCCATCCACCCTCCATCGGTGGCCTAAATAATCAATATGCGGGGGGCAAACTATACACCCTCCGAGATCCTTTTCCTTCTGCACAATCGACCTGACCATTAGTCCGCTCCCTTTAAAAAAGAAAATACACTTCTCCAGATGGGGCCTTCATTCTCTATATCCATACCTGCAAAACCAAACTACCGGATTTGCAAAATCTGGAAGCAGACATTGCAAGCGTTTTCTTTCTCACAGAGAGCTGCCTCTCCTTCTTCGATGCCCATCTCAAACCTAATGAGTATGGTAGACCAATACAAACAAAACTGAATATCAACAACCAGGTCTTCGGTCGCATCGTCACCATTTGGTCTGCCCATCAACAACCCATTTCAATCTACGGTTGTCTGGATACACCTCTTTGTCGGATCTCCTCCTAGAGCCAAACCTTACCTAACAGGGTTTTGATATCTACAAACCCACTTTTGCAAAAACTTATCTGATACTCGATGCGCGTGGAAAGGTTTTGGGCTGAAAATAAACGAACAGGTATACCTACCCAAACTCCAGTTCCCATCCTCATGGGGCCACTCAAATTTGGTTGGGATTTAAACCCATTTCAAAAGCCACGTCACTCTTCTTGATGACCTCTCCTACTGAAGAACCCCACCTTCCCCCCCCACTAAATCAATAGCATCACTTGATGTGGACGATGACATGTCCTTCCCACCTAACGTTTTTTTTATCAATAGACCATTCCTTAGGGGCCGTTAGTCTATGAACTAACAATCGGTCCCTTCCGATACATTAATCTTCCCTAAATAGTTGGAGCACGACTCTCCCACTATCAACACGCCCCTGTGGCGGATATATTCTGTCCTCACCTATCTCATCTAGGGGCAAGATTCATAATCTTCCCCCAGGGGGAAGACTATTCCTTCTGACACGTCGACCCTTCTCACGAGGCCACTATCGAACCTTATATAGGGAGTCTGTAAAGACCCTCGCATATAAGCGCCAACCCTTACTCCACAAGATTTAGGGGACTTTACTTTGCTTTTCTTTCCAAACATCGTCAAGCCCTTTGCTTGTCATACGAGGGATATTGCCAGACTCGACCCGATATTGTGGTCCACACTATCGTTACTCTTCCCCACATCAAACCAGTCAAGCAAAAATTGGCGAAAATGCATCACCCTAGAGTAGCCCTCTCTTGTCAAAGAAGAGTTACACAACAACACAGCGCTTGCTCTCGGCAGCTCATCCAGCCCATCGATTATCCGCAATGGGTGTCCCAATGTATACCAGTAACTAAGCTACTGGAAGATTCCGAATTTGTACGGACTTCCGGGATCTTAATCTTGCCTTTCCCAAGGATGATTTTCCCCTTCTTCCTAATTCAGATCACTCGTAGATTTACCCTGCGGGTCATGAGATGCTTTCTCTTATGTATGGTTTCTTTTCTTCTCTGGATATATCAAATCCCTCATCGCACCAGAAGCCCAACATAAGACTTCCTTCATACTCCTTTGTGGAAACCCTTTTTGCTATCTGGCTGCCCTTTTGCCTTAATAACGCAGAGCAACCTATCAACGAGCCATGACCGACATCTTTCCATGTCTCTTACACCAAAACTGTACGAGGATTATGTTGACGACCTCCGCGGTAAAGATCCCAGCGCCGTCAGGAGCATCTGTCATCCTTGCGCTCTCTTTGAAGGCTTATCCGCTTCCTGTCTTCGTCAAATCCATCTAAATGCGTGTTTGGCGTCCCCCCTGGTAAATTTTTAGGGGTTTATCATTCCATCAGGGGTATTGAAGTTGACCCCGCAAAATAAAAAGCCATCCTGAGATGCCGCCCCCGTCTAACTTACAGCAACTCCGCAGTCTCCAAGTACATCTTCAAATCAGTGCGTCGCTTAATTCTCCGCAATTGTCGGACCGTTGTCACACCTTTTCACCATCTGTCTCCTAGAATGTTCATTTTTGAATGGGATATCTGCCAAAAGGCCGTTGATGGATCTCAAAGCTTATCTTCTTTCTCCACCCGTGCTTACACCTCACTGAGGGGAGCCTTTCTATCTTATTCTCTGTGACTGACCATGCTCCTGGTAGCCATGATCTCGCATCGTGGGGGGGTGGGGGGGTGTGGGTCGTGGGTCGGACACTTGTGGTAAGAACCAGCTTTCTATTACACGTCGCACCCATCACATGAGTATGAGACACGTTACTCCGAGCTGAAAAAACTATGTTGCTGCTCTCTTCTTTGCAACTTCTAAGCTTCGTCAGCTATCTTCTTAATCATAAAACTTACATCGTCACAAGTGTCAATACCACTTAAGACAATCCATGCAAAGCCCTTATCATAATGATCGCATCACTCGTTGGCTTATGCTCATGACCGATGTTGACCTCGAGTTTATCCCGCAAAGGCTATCAAGGGTCAAGTTATTGCAAGATCAGCTAGCTAGTGCTCCTCTTCCGGACACTCAAGACCCCCCTTGCCCAATTCCCCGATGAATTCATCCAACAAATTGATTTTGGTCTATCTCCATTTAAGTAAAACTCTTCTTTGATGGAGTCCAAATGCCAGCAAGTGGGAGGTGCGGGTTTCGTGATGATTCACTCCTTGGGGAACGCCTATCCCAGTCGCACACAAATTAACTTTGAGTGCACCAATAATATGGCTGAGTACGAAGCTCTCTTGTTCTTAGGTCTTCAAAGGCCATAATCTCGGCGCTCGTCATAGTGAATCTTTGGTGATTCTGAACTCATCGTTACCCGGTCACGGTGTCTATCAATCAAGAATACATCCTTCAAAAATATTGTGACATCTTCTTGCCCAACTCCAATCTTTCGAAGGCTTCACTATCCAATCCATTCCTCGTAACTGCAAATCGATTTGGCTTATACCATGGCCTCTTTAGCCTCCCTTATCCCGCCTTTTACCTAAGACTCGCGTCTTTATGTGCTGTGCACGATTAGATCAACCATCTCATCTTGGGCAATTCACTCAATTATGTTTGTCACAACCCCTACTCAGGATGAGTGGTATCAGCAGATAGTTATTATCTATCTCATCGGGCTGTCTCCAGATCTGACTTCCATGGTATAAAGATTCGTTTTGTCCAACCGCCAATCGCTATCACTATCCCTAGGTGGGAATTCTTTTACAAACGGCGGCTTTGATGTAATTTTGCTTTGCGCGCCTCAAACCCATGAATCATGCTAAAAGCCATCTAGGAGGTCCCTGACGGTATTTGTGGTGGACATTTTAGTGGCTTAGCTGTAGCCAAGCCATCTTACTTTGGGATATTATTGGCCTTCTCTTAATCAAGATTGTTGTGAATACACTAATAAGTGCGTCAGTGTCTCAACAAGTCCAATCCAACGCACATCCCTAAGTCAAGGCGTTGCAACCTGCGGCATGTGAATTTGTGGCCTTTTTTCGCAGTGGGGTCTTGATCTTATTGGTCTCACTCCTCCCAGTCCCCGTTCTTCACAGCGTCATCACATCTTCTATCATTCTCATTACTGGCCACTGAGTATTTACTACTGGGTAGAAGCTATCCCTCTTTTTCTTCAACAAAGGCTAACCCATAGGTTATTTTCGTCTATCACCCACAAATCATTTGTCGCTTTGGGTTCCCCCAAGCTCTCATCAGCAGATAATGTAAATCCTCAAGAACGTCGCTTTTGCAAAATCTCTGCAAAGCTTTTCAATATCAAGCTCAGTTTTTCTATCTCCAATACTATCCTCATCTACTGGTCAAGCCCGAAGCTTCCAATAAACTTGTTGCGGTACAATATCCTCGTAAGGTAACTAGTCGAGCTGGTAGGGATTGGCATCTACATATCCCCTTTCGCTCTCTGGGCTTATCTGACTAGCATTCGTACTCTACTGGTGCTACTACTTACTCCCTTCTCTCTCGTCTATGGGTCTGAGGCCAGTCCTTCCTTGGAGTCCAATCCCATCTCTCCGTGTTTCTCTCAGAGAATTTGTCTCCGATGCGGACTAATCGTCAAATCTTCTAACACAAACGTGAAGTTATTAGATTAGCGCGTCTTCTCCCTTGAGCATCATCAATCTATCCGAGCGTGTCAGCGTGCTTATAACAAACAATGTGCAACCCGTGACTTTCCAAATTGGTGACCTTGTTTCTTAAGGAAAATCAAAAGTGTCACTACACTCGAAAGGAGTCACGTGGGAAGTTGTGCCCCCAACTTGATGGGCCCTACATTATCACTCAAATAGGGTCCTGGGGCTTATCGTATTGTTTCCTTCCATAGATGGTATCACCTGAGGCGTGACACCTCTTATGCCTGCATTTTACCGGCCCGTTATTGTTAAATCTCTCTTACACAAATCTAGTCGCAACTCCATAACTTTCATTCTCCATCCTAATAACCAGTCTCTGACTTTCGTGTGATTTGTAAATTGTGTGGTTTCTTCCGCCTAGTGCCTCGTTTTACCCTTAATATGATTATCGCGGCCTAACCATTGCACGTTTCTTTTGGATATTTTCCTCCTCATGTTAAGGAATACCTTAATCACCACTTCATTTTTCCCAAGGACTTATCTTTTTCATCGGATCTACTCGGGTCTGGTGGCATGGTTCTTGCTATGTTCTCTTCCCCTCCATCTGATCCTAATCTAGTCTAAACTCAGCTTCTTCCAAAGAGTTCAAAAAAAAAAAAAAAAAAAAAGATGCTATCCAAAGATGACGATCCCTCGAAGGACAGCATTCCATACATTGTCAAGTGAATCACAAAGAAATAGAACAACCCTCGAAGGATGGCTATCATTCAAATTCAAAATACAGACCGCTCTCCCTTAGAAGGACGGCTGTTCTCAAAAGAAATCCTCAGCTTCTTGTAAATCAATCAGCCTTCCGTCAGTTTATACACTTTTAAGCATCACTGAAAGACTTCCCGCATCGATCGTCTTTCCATATCAAGCAAACACACTCCACGCATTGATCAGGTTTGCTTTTCCTGTCACATCATAAGCTGAGATTTCAGACTTTTTTTCAATCATATGGAGAATCTTATTTTCCCACTATGGACATTTATTCTTCCCTTGTAGGTTTCCGACCGATACTTACTTTCTTTCTTTCCGTTTCTATCCTAGATCTGGTTTGGCGACTAGTAGTGTCAGGTTTTATTTTAATCTTCTATAGGGCCTTGAATGCTTTGGCAATCTTATCGTTTCTTATTCGGGATTTTATCTATGGTCCGTGGAGGTCCGACTTATCATTTCCTTCTTTTCGAGTGTCTTCTTCTTCTACGTCACGGTTTTTCCCCGCTTTTCATCTTGGGCTCTTGCAAGGAGTACTCTCCATTCTCTGTCTGCATCCTCCTGTTAATTGACATTTCACATGTTATTATTCAATTCACAATTTATCCTTCTATCCTCTATCAAAACATCTATCTTTATTCATTTCTCGTTAAATTACATCCATGTACAGTACAATACATTTTGCTATCCATCAAAAATCGAAAATAACTACATCTAAGGTACGTTATATCTATTATAATCTAAATCTAATCTAATCCATCAAAAATGCAACATCAAAGAACCCTCTTCCCACTTCATCAACACGGAAATCTCCATCTTCAGAATTAACCCACCTATGGATATTCCTACATTGCTAAACACGGAGTCATCTCTCTCCGCTCCTTTGTCCGATCTCCCATCTATACCCGAGACAGTGTCTTCCTCATTTGTCTCATCATCAGACATCCTTTCAATGCTCGAAGCAATTACATCCCTTCGAGTTTCCACTTCAGACACATCCACTTCTATTGTTCCCATGCCCGCTACAACTATGCCCTTGATAAACATCCCTATAATCGTGCCGACTTCGGCGGAAGTGTCCTCAACTTTGACTCTTCCTATCTCTTTTCCTATAGTAGTTCCACTCATGATCACTACACCAAAAGTGGTCCCTTCGCAAGGAACTTATTCATCACTTACTTCTTCCATCACTAATATTACTTCACCTATTCAGGAAAAATCAAAAGAAGTAACACCAACACCTGCACACTCGATTCCTCAACCTAAACCGCGACAACCAAAATCTAACATTATACCATCAATATCTCCCCATTTTCTTCCTCCAAAAAGGTTACAATCACCTTATGACGTTGAAAGTTGTCACCATCCCTGAAAAGGGGAAGCCCATATTTCGGACCATCAAAACTCTCGGTGTTTCTTCCACAAAAATCTCTCTCCCACGCCTCATAAACGATTAGATTTGCCCGCTGAGAAGGCATCTTCTTCTACACACCTATCAAAGTCATCATCTTCTTCTTCATCAACATCCCTAAAAGTAGACTTACCTACCAAAAAGATGCCACTTCTTCTATCAAAATCCTCATCTTCGTTACCAAAAATCAAGACACCCTATCTTCCTCCAAATTCACCTATTTTGGGAGCTTCTTCCTCTTCCAAACCGACATTATCTAAATCATCCGTAAATCCGACTAAGCAACCCCCTTTGTCTCCAAAAACCGCAAAAATTATCGCATCTCCATCCTCCTCAAAATCTATCTTAGGGGCTCCTCCTCCACCAAAGACAATCATGTCTCATTTACTCCCATCCCAAGCACCCAAGACTGCTCCTCCGAATGTCCAAACAAATAAGAGGATCCCTAATAAAACTGTTAAACCTAACATGCAAGTTCTTTTACCCCGGCAGTCGGTTAAGGTAAAAGAACCATCTTCATCATCTCCATCCTCATCTTCGTCTACCAAATTTTACACCGAAATCCTTCATCAACTTATCCAATCTTCATCTATAACCCTTCCTCCGATTAAACCATATAACCCGAAAGGAGTGAAACCGGCTTGGTTTAACTCTGATTTGATTTGTGCCTACCACCGTACTCCGGGTCATGATACTGAGGGATGTAAAGCTCTCCAAGCCGTTATCAGGAACCTTCTAGAAGAAAGTGACCTTTTGCTGGAGGAGGAGGAACAAGTACCTCCTGTTACCCTAGCCTCATCCGAACCTCAACCATCCATTCAGACCTCTAGTGGTTCCACTCCACTTGATCTCCCTCCTTCCCAAATTGACACAATCCATATCGCCACTAGAACCCAACATTATCATAACCCATCTTCATCTCCAACATCTAGACCACGGGTTGTCATTTCTGCAGCCCCTGAAGGCGTGTCTCCTTCCTCATCAGCCCCACGACCCAAGGTCTCCATTCGTTGCTGCACCTCGGACTCAAGTTCCCGTATCCGTTGAGGAGAGTGTCATGAAGCAACTCACCCAAGCTCCGGTCAAAATGTCTCTTTTTGACCTCATCCAATCCTCTCCACAACATCGCCAGGCTCTAATCGATAATCTGCGTCGCATCGCAGTAAATTCCGATGAGCCCCAGCCCTTCGAGTGGGTTGTTGGATTGAATGGTCCATCGACCGCCATTTCTTTTGAGGATTCAGAAATTCCTCATCTTTCTTCAGAGGATTTGGAGGCTCCTCTCTTCATCACAGTCCAAGTCAATAACACTGCCTTAAAACGTGTTATGATCGATAGTGGAGCTGCTCTCAACGTCATCTCTTCCCACACATTCGAACAACTTAAGTTACCTAAGAATGTGGTGTCACCTCCGCCTTTCGCCCTTCGATCATTTAACGATCAGCTAGCAGTCACTCTAGGAACTGTGGTCTTACCCATCCGAGTAGGTAAAAAGCTGCTCCATGAACTCTTCTATATTGTCGAAGGAAAATTCCACTATAACATGATCCTTGGACGCTCCTGGGTTCGCGCAATGCATTGTGTCCCATCCACCCTCCATCGATGCCTAAAATATCAATATGAGGGCAAAATCTACACCCATCCAGGAGATCCTTTTCCTTCTGCGCAATGCGACATGACCACAAGGTCTGCCCCTTTAAAGAAAATGCATCTTCTCCAGATGGGGCTTCATCTTCTTCCATACCTGCAACCAAACTACCGGATTTGCAAAATCTGGAAGAGACATTGCAGCGTTTCTCACTAGGAGAGCTTCCTCTCTTTTCTTTCGATGCCCATCTCAAACCTAATGAGTATGGTAGACCCGACAAGCAACCTGAATATCAATCAGGTCTCGGGTCGCATCGTTACCATTGGTTTGCCCCAATCAACAGACCAATTTCATCTACGGTGGTCTTGATACACCTCATTATTGCCCGGATTCTCCTCCTAGAGCCAAACCTTACCTAACAGGGTTTGATTATCTACAGAATCCCACGTTTGCAAAAACTTATCTATATCGATGCGCGTGGAAAGGTTTTGGCCTTGGAAAATATGAACAAGGTATACATGACCTCAAATCCATTCCTACTCTCATGCCACATCAAAAGTTTGGTTTGGGATTTAAACCCATTTCAAAGGCCACTGTCACTATTCTTGATGAGCCTCTTCCTACTGAAGAACCATCTTCCCCCACCAAGTCCGAAGCATCACTTGATGTGGACGATGACATTTCCATCCCACCTAACTTTTTTTTTTGATCAATACCATTTCCTTGGGACCGTTAGTCTATGAGACTAACAATCGGTCTGCTTCTATACCATTAATCTTCCCTGAGATAGTTGGAGACGACTCTCCTACTATCAACACTATCCACTGTGCGGATGACGACTCTGTCCTCACCTATCTAGGGGCAGAGGATTCATATCTTCCCAAAACCATTCCTTCTGACACGTCTACCCTTCTCAACGAGGCCACTATCGACCTTAATATAGGGACTCCTGAAGACCCTCGCATCATTAAGGTCGGCCAATCCCTTGATCCACAAGAATTAGGGGACTTTACTGATTTTCTTTCCAAACATCGTCAAGCCTTTGCTTGGTCATACGAGGATATGCCAGGACTCGATCCCGATATTGTAGTCCACAATATCGTTACCCTTCCCAACATCAAACCAGTCAAGCAAAAATTACGTAAAATGCACCCTAGAGTAGCCCTTCTTGTTAAAGAAGAATTACAGCGCTTGCTCTCGGCTAACTTCATCCAACCCATCGATTATCCGCAATGGGTGTCCAATGTAGTACCAGTAACTAAGGCTACTGGGAAGATTCGAATTTGTACCGACTTCCGGGATCTTAATCTGGCCTGTCCAAAGGATGATTTTCCTCTTCCTAATATCGACCAACTCGTAGATTTAACTGCGGGTCATGAAATGCTTTCTCTTATGGATGGTTTCTCTGGATATAATCAAATCCTCATCGCACCAGAAGACCAGCATAAGACTTCCTTCATAACTCCTTAGGGGACCTTTTGCTATCGTGTCATGCCTTTCGGTCTTAAGAACGCCGGGGCAACCTATCAACGAGCAATGACCTACATCTTCCATGATCTTTTACACAAAACTGTAGAGGATTATGTTGACGACCTCCTCGGCAAGTCCAAACGCCGTCAGGATCATCTTTTCATCCTTGCACCTCTCTTTGAGAGGCTTATCCGCTTTTGTCTTCGTCTAAATCCATCTAAATACGTGTTTGGCGTCCTCACTGGTAAACTTTTAGGGTTTATCATTTCCATCAGGGGTATTGAAGTGGACCCCGCAAAAATAAAGGCCATCCTTGAGATGCCTCCCCCGTCTAACTTAAAGCAACTCCGCAGTCTCCAAGGACGTCTTCAATCAGTGCGTCGTTTTATTTCCCAATTGTCGGACCGTTGTCAACCTTTTCACCATCTTCTCCGTAAGAATGTTCATTTCGAATGGGATGAGCATTTCCAAAAGGCCTTTGATGATCTCAAAGCTTATCTTCTTTCTCCACCCGTGCTTACACCTCCACGCGAGGGGGAGCCTTTCTATCTTTATATCTCTGTGACTGACCATGCTCTGGGAGCCATGATCTCGCATCGGGACACTTGTGGTAAAGAACAAGCTGTCTATTACATCAGTCGCACCCTCCATGAGTATGAGACACGTTACTCTGAGGCTGAAAAACTATGTTGCGCTCTCTTCTTTGCAACTTCTAAGCTTCGTCATTATCTTCTTAATCACAAAACTTACATCGTCACAAATGTCAATCCCCTCAAGACAATTCATGCAAATCCTTATCACAATGATCGTATCACTCGTTGGCTCATGCTCATGACTGAGTTTGACCTCGAGTTTATCCCGCAAAAGGCTATCAAGGGTCAAGTTATTGCAGATCAACTAGCTAGTGCTCCCCTTCCGGACACTCAAGACCCCCTTGCTCAATTCCCTGATGAATTTATCCAACAAATCGATTTTGGTCTATCTCCATTTAAAGTAAAACTCTTCTTTGATGGATCCAAATGCCAGCAAGGGGGAGGTGTGGGTTTCGTGATGATTCCTCCTTGGGGTACGCCTATCCCAGTCGCACACAAATTAAACTTTGAGTGCACCAATAATATGGCTGAGTACGAAGCTCTTGTCTTAGGTCTTCAAAATGCCATTAATCTCGGCGCTCGTCATATTGACATCTTCGGTGATTATGAACTCATCGTTAATCAGGTCACGGGTGTCTATCAATGCAAGAATGATACCCTTCAAAAATATCGCGACATCGTTCTTGCCCAACTCCAATCTTTCGATAAGTTCACCATCCAATCCATTCCTCGTACTGCAAATCGATTCGCGGATACCATGGCCTCTTTAGCCTCTCTTATCCCGCCTTTCACCGAAGACTCGCGTCTTTATGTGGCTGTGCAACGATTAGATCAACCATCTTATCTTGGGAAACTAACGCCAATCAATGTTGTCACAACTCATACTCAGGATGAGTGGTATCAACAGATAGTTGATTATCTATCTCATTCGGTGCTTCCTCCAGATATGACTTCCAATGGTAGAAGGTCTTTTGTCCAACGCGCCAACCGCTATACTATCCTAGGCGGGATTCTTTACAAGCGCGGCTTTGATGGTATTTTGCTTCGATGCCTCAAAACCCATGAATCATCTAAAGCCATTCAGGAGGTCCATGACGGTATCTGTGGTGGACATTTTAGTGGCTTAGCTGTAGCCAAGCGCATTTTACGTTTGGGATATTATTGGCCTTCTCTTAATCAAGATTGTTGTGAATACACTAAGAAGTGCATCAAGTGTCAGCAACATTCCAATCTCACGCACATCCCTAGTCAGTCTTTGCAACCTGCGGCGGATTTGTGGCCTTTTTCGCAGTGGGGTCTTGATCTTATTGGTCTCATCAATCCCCGTTCTTCACAGCGTCATCATTCTATCATTACTGCCACTGAGTACTTTACTAAGTGGGTAGAAGCTATCCCTCTTTCTTCAACAAAGGCTAAACCCATAGTTGATTTTGTCTATCAACACATCATTTGTCGCTTTGGCGTTCCACACAAGCTCATCACAGATAATGGTAAATCCTTCAAGAACGTCGATTTGCAAAATCTCTGCAATGCTTTCAAAATCAAGCTCAGTTTTTCTTCTCCATACTATCCGCAAGCTAATGGTCAAGCCGAAGCTTCCAATAAAACTTTGCGTAATATCCTCGCAAAGGTAACTAGTCGAGCTGGTAGGGATTGGCATCTACATATCCCTTTCGCTCTCTGGGCTTATCGGACTAGCATTCGTACTCCTACTGGTGCTACTCCCTTCTCTCTCGTCTATGGGTCTGAGGCCGTCCTTCCTTTGGAAGTCCAAATCCCATCTCTCCGTGTTTCTCTCAGAGAATTTGTCTCTGATGAGGATTATCGTCAAAATCGTCTCGCTCAACTTGAATTATTAGATGAGCGGCGTCTCAACGCTCTTGAGCATCATCAGGTCTATCTCGAGCGTGTCAAGCGTGCTTACAACAAGCATGTGCAACACCGTGATTTCAAAATTGGTGACCTATATCTTAAGGAAAATCAAAATGTCACTACACTCGAAAGGAGTCAACGTGGTAAGTTTGCTCCCAACTGGATGGGCCCCTACATTATCACTCATAAATATGGGTCTGGGGCTTATCGTTTGTCTTCCATGGATGGTATCCCTGAAGCGGAACCTCTTAATGCCTTGCATTTGCGGCCCTTCTATTGTTAAAATCTATCTTACACAAATCTAGTCGCAACTCAGATCTTCCATCTGTCCTAATAACCAGTCATCTACTTTCGTGGTGATTTGAAATTGTGTGGTTCTCCGCCTATTGCCTCGTTTACCTTAAATATGAGTATCGCGGCTCTACTCATTGCACGTTTCTTTTGGATATGTTCCTCCTCATGGTAGGAATACCTTAATCACCACTTCATCTGTCCCAAGTACTTATCTTCATCGGATCTACTCGGGTCATGAGTGCATGTTCTTCTATGTTCTCTTCCCCTCCATCTGATCTATCTAGGTCTAAACTCAGCTTCTTCCAAAGAGTTTCAAAAAAAAAAAAGAAAAAAAAAAAGAAAAGAAAAGAAAAAGATGCTATCCAAAAGATAGACTGATCCCTTGAAGGACAGCTATCCATACATTATCAAGTGAATCAAAAAGACAATAGACCATACCCTCGAAGGATGGCTATCATTAAAATTCAAAATACAGACCGCTCCCTTGAAGGACGGCTGTTTCTCAAAGAAATACTCAAGGCTTCTTGTAATCAATCAGCCTTCCAGTCAGTTTATACACTTGTTAGCATCACTGAAAGACTTCCCGCATCGATCAGTCTTTCCATATCAAGCAAACTTCCCGCATCGATCAGTTTGCTTTTCTGTCAAAATCATGAAGCTGAGATTTTAGACCTTTTGTCGATCATATGGAGAATCCTATTTTCCCATTATGGACATGTATTCTGTCCCTTGTAGGTTCCGACAAGATACTTACTTACTTTTCTTTCCATTTCTATCCTAGATCTGGTTTGCGACTAGTTAGTGTCAGATTTATTTTAATCTTATATAGGGCCTTGTATGCTTGGTCTTTCGGTTTCTTATCGGGATTTTATCTATGGTCGGTTGGAAGTCCGACTTATCATTTCCCTTCTTTTCCGAGTGTCTTCTCTTCTAAGTCACGGTTGTTTCTGTTTTCATCTTTTGCTCTTGCAATAAGCATTCTCCATTTCTTTGTCTTGCATCCTGTTGAATTGACATTTCACATGTTAATTCAATCAAAATCTATCTTCTATCAACATTCCTCTTATCTATCAAAACATCTATCTTTATTCATTTCTCATTAAAATTACATCTATCTATACATCAAACACATCTATCTATCTATCCATCAAAATATTTAAAAGCTATGTCCATCCAAGATACTTCCCATCATCTATCAAAATTAAATCAATCTATCTAATCACATCCATCTATCATTTATCCATCTATATCTATCCAATCACATCTATTCTATCCACATTTCAATCTATCTAATCACATCTATTTCTATCATCTATCAGTCTATATCTATCCAATCGCATCTATCTATATCCATCTATCCATGTATATCAAAACCAAAAAGTATAAGTACAATTATATGCCAAATAATATGATGCATCTATATATATACATGTGTGTTTTTACAAAAAAAATAGGTGGCTTCCAATCAAGCCATCTATACAAGGCCTTCCAATCGAGGCTACATCACTATAAAAATGCAAAATCTATCCAATCCCTATATAGTAAAATCGGAAGCGTGGAGGACACTATCTCCTCCACCCTCCTCTGCACCCGGCTGTCTCTCATGGCCGCCGCCTACCGAGCTCGATGCACCTGCTGCTGGAGGTCTCGGCCCACCTCGATCTCTCCCAGTGCTCCCTCCGCCTGAGGCTCCGCTCACTGTAGCCGTCCCTGCTCTCCTCCTCGCCCCATACCGAGGCACATCTGGGGCATGCTGCGCTAGGGCATCCTCATAATATCTCACCTCAGCGAGGAGAGACTGGTACGTGCTAAGGCTCACAGTACCCGGTGCTCGTAACGAGGCTGCTGGTGCTGCTGGCGCTGCTGGTGGTGCCCCTCCTAGGGTCGTGCCCTGTGTGCCAGACTCTGATGTGGCACCTGTCTCCCCATACTTGGCCCTGAGGGCCTCCCTATGCCGAAAATAGCGGTCCCTCTGCTGGATCGCTGTATCCCGCTCCTGGCGAGCGGTGTCTCTCTCCACAATCAGGGCATCCCTCTCCTCCGTCACAGCCCTGATCTCCTCCAGTGCTACCTGGTGTGTCTGTGTAAGGGTGGCATGCTCTCCCTCTAATCTGTCTAGTATAGT
This sequence comes from Taxus chinensis, assembly GCA_019776745.2. Classification (NCBI taxonomy): domain Eukaryota; kingdom Viridiplantae; phylum Streptophyta; class Pinopsida; order Cupressales; family Taxaceae; genus Taxus; species Taxus chinensis. Next base: position 375,634,937 of record CM034155.1, on the reverse strand, counting down.
AGCTATGTCCTCCTCATCAGCATCTATAGAGGGCGGGAGATGTCGTGGCAACTCTATATCGTACCATGATGCGTAGCCCTCATCCACCCCCGCGTCATCATCACTGTCTATGGAGGGTGGAGCCTCTCTCAGTGGGTCTGCCGGGATCAAAATCGGTAAATCTGTCTCTCTGCCATCCCGCCTATATGGTGTATATGTGGCCGGTACTGTCTGTACTAGACCAAACTGCCTCAGTATCCGCATGAATGGGACTCGCTCCCACATATCTGGTCTGCGACCTCTGACCACCCGACTCCGTCTCAATGCTACCAAGTGGGCATCCTGACCAACCCATATCGGAAATGCCCGATATGGCCTCCAGATAACCTGATCTGGTGTAAGTGTCCTGAAACGCTCAGAGTACCACTCGGCTGATCTGCCTGTATCTCCTGCGGCCATGTCAGCCCGCCATCTCCGAAATCCATAATCCACCCCCCCCACTGCTGCTGGCATCCACGGAAGCCCGGATGGCCTAATCACTGCTATGTGCTCATACGCCCAGCAATGGAGCACAAAGCTGACATCGATCCCTGTCCTCCGACCAGTAGTGTACATCCATAGCTCATAATAAATCTGAGCTATCAGGGCATCAGCGAAAGCAAAAATCTGTCTATACTGCAAGATGTCGCACACGCAGCCTAGCAGTAGCAATGGGAATCTCCCACCTCCTGAGTCTGGCAGGGCAAAATAAGATATCGCCATCTGAATCAGGGCTATCCGCCTGCTCCGAGGGCTATCCTGTCTGTACTGTGAGGATATCCTCACTGCCCCAGATACTATCTCCGAATCATCTGCTCTGTCTCTGTACAACCGCACCAGGGCCCTCTGCTGCTGCTCTCGGGGTGTGATCTCAATCGGGTCCCCCATAATCGGTAATCGGAGGATTCTGTATACATCCTCATGGGTGATAGTCATCTCACCCGTCCTAAACCAAAATGTGCACGTGTGGCTGTCCCACCGCCGCACTAATGCTCGCATGAGCTCCACATCCCGTGGCACTCGTCTGTAATATCTAAAACCCCCGAGCCCGGCTAGCTCTAAATGCTGCCAGTCTGCATCTGTCACATCAGGCAGGATCGTCTCCAATAGCTTCGGGATGGCATCCCTCATGTGAAGGGTCTCTCGTGCCTGCATCCACGACATCAAAAGCATAATTAGTCTCTTATTTTCATAAATCACATCTTCCCAAATCATAAAAATCAATGAACTTCCATCAGTCGGCGTCGATTTGATAAAATCGGCGTCGTTCATTTTAGTCGGCGCCGATTATTACCAATCGACGCCGATCCAAAAATAGTCAACGCCGATTATACCAATCGGCGCCGACTGCCTGGCCGGACGTAAACCAGACCCTGGCCTCGTATCCATCCAAAACAATCAAACAAAAAAAAAAAAAACAAAACAAAAAATATAACGAAGGGGTTCGAAAATGATCACTTACCCCAGGTCGTGTCCTCCTGCGCTTCTGTCCGCTCCCAGAGGCTTCCATTGCGTTCAAATCTATCTCTGTCTGAATCAATCGTCACGTTGAAAATTAATCGTTCACGTTTTCCGTTCGCATATTTATATGCGTCTGGATTGGTCGGCGCCGATTTTTTCGGTCGACGCCGCTTGTTTTGGTCGGCGCCGATTAGTTTAGTCGCCGCCGATTTTCCATCTCTTCTTGCCATGGTGTTGATACTTGGCTTTTTGGTCTATCTGATCATTGTTGTGCGCTGAATGTTGCCTTTCGGCACATCTTTTCGATAATCATTGTCTATTTCGAGTTTGTTCCCTTTGCGTGGAGCACGCGCTTTTCGTTTGGCCGCTTAGAGTTGCGCGGGTCTGTAGGCACTAACGTCGTCTCGTTGAGGAGACCGGCTAGTTTTCCCTACCAATGTGAGTTCCTTAGGTTGCTGCCCTTTTGTTTTTTTAATGCGTCATCAATGATCAGATCTACTCCAGGCATCCGACTGGGGCATCCTGCATTTTTCATCTACCTCTTTCAAACTCGGGATCATCTGTTTTATCATCCATCCCATCCCTAGTTTGAGGGGGATCACATCACCACAATTCTTCCCTTCTTCCATCCCTTTGTTTTTGTCTCATAACCTTGCTTATCGCAAGTTACTTGACAAAAAGGGGCAAAATGTAGACACCTAAAATTGGTTACTCAATTTAGTGTCCCTCTTATCCATTTACGTGCTTAGGTAACCTGGGGCACGTTTGCGTCACCAACTATCCCCTTGGGATATTATCCAATCTGTGATTTAATCACCTATCTCTAAATTTAATTCATCTCATCATATCTTGCCCATGAGTAATTAGATAATTAAATATTTAATTACGCTTCTTCCCATGCATCTTAATCACTTATCTACCCCAAATTTATTCTACCCATGCATCGCATCCATTTTTAATCTTCCCTAAGCGGGATATTTTCCCGTAGTCGGATAAGTATTTTTCGAATCAATCAATTTAGGCACCTCGGGAGTCTTTTCCGCGATCGGCGCCGACCCATATGGTCGGCGCCGATTTTCTAGGAGCGGCGCCGATTATAAAAGCAAGCCCAGAACTCAGTTCTAAGGACCGAAGAGAACGAAGAGACCGAAGAAGAGATTACGAACGAGCGAAAAAAGCGAACAGAGAGCGAGAAAGATTTAGGTTGCAAGAAGGAGAGATCTTTTTAGCATCAATTGTCTCAGTTAGGGCAGATCCTGTCCTACTCAATCCCTGAGAGGAGCACCGTTACTCTGCCCGTATCATATCAACATCATACACCACTATCTATCATCTGGTGGTTCTGTTCCAGCGTCTCTCCATCTTCGGCACATCCTACAGACTACATTCACCTTCCAGTCCCCGAATCTCATCGCACAGTCCCTGATTGGTCAGTCTGCCATCAGTTGTTATTGATCTTATCCAGTCGACGCCGATCAGCCCCAGTCGACGCCGATCAGTCCCATTCGACGCCGATCAGTTCCAGTCGACGCCGATCACATCAGTCGCCGCCGATTCTACACAGTCGACGCCGATTTCCCTGCAGACAGGTAAAAGGTCACAGGTAACACAAATCCAGCATTATTTCTCAGTTCCCTGTTTTCTGTACTTTCTGTCTGCTGTTCAGGTTCTGTTTTATTACTGCAATCAGAGAATCTAGTCTTTATTTACATCTTTTATCATGTATGTTGCTTTTCTTTATTGAAAACGTGGACTGACATCCGCCGAGGAAGCTTATCGCTTCCCGGATCCGCTTCTCGGGCAGTCCACCTAAATATCTTCTAACGTGGTCTTTTTCTGTCAAGCATCGGTGTCTTGCAGGTTATTCGGATCTATTGTGCGAATTGCTCGTGTGCGCCCGTCTTGTCTACATCGGCTTCCTCATCCGTCTACATCTTCATCAGGTATCAATTTCATTGAGGTTTTTCAGGGTTTCTGTGTTTAGTTTGGTGCATTAACTTGGACAGGTAACAAACGCGAAATTCTTGATCTACAGCAGGATACAAGTAAGATGGTGGAACGACGTGGGTGTAATTCATTGTATATTGTTAGAATTTATGAATGTTAATAGAAGTAAATTTTTATGTATTGTTATGTTATAGTAAAGTTATTTATTGAAATTTGGTAATATGAATGAAATGCTAGTTTTAGGGGTGTTATGGGAAATGTACATTTAAATATAGGTGTTCTTTTGATTCATATTTACATATGGGGAAAAAGTGGGGGTTCGGTATATATGTTAAATGAAACTGTAGAGGATATTTCAACATTTTGCGAAGTATGAAAAGGTTTATAATTGAAGTTCTGTAATATTTTAGATGCTAGGGTTTAAGGGGAATAATCATCTACACATGAGTGTTATTTTGATCCTCAAAATTTGTATTGTAGAAGTTGGATATGTATGCTAAATTAATTTGAATTTAAAATATTGTAGTGCATTTCTAGTGTTCAATAACAGATTAATTAATTAGTGTGGTGTATTATTACCTTGTAAATGTAATAAATAGATCTAAGTGAAACACTCAAACCTAGTATAAGACTCGTGTATAACTGCCCTTCCTGCGTGAATTATTTTACTGTAGAAAACTAAAACCTTAGGATAAACTTCAATCTCTACACTCGATGTCACCTTCTGGCTTAAGTAAATAAGATCCCTAGTTGAATTATTATCATAGTCGGTATGTTTAGTGACATCGTCATAAACCCGACGATTAGGAATGACATGGTCAAACTATTTCTGGTGTAAGAAGAACAAAAACTTCCTTATGATTCTAGTGGACTGCCAAGTCTTACGAATTTATATCTAGAAATCAACTTCATGATCGAATGAATTCCTTGTTGGATCCAGACGATACCAATGGAGCTAGTGAAATAGTTGTACTATGACATAACTCTTGTTAACGATCTCTTTAGTTCCTTACAGATAAATGTGTTACCTTGGTTTTTCATGAAAGTTGTTTAGCATAAATATGTTCTTTCACCTTAAACTCTTATATAGTTGGGGCGTAGTTCCTTAGGTGCAATTGGAATAAAACCAAACCTTTGCTGATTAAGGGGGTTAACTTGCTGGTGGAAATTGTGCATAACTCTTAGAAAATGTAATTGTAATTAAAATAAATTGTCTTATGAGAAGTGTAGAAACAAAAAAGGGGGGTCTCGTTTACCCATGTTCCCAGTTTCCCTTTGTACCCTAATGAGTGGCGCAAAACCAAACAAAGGTAGTAATTGATATTCCTATGATTGATCTCATGGTGGGATTTAAATGACAGAAGTGGATGTTTTGGTTGCAACATGTGTTCAACACTACATTGTATAAAAGAAAATAAATGGGATGTCTCGTGCTAGGCTAAACTCCTTGTAGTAGCGAATCCATTAGAGAAAAATATGTGTTATTTTGTTTACAATTATTATAAAACAATGCTAATAATGAGACCAGAGTGCGATGTAAGAGTAAAATGAGATTTGAGGTTGGGAATAATGTCTCTCTTGGAGTTCTTGTAACTCAATTAAACATTTTCATGTGTTAGAAAGAATATGAATTGCCCTTGGGGAGATCAAACTTCGAGACAACAAAAAATATATATATATCTAAATAATATTTCTTGATGTGGAAATGTTGAATGGATCCAACAAGTTATTGAACTATATTAACTATGGTAGGGAAATAAATATACCATGATCGAAGAATATTTATGGGGAAAAGGTATCTTGAATCTAAATCTCCCTTAAATCCTAAGATTTCTTTCTTAACATTACGTCAGATTCCCTTGTGTAGTAAAGATAAAATTTAAACATTGAATAAATGTTTGAGAAGAATAATCTTGACATAAGAATGAAAGAATTAGGAACTTTGTATGCAATTTGAAATATGGCAAATAATTATGTAAGTTTTGGAGATTTTCGTAAGGGATAAAGAGTCAAATTAAATGGTTAAATTGTAAGTTGAATGTGAAATGAATTTAAGAATCTGTAGGTGGAAAAAGGATAAAATTATCCTTGCATAATAATTTTCTTAGAATGTTAATTGTAACTGAGATGTAATCATGGTGATGATGTGTTATGGGTTATTCAATCCTTGGGTCCCTTTTTCTTGTGGTTGGGTCATTGTTAGCATTCGTTCATTGGGGAAAGCATGGCATCGACATGTATATGGTGTTGTCATGTGTCTATTTGAGGCGATGACTTATGTAAGTGTCTTATGTGTTGTTGAGGTTCTCTACCTAAAGTCCTTGTGGTGCTGTGTAGTGAGCAATGTAAGTCAAAAAAATTATTCTGGTATTTTTACTATTGTATTTGTGTGTGTAAAAATGTGGGCGTTACATAGACCATAAACCAAATAAGGCTAGAGTTGTTTAAGACATTTGTGGACAAGAAATTGATCACAAGGAAAAAAGAAAGAGGTAGATCAAGTTTCTTGAATTCAGAGGTAATGATAAATGAGAGGGCTTGGAAACGAGATGAAAGATCAGGGTACATAGTGCTTGGAAGAACCAAAATTGATTTCTAAGGTCAATTTGATAAGTTGCAAAACTTTTATAAACAAGATAGTCAATAAGTAAAGGGATTGATTTGTGATTTCGTTTTGATGTTAGATGAAATTGACACGATCCTTTGCATCAAGACATGTTGGTCCAAAAATCTGTCGCATGGACAGATCTATGGATAGATGAGCCAACAGTGTGCAGGGCATAGCCCCTCTTTGGGTCAACAAAGCGAAACTGGTTTATTGTTATTCTACCAGCAGGAATCTTGTGCAAATCTCACAGTATTCTGCCTTCGGGGGTTTGGGATCTCATCCCAGTAGAGTGTTGCAAGCTGCGAAAAGAAAGGAATGAAAGAGGGAAAAGAGAAAGAGCAGATCCGAAGGAAGAAAAGAAATGAATTCCAAAGCAGAAAGGTCAGAAGATTTATGTTTTTGGGTTGGTAGTAAACAGAGCCAAACCTACTTGCATAAATAAACAAAGCAATACTGATGAGCAAATGACAAAAAATTAGATATGAATCTAACAGATTAAACACATACAGATCTAACATAAGAAAGACCTGATGCATAACACAGCTATTGAGCACAAAGTCTTAATATTTGTATTACTGTTTTCTTCTGTTACAAGAAAGCTCAAAGTCTTTCTCTCCTCACCTCTATTTTCATCTAAAAAATGTTCACCCTGAATACAACAAGTATTCCAATATTTATAGAAGAAGAGAAGGAAAGAAGGCAAAAAGGAGCCAACCACCTATTTACAAAGATATTTACAAAATATCTAAAAGTCATGTTGACTTTTGACAACTTGGTGGATGACATCATCCCATGATGCAACATGGATGATGTCATCATTTGTGCCAACATACTTTAGACATTCCAACAAGAAAGTTGGAGAAGAGAGAGAAAAAGAAGAAGAAGAAGAAGAAGAAGCAGCTACTCATCATCATCATCCTGCGGCCGAAAGGGGGTAGCCTGCTTCTGATGCTGCTCAGGTGATGATATATGGAACTGAGCGTGGTATTCCAAAAACTTGTTAATTATCGGCCCAAATTGATCCTGTGATGGATCCTTGTGCTGTTCGCTGATTGCTTCACAAGTTTCCTGCTCATCTATGAGATTTTCAGGAAGTTTGGAATAATCCTTCTCCGCCTCGATGAGGAATCTGATGAAGTCCCTGCAGGTCAGCAGGTTATTGATAGGTTCAGTGTCAAATGTGACCTCTGGCCCTGTTCCTTGAGAAGCGATCTCTTTGAAGATCTGGATGGTTTCATCAGCTGACCTCATGGCAAAGGAAGGAGTGAGCAACCCCGGAGACATGTTAAGAACAATTCGCTCCATTTGATGCATTGCATCCAGGGCCTCTTCCTTTACCTTGTCGATCTTTTCCAAAACAAATTCAAGCTGATCCATCCTATAGTCCAGAGTGGACATGGTTTTGTTGAGGGCCCTTGGATGGCCGAAGACACCGAACTTGACCAGATCTTCGACTGAATAGTTGAACATTTGTTGAAAGGTCTCATGTTGGAGTCTAGCATGTTCTAGCTCTTCTGATATTGGACCCGCTAATGCTTGGAGTTCCTTGTTCACCTTTTGGATGTTTAGATACAAATTGATAAACTCGGCGATCACTCTTTCACTGTCCTTGAGGATTTGGCTTCTCCAAGTAGAAACGGCCATACCCTGCTCACTGATCTTTGAATATTCATTGATTTTCTCCTGGCTGAAAAGCTCAGAAGTTTCGGCGGCAGTCATGGGAGGTGCACTACCCATCTTCTGTAAGGCTTGAAGCAGATATTTATTTTGCTCCTTCAGTAGCCTTTTCTCTTCTTTTCGTTTCTTGAAGCTTTTTACAGAGGGCATCGACGGTGGAAAGATCTTCCCCTTGGAGACTTTCAGAAGATGTCCCCATTGTGACTTGAGTCACAATGAAATCTGTCGGAGACAGATCCTTTTTCTCTTTAAGGGGATCAGGGTATGCTATTTCCATGACTCTCTCACCTACAACACTTTTAGAGAAGCATGTAATAGGATTTTACTTCTTCGCCCCCTTGGCTGGAATTACTGAAAAGTCCATTGGAGCGATGGGAACTTTCCTCTTTTACTGGCTCAGCTGCTGAGAGATCCAGGCTGGTCCTATGGAAGAAGGACCAGAGACGGAAGGGGAGGCAGCAATAGTAGAAGAGGGGAAAAAACGTGGAGACACGCGGCGGCGGCATTGAGAGAATAGCCGAAGAAGTGCCCACGGGAGGAAGGGAAATTGCAGCTGCGGAAGACATAGGAAGGGAAGGGAGACTGGAGATAAGGGAAGAAATGGAGGGAGATAGGGCAGCTAGGGAAGAGAAGATAGATGAAGAAGCGGGGGAGAGAGAAGAAGAAGGGGGCGGAAGACACGACCAAAGGAATGGTCGCTTGAGGAAGAGAAGAAGGAGGGAGAGAGGAAGAAGGGACGGAAGGGACCTCAGTTGTTGTTGTTGTGCCGACATCCTGAGTGGATGGGCCTATGGGAACATCCTCCATTGTTTCCTCTTCTAGAGTTATAACATGTTCTTTGCGTTGTGGAAGGACTTTCAGGAGCTTCCTCTTGGGTGGTACTGGACTCACCCTCTATGCCTTTGCCTTTAGGCTGCTTTTTGGATCGAAGAGGTGCGTTGCCCAATGGGGAGGTTGTAAAATCTACCTCGAGGTAGATTAGCCCGTTCATCCCCGGCACCAATGCTCCGTCCTACGCAGAGTCTCCTTGACTCTCTCCTCAATTGTCTGAGGGGACGTGTTTCTATCAATAGACGGAAAGGGCCAATTGTCTCCATCTGTATCAGTGTAGACCTTATCTACTTCATCTTCAGTGGTCTGAAAACCTTTGGGGATGATGGCTACCCCGTATTGGATGATTTCTACCAACGCTAGGCGAGAATGATCCTTCTTTCTGAGTTCCACCTCATGGATGATATCAATATAAATGTCCTCAATTTGAGGGACGTGGATTGGATCAATCTTTTCCCTTGGCAGACAACCCCTTGGGTCGAAGGTAGGCCTGGCTGGGAAATCATGCTTTAAGTTGAGTAACTCTAGCTCTGCAAACATTTCCTTCGCCTTATGGTGGGTAGAGCATGTGTATCGGCCTACTGTGATGGGGGAAAGTAGTTCCACCCTTCTTTCTCTTAAGACATTTTTCGTGGTATGTGACCAGTTGCCTTGATAGATCTAGCAGAATAAGCTTAGGTCCAGCATACCTCGGTAGCCTGGTTGGCTCTCCCAAAAAGGTGGCAGCCCTTAGATATGTGAATGTGGGAAACTGGGTGAATAGGGCCCCCCATTTCTCCATGGTCGCCACTATGCTTTTGGTTGTGCGACTGTAGGTCATGTTTGGCCTCAACAGGTAGATGACGTGATAGAAAAACACATCGTTGACCTTTGTGAACTGAGGGATACTATTTTCCAGCCTTAGCTCTGGATAGTACTCATATATTCTGACTTGTGGCCAAACTCCACTTCGCGCCAGGCCTGGATAATGCCTTGCTAATGCTGCAGCATAGACCACATAGGAGTTCATATGGAATACCCCCGTTGTGATGAATTGTTGTAGTTGCTCAGAGATAGTGCTGCTTATAATTTCTCCGCAGCAAAAGCGCTGATCAGGCATATTCTTGTTCATTGTTTCCAAGTAGTGCAGCATCCATTTATGGAAGTAATGGGTGTCAGAAAGCCCGAAGACCCTGCTCAGGATGGTAATGGTATCGCTGAGATCTTCCGAGAAGTCACTGTGAGGGATGATCTGGGGCCACCGGGTTATTACTTTCTTGTTTTTCAAGTATATCTCATTCATTAGCTGCATACATTGGTCTTCATTGTCTTCCCAAGCCTTATCGCATTCTGTATGACTAACAGCTACAAAGTTCCGGTGGTGAGGGATGTTGAGTATGATCTCAAAGTGGCGGGTAGTGAGGTCAATGACTACCTCACCTTTATCGTTTACGACACCATCTTGTGTCTTTGTTGTAACACTGGGCAATCACCATTATGAATTCGTTGTTGACAGTGCTGACTGGGATTCCCCCGTCAAAGTGCAGGGCACTGCCTATTAATTTGTCCATCCACGGACTCCTAGTAACTTTTTGAGTTCTGGCCCAAAATTCCTCCATGTCAATGTGACCCAATTCTGAGTCTCTGACGTCCATAGCTGCATTCAGCCTGTGACTCGGGCATCGTGACCCTTTGATATTTATACTTCATCTCTTCCTCTGTAAGCTTAGCCTTTCCTTTCAGTTTGGTGGGTCTCTTGCTGTATGTAGACATATGTTCTTTCGAACTCAGTTTCTGATCTGCATGAAGAAGAAGCGAGACCCAATCCGAAAAGGTTGAATTAGCTATTTGATTTTCAAGTGGAATGTTAGCAGAAGAAAGAGTTAGAGATTTTAAGGCTCGGGGTGCATGAAAATGGCAGCTTACAGGGCTAAATAGGTAAGTCGCATGGCGCATGCATACTACAGACTGCATTTTTGCAAAGGGCACATGGAACTTTCATGTTTTATTGGGATTTGGTGTGACAGGATGCCCTATGGCGCATGGATGGTTCGTGTAACAAGGACTTTTCGTGCGCCAAAGAGAATATGGCGCGGCGCACGAAAGGTTTACACAACATGGTGTTATTGCAATCGAGGGTGCGCCTGCGCCTTTATAGCTTCATACTTAACGTGGATAAAGCCTATGTTTGCATGGAGGCTGGGTGCGCCATTGGCACATGGAAATGTGATGTAGCACAGAAGCATGGTGCGCCAAAGGGGCGCAGGATTAGCATTTGCAGCATGTGAAGGAGGTGCGCCCTTAGGGCGCAGAGGTTCTTGATGTTGCAGGCAAGCTGGGTGCGCCATTGGCGCGGGTTCTAGCCATGTAACAGTGGGGGAAGATACGCCATGGGGGCGCGACTGTTCATAGTGTAACAAAATGCGCTGGTGCGCCCAAGGAAAAAAAAAACAAAGTTTCCACATGTTTCAACCCTTTTTCCTTTCTTTCATTTCCAAGATTGCTTCGGAAGATATAATATTTCAAAATAAAAAGGGGGGTTCAGACCAAGTTTTCAAAATAACACCCTTTACCAGGAGATCTGGAAAGAGAAGGGGGGGAGGAAAAAATAAGGAAAGGCAGCACAGGGGAGGACTAGCTCAACATTTGATATTTCAATACTGCTAAACCACAAACCAGACCATAAGCCCACCAGGAAACAAGAACGCAAAACACACAAGAGGGAGAAGAAAACTCCTCTTACCTGGATAAATAGCAAAAGTCGAGAACGGGTCCACAAGGTGATGAAAACGACGAGGCAGGGGCTGACAGGCTTAGAAACATCACGTTCTCTGCGAATAGTGAAAATGACATTTGGGCACGCGAATTTTATATATAGGTGAACCAGTCATAAATGTGCCACCCACCTTTTAAAAGGGCGCATGAAAAATGCTGTCGACAGGGAAAAGCGTGCGCCCTTTGGCGCACGAAAGCATTTGACAACAGGAGATTAAGCGCGCCTTTGGCGCACCAGAAGGTTTGTCGTCATGAAGGTATGTGTGCCCTTTGGCGCAACAAAACATTATGTTGTAATAAGAGTATGTGCGCCCTTTGGCACACCAAAAGGTGTCGCAACAAAAGTTATTGCAACACAAAGGCGCATGCGCCTTGGCGCACGCAGGGGAGGCTCAACATCCTTTGGCGCACCGAAAGGTGTGTTGACATTGAAAACCATGTGCCAAAGGCTTTTAAGGGGGCGCACCAAAAGGTTTGTTACAAGGAAATTTCATGCGCCCAGCCAAAAAAGGCTCAAAAAGAGTAAGTTTGAAAACTAGATTTCCTGGGAAGGGATTTTGCAATGTTTTGAATGCGAGGGATCCCTTACAAGGGATCAGAGCAAAAGTTTGGTATGGTTATCGATAAAATTTCCCTTGTCAATTTTACGGGATAACAGCTGGCTCTTTCTGGGGACTATCCTTGAGAAAATTCGGGGGTAGAGAATCCTAGATCACTTGTGCCTATCCATTGGGTAATAGAGTCAAAAACAAGGGGGACCGGAGGGAGAACAAAGGAAACAAACAACAAACCGAAAGCAAACACACGACGAAAACAAACACACAACGAAAAGCAAACTGTACAAAGAAGAGAGCAAGCTCTACTTCCCAAAGATTTTCAGATGCTGCCCGTTGTAGGTAAGCGGGAGTTTAGTTCCATCCAGATATGAGAGATAGAAACTATTCTCTCCGTTGAGCTGCTTGATTTTGAAGGGCCCTCTCCATAGGGAATCAAAATTTCCATGCATACCCTTTGGTTCTCTTCGCTTGTCCCACAATAGGACAAGATCTCCCACTTGAAAATCTCTCTGCTTGGCCTTCTTATCAAACCGCCTCTTAACTTGATTCTGATGTTCAGTGATCTTTTCGACCACCCTTACTCTCTTTTCTTCAAGTTCTTCCAGGTACATGATCCTCTTTTCTAGAGAATTCTAGAAAGTTTCGTCTTCAATGGCTCATGCCAAGCGTAGAGTAGGAAGTTCAACAGAAATGGGAAGCTCGGCATCAGTGCCATATAACACTTGAAAATGTGACATACCGAGAGACCTCTTGGGAGTAATGCGATCCGCCCACAAAGTGTCATATAAGGACTTGTGCCACATTCGTTGATTTGCCTCCACCAGCTTTCGTATGATGGTTACCAAGTTTTTATTGCTGGATTCTGCCTGACCATTTCCCTGAGGGTAGTAATCTGAGGCATGAGCCAAAGTTATTCCATACTCATAACAAAAACTAATAACTTCTCGAGAGGAGAAGTTAGAAGCATTATCAGCAACAATCTTGTTGGGAACACCAAACCTGACAATGATATTTTCTTTGATAAAACTGCAAACAACCTCAGAGGTGGCATGTTTGACAGGTATGGCTTCCACCCATTTAGTGAAGTAATCCATTTCTGTTAGAACATAGCTATGCCCGACACTCGATTGGGGATTGAGTGCACCAATAAAATCAATTCCTCATTTCCTGAATGGTTCATTGATAATAACCGGCCTTAGGGGAAGAGAAGCCAGCTTGGGCTTGCCGACGAACTGTTGGCAAGGTTCACATTTTGCCACCCAGGTAGCTGCATCTTGGAAGAGCGTCGGCCAATAGTACCTGGCTCGAATAATCTTGTGTGCAGTCACGGAGGAAGAGAAATTCCCCCCACAGACTGAATTGTGAAAACTTTCTAGTAGTTTTACCTGGTGGGGTCTATCGACACATCGCAAGAAGACACCATCTATTCCACGCTTGTACAAACCATCATCCCAGATGACATACTTGGCTGCCCTGAGCTTTGTAGTGCACTTCTCCTTTGCGGTTAGGTGAGTTGGACATTCACCGTAAGTAAGGAAGAAAGCAATATCTGAATACCACTCATCACTGGTCACAACAAATAGGACCAGGGGCAGAGAATGGTTTTCCTCCAAAGGGCTTTGCGCTTCATTGGTACAGTCATTTTTCTCCTTGGGAATTTCTGAATCTTTGTTTTCAGCCATAAGCTGACATAGGCCCTTGCCACTTACTAGCTTGGTTGGTTTAATATCCAGGTCATACTCCTGGACCTTTGCGATCCAATTTCCTCGCAAGCTTCCTAACTCCTGCTGAGTCAGAATTGATTTCACCACTGTGTCAGGGACCAGCACCACCGTATACGAGTTTAGGATGTAATACCTGAAATTCTTTATTGCTTTGACAACGGCGAAGGCATGCTTTTCTAGTTGAGTCATTTTTAGTTCGTGAGGCTTGAGGGGAGAACTCATGAATGCGATCGGAGATTCAACGTCATCTGAACTCTTTTGCATTAATATTGAAGACATAGTATGCTCAGATGCGTAACTGTACATGATAAAATCTTTGGAGAAATCGGGACATACCAGGACCGGTGCATGAGCAACAGAAGCTTTTATTTCTTCAAATGACATTTTCCCTTCCTCACTCCATCTGAAAGTTGGTGTCCCCTTCATCATGTTTAGTATGTGACGAGTCTTTTCAGCAAATTCAGGAACAAAACGCCTTAGGAAGTTCACCTTTCCAAAGAAAGAATGAACACCAGTCTTTCTTGTAGGCAAAGTGAGGCTCTGAATAGCCTTAACTCTTTCAATATCTATCCTTGTTCCTTCCTTGCTAACGACATGCCCCAGAAGCTTTCCTTCAGTGACTCCAAAAACAGATTTTTTTGGGTTTAAGGAAATACCATGTTCTTGACATCTAGCCAATACTTGTTCCAAGTGATCACAATGATCACTTCGTTGTTTAGAGAACACAGTCAGGTCATCTAGATAAACCACAATGACCTTCCCCATCATACCTTTGAATGCTAAATCCATGGCCCGCTAAAAAGTGGTGCCAGCATTAGTTAGGCCAAAAGGCATCCTGCTGTAAGCAAATGTACCCCAGGGAGTAGTGAATTCTGTTTTGAATTGATCTTCAGGCGAGACTTCAATCTGATTGTAGCCTGAAAAACCATCAAGCATGGACAGCATCTGTGATCCAGTTACTGCTTGCAGAACCTGATCCATTATAGGAAGTGGGTAGTTGTCTTTAAAGGATGCTTGATTCAAAGTTTCGAAAGTCTACGCATATGCGTATTTCACCGTTCTTCTTGCGCACCGGCACAATATTCGCTACCCAAGTAGTGTGATGAATCGGGAAGATGATTCTTGCATCCAGCATTTTCTAAATTTCGGTCTGGATCGTGCCCGAAATCTTAGGATTAAAGTGCCTTTGCTTCTGGCGAAAGGCTTTGACGTCTTCCTTCAATGGGATGTCATGCTGAACATCCTTTGGCTTGAAAGATTTTAGATCGGCATAGGACCATGCCAACACGTCCATATATTTTTTTAGCAACTTGAAAAAAAAAAAATTCTCCTCTGGTGAGCAACATTTACCAATGTTTACAAATTGCGGGTGCTCTATCGAACCTATATTGACCGGTTCGGTTTCTAGGGATGAGTCAGGATCATCTCGCCTCTTATTTTTCACAAAACGGTCATGCCTGTCGAACAAACCGTTCCAGAGAAACCAGGCCCTTTGGGATTTTATTTCCTTTGAGCTGACATATGCCGTCGCTCTCCTCTGATTCATTGCCTTGGCCGGTGACTGATTCACGGCACTCAGAAGTGGATCCTTCGAAATGCAATTCTTTAAAATTTTCCGATTTTTCTAGAAAAGCAATGAGTTGATTATCATCGTTGAACACCTACCAATGCTGAGAATTGTCTGGCACGCTCGGGCGGAAAACCACCTCAATGGTGTACTTGTTTGTTTTCAAACCTGGGTGTGGGAGCATGAGGGACGCCGAAACGGCCAATGAATCGGCCATGTAATTTCGAGCCCTTGGAATGGATTCTACTGAAAAAGCATCGAATTCCTTGATGCTGTCCCATACTGCGTTACGGTAGTGCCTGAGCCTCTCATTTTTTACTTGATAAATCCTCTTGACTTGGTTTACAACCAACTCTGCATCACCTTGCACTTTTAAATTTCTAATTCCTCTTTCCCTTGCGGCTTGCATTCCGAGTAACAGAGCTTCATACTCGGCAGTATTGTTAGTGTTGAAGAACTACAATTTGAAAGACGAGAGGAATCACCTCTTCTTCGGGAGATATCAGCACAGCCCCAGCGCCACATCCACTAGTTGCGCAAATTCCATCAAACTGCAAGGTCCAGATCTTATTAAGATCCTTTTCCTGAACGAGGACACCCGTCTTATCCGTCTCAGTAGACAAGAAATAATTCCCCATCCCTAATGATTCAAAAAGGATTTGAGCTTTGGGGTCCTTAGAGCTAGTAACCAAGTATTTCTTTTGTGATTCTGGGTCTAATGTCTGCATCACACCTTTGATTGGAATTCTAGCTTTAGACCAGTCCATATGAATTTCTCCACCAACTTCGCTGCAAAAAATTCTTCCCAGCAAAATTCCATAGGCTTCTGGAATGTCAGCAACGAGGAATGTCATTTTTACTCTCTTATCTGGGAAAGCCGCAAACGCAAATTGTGCGTCTTTAATTTGACCAATCAGCGGCACTTGTTTGGTTTCCAATGAATAACATCTGCCTAAAGGCTTGGTAAGAGTGAGGCCCAAAGCATGGGTGACTTTTTCCAGCATGACGTTATCCGAGGCCCCAGAATCAATTATGCAGTTACTCAGCTTGTGGCCATTGATTAGGAGAGAAAGATAGAAAGGCTCTATCTTTCCTGATGTTGATGTTGAAGCAAAATTTATGCGAGATTCGGGAGGAGTGGAAAGGATTCCTTTCGGGGAAACCTGCTTAGGTATAACAGCTTGAATCTGAATATATTTGGTTAATCTCACAAGTTGTTCGGGATTTGACTGAAGGTACTCAGGTTTAGACATTTGGATCTTGGTCTTTTTTGCATGATCTATGATATCAAATGCGGCCAAGGGTTGCGTTGGTGAGGGAATGAGTCCTTCACTTCACGATGGTGGAACGGGGTTACTGATCTTGATAGGAATATGAGGGGGCTGATTTGGAGGAGAGATGGGGGGAAAATATTTCTTTGTAAAAGACTTAACATGGAATTGAGTAGGAAGAGGATTACCTCTTCTAGCAATGGTTGGAGATGCGTTTGACACGCGACCTTCTCTTTCTACATATGGGAAGTGATTTCTACTTCTTTTCCTTGCGAGCGGGTAAAAACATCATACGATTGTCCACTTGCATAGCCTTGAGTACCCTCCTCTTCATCAGATTCCTCATCAAATTCCATATATCCAATAGTAGAGTCGCCAGTCGGTTCACCGACATCTTGATCATCTTCGCCTTGAGACAAAGGTTCTTCATAGTACTGCTCTTCCTCTTCAATTTCGACCAAAGCATTGACCGGAGGAGCCTCAAGCGCTAACCGCGGAGTAGTCGCAGGCAGACGCAGCCTGTATGGAGCGCTGTTGGGAATGAAACTCTTTCGCGGAACATCCCGGTATGAGGAACTAGGAGCCTGGGCCAACTGCTTCTTCAATGATAGCAAATTGTTCGCCATCTTTTGGAATGCTGGATCAGACGAAGTAGTAGGCGAAGGGTCTGAAACTTTGAACTTGGATGATTCTTTTTTCAATTCGCTAGATATTATCAGGTTATCTTCTATCCGAATGGTAGCGGCCTGAGTGAGAACTAAGGTAGCTACTCGCTCTTGAAGGAGCAAGAAGCTAACTTTTGAACTCATAGTGTTCACGAAGAAACACTTCTGATTCTCCGGCATTAGAAGCATGGCAATAGGAACACGTTTGATTAGTGCATTGAAACGGGTGATAAAATCATGCATGGTCTCATTGGCCTCTTTCTTCAGGTGAGTAATTTGTGATAATAATGCAAATGCATCCTCTGAAGGCTTATACCTGTCTTCAAAAGCATCCCGCAAGGTGACGCAACTGGTGATAGATGCGGCCGGCAAATGATGAAACCATTCAGCTGCAGGCCCTTGTAAAGTTTCCAGAAAAAGGCAAACTGACACATCCTTGTGAGTCACATCCAAAATATTGCAAGACATGATGAATGCAGATATGTGAGAGTCCGTGCTTTGATTTCCGCTTCTGTCGAATTTAGGAAAATTCTTTCGATTTCCGTGAGGGAGCGCGTGCACAGGATGTGGTAGCGCAAGAGGACCCATAACATTCCCCCATGGTACCACCATTTGAAAGGCTGGAAAAAGCACACGAGCTGGGAAGTGTGGTCCCGCTGAGCAGCAAGGCACTACAAAGGGACGTGGATGCCCCCTGCGAAAGGTTCTTCCTTTCGCGGAGGCGAGGACACTCCTGGATGACCGGTCGGCCGAGCTTAGCGTTGAAAAATGTGTCGGCGTTACACTGAAATTATGCCTTTGAAGCAGATCAAAAGTCGGGATTAGTTTCTCCACGAGCTTTCCTGGCTGTGTGTAAAGGGCTCACCTGCCAATGTGTACCTTCCTGATCTGTGATATTGTAGCGCAGATTTTAAGATTTGTTTTTAGATGTACTTGCTGATTTTCTGGTTTTTCTGACAAAAACCAGCAGCAGGCACTTTTCTAAATATTTAAAAACTATCCTCCTCAAAAAACTGATTGCGGTTAATGATGAATAATAAGCGAGGATAAAACGACAGAGAAGATTAGTAAGCTAATTTTCGGATCTAAATTTGAACTTTTTCAAAGAGTTCCAAATTTTTGGTAAACAGTCAAGAAATTCAAATCTACGGAAAAATACCGGTTTTTATAAAAAACTCAGCGAACTAAAGTTCCTTTAGCTTAGGCCCGATCTATGGATCTCAGAAGAAAATTTTCAATTTGGAGCGTTTTTTGTAAAATTTCAGATTTTTAACAAAGAGTTTAAGTTTGCACACAGGCAGAGATTTTTCTGATTTTTTCTAATTTTCCATCCTACCGCCTTCATAGATCTAATAGATCCGTTCGATCCCCACTGGAGTCACCAAAAATTGTTGGTCTGAAAATCTGTCGCCTGGACATATCTATGGATAGATGAGCCAACAGTGTGCAGGGCATAGCCCCTCTTTGAGTCAGCAAAGCGAAACTAGTTTATTGCTATTCTACCAGCAGGAATCTTGTGCAAATCTCACAGTATTCTACTTTCGGGGGTTGGGATCTCATCCCAGTAGAGTATTTCAGACTGTGAAAAGAAAGGAATGAAAGAGAGGAGGGAGAAAGAATAGGTCCGAAAGGAGAAAAGAAATGAATTCCAAAGCAGAAAGGTCAGAAGATCTATGTTTTTGGGTTGGTAGTAAACAGAGCCAAACCTACTTGCATAGGTAAACAAAGCAATACTGATGAGCAAATGACAGAAAAGTAGATATGAATCTAACAGATTAAACGCATACAAATCTAACATAAGAAAGATCTGATGCATAACACAACTATTGAGCACAAAGTCTTAATATTTGTATTATTATTTTCTTCTGATACAAGAAAGCTCCAATTCTTTCTCTCCTCACTTCTATTTTCATCTAAAAAATGTCCATCCTCTGAATACAACAAGTATTCCAATATTTATAGAAGAGGAGGAGGAAAGAAGGCAAAATGGAGCCAACCTCCTATTTACAAAGATATTTACAAAATATCTAAAAGTCATGTTGACTTTTGACAACTTGATGGATGACATCATCCCATGATGCAACATGGATGATGTCATCATTCGTGCCAACATACTTTAGACATTTCCAACAAGAAAGTCGGAGAAGAGAGAGAAGAAGAAGAAGAAGAAGAAGAAGAAGAGGAAGCAGCTACTCGTCATCATCATCCTGCGGCCGAAAGGGGGTAGCCTACTTTTGATGCTGCTCAGGTGATGATATATGGAACTGAGCACGGTATTCCAAAAACTTGTTAATCATCGGCCCAAATTGATCCTGGGATGGATCCTTGTGTCAGTTCGCTGATAGCTTCACAAGTCTCCCGCTCGTCTATGAGATTTTCTGGGAGTTTGGAAAAGTCCTTTTCTGCCTCAATGAGGAACCCGATGAAGTCCCTACAGGCCAACAGGTTGTTAATAGATTCAGTGTCAAATGTGACCTCTGGCCATGTTCCTTGAGAAGCGATCTCCTTGAAGATCCAGATAGTTTCATCAGCTGATCTTAAGGTAAAGGAAGGAGTGAGCAACCCTGGAGACATGTTGAGAACAATTCACTCCATTTGATGCATCGCATCCAGGGCCTCTTCCTTCACCTTGTCTATCTTTTCGAGAAAAAATTCAAGCTGATCTATCTGATAGTCCAGAGTGGACATGGTTTTGTTGAGGGCCCTTGGATGACCGAAGACACCGAACTTGACCAGATCTTCGACTGAACAGTTGAACATTTGTTGAAAGGTCTTGTGTTGGAGTCTAGCATGTTCTAGCTCTTCTGATATGGGACCCGCTAATGCTTGGAGTTCCTTGTTCGCCTTTCCGATGTTTAGATACAAATTGATAAACTCGGCGATCACTCTTTCACTGTCCTTGAGGATCTGGCTCCTCCAAGCAGAAACGCCCATACCCTGCTCACTGATCTTTGAATATTCGTTGATTTTCTCCTAGCTGAGAAGCTCAGAAGTCTCGGTGGCAGTTGTGGGAGGTGCACTACCCATCTTCTGTAAGGCTTGAAGTAGATATTTGTTCTGCTCCTTCAGTAGCCTTTTCTCTTCTTTTGTTTCTTGAAGCTTTTTGCAAAGGGCATCAACTGCAGAAAGAGCTTCCCCCTGGAAACTTTCAGAAGACGTCCCCATTGTGACTTGGGTCACAGTGAAATCTGTCGGAGACAGATCCTTTTTCTCTTTGAGGGGATCAGGGTATGCTATTTCCATGACTCTCTCACCTGCAGCACTTTGAGAGAAGCGTGTAACAGGCTTCTGCTTCTTTGCCCCTTTGGCTGGAATTACTGAAAAGTCCATCGGAGTGATGGGAACTTTCCTCTTTTGCTGGCTCAGCTGCTGAGAGATCCAGGCTGGTCCTATAGAAGAAGGACCGGAGACAGAGGAAGAGACAGCTACGGTAGAAGAGGGAAAAAACATGGAGACACGCGGCGGCGGCATTGAAAGGATAGCTGAAGAAGTGTCCACGGGAGGAAGGGAAACCGTAGCTGCAGAAGACATAGGAAGGGAAGGGAGCCCGGAAATGAGGGAAGAAATGGAAGAAGATAAATCAGCGAGGGAGGAGAAGATAGACGAAGAATCAGGGGAAAGAGTAGAAGAAGGGGCAGAGGACACGACCAAAGGGATGGTCACTTGAGTCACTCGAGGAGGGGAAGGAAGAGAAGAAGAAGGGATAGAAGGGACCTCTGTAGTTGTAGCAATGTTGACATCCTGAGTGGATGGGCGTATAGGACTATCCTCTGTCAATTCTTCCTCCAGAGTTATAACTTGTTCTGGCGCTGTGGAAGGAGGACTTTCAGGGGCTTCTTCCTAAATGGTGCTGGATTCACCTTCTACACCTTTGCCTTTCAGCTGCTTCTTGGACCTTGGAGGTGCGTTGCCCAATGGGGAGGTTGTGAAATCTACCCCGAGGTAGATCAGCCCGTTCATGCGGCACCAGTGCTCTGTTCTCCGCATAGTCTCCTTGACCCTCTCCTCAATTGTCTGAGGAGCCTTGTTTTTGTCAATGGTCGGGAAGGGCCAATCATCCCCTTCTGTGTCATTATACACCTTGTCTACTTCATCTTCCATAGTTTGGAAGCCTTTGGGGACAATGGCCACTCCATATTGGATAATTTCCGCCAATGCTAAGCGAGAATGATCCTTTCTTCTGAGTTCCACCTCGTGGATGACGTCAATGTAAATATCCTCAATTTGAGGGACATGGATCGGATCAAGCTTTGCTCTTGGCAGGCAGCCCCTTGGGTCGAAGGTAGGTCTGGCTGGGAAGTCATGTTTCAAATTGAGCAACTCCAGCTCTGCGAACATTTCCTTCGCCTTGTGATGGGTGGAGCATGTGTATCGGCCCACTGTGAGGGGGAAAAGGAGTTGCCGCCCTTCTTTCTTTGAGGCTTTTCATGGTATGATGACCAGCTGCCTTGATTAGCTCTTAGTAGAATCAAGCTTAGGTCCAGCATACCTCGGTAGCCTGGTTGGCTCGCCTAAGAAGTTGACCGCCACTTTAGATGGTAGGTAAATGGGAAACTGGTTGAACAGGGCCCCCCACTTCTCCACGGTTGACACTATGTGCTTGGTAGTGCGACCATGAGTTATATTTGTCCTCAAACAGGAAAATGATGTAGCTCTTCTGAGATGGTGCTGCTTATTCTTTCCCCCCAGCAAAAGCACTGATCGGAAAATTTTATTCATTGTCCTCCAGTACCTACCTCAGCATCCATTTATGGAAGTAGTGTGCGTCAGAAAGCCCCGAAGACTCTCTCAGAAAAGTAATAGTATCGCTGAGTTCTTCTGAGAAGTCACTTTTCGGTGGATGATTTGGGGCCACCCGGGTTACCACCTTCTTTTTCTTCAAGTATACCTCTTCATCAGTTGCATTCATTGGGGGCCTTCATTGTCTTCCCAGGCCTTGATGCAACTCTTCTTGGTTGAGACGGCCACAAAGTGCGGTGGTGAGGGTATGCCGATTATTAATCTCAAAATACGGGTGGTG
Source organism: Taxus chinensis (assembly GCA_019776745.2). Lineage (NCBI taxonomy): Eukaryota > Viridiplantae > Streptophyta > Pinopsida > Cupressales > Taxaceae > Taxus > Taxus chinensis. The sequence goes on along the minus strand of CM034155.1, from coordinate 375,612,837 downwards.
AGGTTTTTGACTACCTCGCCTTGTTGTTGTTCGCACATCTCGTGTCCTTTTTGTAAGATTGTGCAAACCAGCCATCATGAATTCCATTGTTGACACGGGCGCTGACAGGGATTCCTCCGGCGAAGTGCATGGCCACTGCCTATTATTGTCCAGCCATGGAACTCGTGTAATACCTTCCTGATTCTAGCCCCGAATCCTCCATGTCGATGTGACCCAATTTGAGTTCGTCATGCGTCCTGTCTTGCTGCATCGCCCGGCCTGTGCCGGGCATCCTTGAACCCTTTTTATTTATACTTCATCTCTTCTTCTGTGATCTTAGCCTTTCCTTTTGATTTGATAGGTTCTTTTGTCTTGATTAGACATATGTTTCTTCAAATTTTTATTATCTGCTGTCTCTGCTGCAGAGCAGCGGAACCCAATTCGAAAAGGTTGAATTAGCCATTGATCTTCACTAGAAATGTTAGCAGGAAGAAAGAGTTAGAGATTTTTAAGGCTCAGGGCGTTCAGGGCGCATGAAAATTGTAGCTTACCACAGAGGCTAATATGTAAGGCGCACATGATGGTGTGTCAAAGGTTAACAAAACTGGCGCCAAAGTCAGCAATAAGGCGCATGGATACTGCAATGGCATTTTTAGAGAGGGCGCATGACAGTCGTGTTGCAATAGCAACAACCGGATTCTCCCTTTGATGCGCATGATGGATCCATGTAACCAAGATTTTTTCGTGCTGCCAAAGGGAATATGGCAACGGCGCACTAAAGGTTGACACAACATGATGGTTGTTGCAAATTCTTAGATGCGCCTGCGACTTTATAGCTTGTACTTACGCATATATTACTCGTGTAACATGGTAAGCTGGGTTCTCCATTGGCACATGGAAAATCGCATGTAGCACAGAAGGATGGCGCGCAAAGGGGCGAAAGTTTGACACTTTCAGCATATGAAAGGAGGCGCGCCTTGAGGGCGCAGAGGTTCTTGGTCGTGCGACCATGCGTTAGGATTGTCCTCAACAGGACAAATGATGTGTAGAAGAAAGCATCATTAATTGGGTGAATTGAGGGATGATATTCTCTAGCCCAATTCTAGATAATACTCATATATTTTGAACTGAGGCCAAAACTCCACTTCGGATTAGCCCTGGATAATCCCTCTCTGACGGCTGCAGCGTAGACTACGTAGGAGTTTCATATGGAACACTCCCGTTGTGGCAAATTTTGTAGCTGCTCGGAGATGGTGTCTGCTTATTATTTCCCCCCAGCAAAAGCACTGATCGGGAAAATTTTTATTCATTGTCTCCAAGTACCTCAGCATCCATTTATGGAAGTAGTGGGCGTCAGAAAGCCCGAAGACTCTACTCAGAAAAGTAATAGTATCGCTGAGTTCTTCTGAGAAGTCACTTCGGTGGATGATTTGGGGCCACCGGGTTACCACCTTCTTGTTCTTCAAGTATACCTCGTTCATCAGTTGCATGCATTGGTCTTCATTGTCTTCCCAGGCCTTGATGCACTCTTCTTGGTTGACGGCCACAAAGTGCCGGTGGTGAGGGATGCCGATTATTATCTCAAAATGACGGGTGGTGAGGTTTATGACTACCTCGCCCTTGTTGTTTTCGACACATCTCGTGTCCTTGTTGTAAGATTGTGCAACCACCATCATGAATTCATTGTTGACGGCGCTGACAGGGATTCCTCCGGCGAAGTGCAGGGCACTGCCTATTAATTTGTCCATCCATGGACTCCTTGTAACCTTCTGAGTTCTAGCCCAGAATTCCTCCATGTCGATGTGACCCAATTTTGAGTCTCTGACGTCCATGCTGCATTCGGCCTGTGACTCGGGCATCCTGACCCTTTGATATTTATACTTCATCTCTTCTTCTGTGAGCTTAGCCTTTCCTTTTGATTTGATAGGTCTTTTGCTGGATGTAGACATATGTTCTTCAATGTTTATCTGCTGATCTGCATGAAGAAGAAGCGAGACCCAATTCGAAAAGGTTGAATTAGCCATTTGATCTTCCACTAGAATGTTAGCAGAAGAAAGAGTTAGAGATTTTAAGGCTCAGGGCGCAGGGCGCATGAAAATTGTAGCTTACAGAGCTAAATAGGTAAGGCGCACAGGAAATGGGTGTTGCAAAGGTTAAACTGGCGCCAAAGGCGCATGGCGCATGGATACTGCATATTGCATTTTATAGAGGGCGCATGAAAAGTGCGTGTTGCATAGCAACAGGATGCGCCCTTTGGCGCATGGATGGATCATGTAACAAAGATTTTTCGTGCGCCAAAGGGAATATGGCACGGCGCACGAAAGGTTTACACAACATGATGTTGTTGCAATCGGAGATGCGCCTGCGACTTTATAGCTTTGTACTTAGCGCAGATATTACTCGTGTAACATGGAAGCTGGGTGCGCCATTGGCACATGGAAATGCGATGTAGCACAGAAGGATGGCGCGCCAAAGGGGCGCAAGTTTGACACTTGCAGCATATGAAGGAGGCGCGCCTTGAGGGCGCAGAGGTTCTTGATGCAGCAGGCAAAATGGGTGCGCCATTGGAGCAGGTTTTGTTCATGTAACAGTGGGGGCAGATGCGCCATGGAGGCGCAACTGTTCATATTGTAAAAAAACGCGCCGATGCGCCAAGGGGAAAAACAGTGAACTGAATCAGTCTTCAAAAGGGGGGGTTTACATGATGTAGATTCCTTCTACTCCTTCGTTCTTATTTGAAAGGCTCAGTGGGGTAAAAAATGATCTAGATCAGGAGGGCCACAACCAATGTTTCAAGGATGACATCCTCTTCCAGCAGATCTGGAAAGAGGAAGGTAGGGAAAGGGGCAGACAACAAACGGAGGAGGCTAGGCCAACACATTTATACTTCAAAACCAACCAGCAAGCTAAAACTAGACCAAGAACACACCAAGAACTGAAAACACAAAACGCACAAGAGGGAGAAGAACCTCTTACCTGGATAAATAGCAAAAGTTTGAGAACGGGTCCACAAGGCGATGAAAACGACGAGGCAGGGGCTGACAGGCTTAGAAAATTCACGTGCTCAGCGAAAATTGAAAGTGACATTTGGGCGCGCAAAACACATATATATAGGTGAACCAGTCATAAATGCGCCACCCACTTTTTAAAAGGGGCGCATGAAAGATGTTGTTGATAGGACAAAGCGTGCGCCCTTTGGCGCATGAGAACGCTTGCTAGCAGGAAATTAAGCGCGCCTTTGGCGCACCAAAAGCTATGTCGACACGAAGTTATGTGCGCCCTTTGGCGCACCAAAACATTGTGTTGCAATAAGATTATGTGCGCCCTTTGGCGCACCAAAAAGTGGCGCAACAAAAGTTGTGTCAACATTAAGGCGCGTGCGCCTTGGCGCACGCAGAGGAGACTCAACATTCTTTGGCGCACCGAAAGGTGTGTTAACATTGAAAACCAGTCGCCAAAGGCTTTTAAGGGGGCGCACCAAAAGTTAGTGTTGCAAGGCAATTTCATGCGCCCAGTCAAAAAAGGCTAAAAAAGACTAAGTTTGAAAACTAGATTTCCCGGGAAGGGATTTTACAACGTTTCGAACGCAAGGGATCCCTAACGAGGGACCGGAACAAAATTTTCGGTATGGTTATCGGTAAAATTGCCCTTGTCAATTTTACTGGATAACAAGACATAATCATGCACTTGGATGGAAACTTATTGTAGGTTTAGTGATTTTTTCCTCATACTTTAAACACGAATGTCCAACATGTTTGTATTCAACCCCATAATGTTATAGTATTATCCAATGCTCATGATAATAAGGGTGAATAAATTGAACTAAGGGAACAAAAAAGGTATGATTTATTTTGCGTTTCCACTAACAAGTTTATAACCACAACCATTTGGGTGTATTTTCCATGTAAAATGACCCATATTATAATACAAATATGGAAAAAATTCCTAGAAGTCATTTTTCTATTAAACTCTAAAAATGGATGTTTCATATATAACATTCTCAGTTTTAATAACCACTGCAAGATATGATATAACAAAGCAGTGGATTAGATTCATTTTGTTTTTCGGAGTAAAATATTTCAATTTGGTTTATTTTTACACAAGTGTTTAGTAAAGACAATGATCATAATAATATTGCATTTAGAAAAGGGATAACCCTTATAGAAAAGGAATGGAGCAAAGGCAAAAGTCTCTGTCTCACTCACTAAACAAAACATGAAGATGCACATACAAAGTAAAGGAAGAGAAATAACCCATCAAGTTAACAAAACAGTGGAAAACTAACCCTTCTTTCGATAACATTTACACTGAGCTACAATAAAGATTCATATGAATATGTTGACAAGTTCACATATCAAACAAGGATATTCTAAATAAGAAACTCAACAAAACAAGGTGGTCATATAATATAATCATCAAATCCTCCAAAACAATAAATTTAAATTCAAGCACACCTTATGAATTTGCTTTCAACATTTCTTACAAAATCAACCCTCTAGAAAATTAACACTTACAACTCATATTCCAATCTTGAACAAACAATGCAAATGCATAGAACAATAAGTTTAGTAATAATTCATCCAAATATAATTAAATTTACCCCCCTCCCCCGCACACGAAAAAAAAAAATCATGCGTGATCATAAAATCCCAATCATAAACAAACAAAAACAAAAAAAAATAAGGAGAAACTTATATGAAATGGAAAACGTTAACATTTTTTTGATTAAACGATTTTTCATAAGAGAAGCCAAAGGAGAGGTGGACATAAGAGACATCACCATTATTTTAAGATGACATGAGTTTGGTGGAAGTTTAACGCTCTAACTTAACTTTTTTTTATTATTTTGAAAAGTAATGATAATAATACAAATGTTACCTGTACTAATTAAAGGAAAAGATTCCAACATTCAAAATAAAATCAAACATGGCGTATGAAAAACTGAAAGCGAAAGTATGTGGGGCTCTCATATTCCACACGAAAGTTCAGTTCTCCCTTTCATTTCACGCGGTTTCATGTCCATATACGTTTTTTTATAATGATTGGCACTGTTCAATGGTTTGTTTTCGTCAACAATGGTTTTTTTATAATGATTGGCACTGTTCAATGGTTTTTTTAAAATTAAATCTGATCGTCTCAATTTCTTTTGACTTTTAATTGCCCACCTAGTTTTTATAATCATTTGAAGGAGACCAAGCAAATGGCACTTACGTCAATAATGTGAACCAAACCGATACAGTGGCAGCATGGAATATTTAGATTAATATATCATAACTTGTAACAATTTTATTGGCTTACAGGACAAATATTTCTCTGAGTCACCTTCACACTTACAATGTTGATTTATTTTATTACACATGTCCTCTAACAACCGATCCTCCTCTTTCGGTGGCATTTTTTATTTACGTCGAATCTTAAAAGTCCCATATCATGACAACATTGTCTTGTTATTTAATATTTTTTAATAATGTTTTCGATTATCCCTTCCTCAATTACGTCTTAACAATACGATTATTGTAGTTTTTTTTGGGCCTACCCTAATGCTTAGTTCTCACCCCCAAAAAATATATATATATATATATATTCTCTCATATTTATCATCTCATATATATATAAACAAAATGAACTTATTAAAGTTATAATATAAAAAAGTGTCCCATTTTTAGGTACGTTGGAAATTGTTCTAACTTTTTGTAAAACATGGAAACACCATCTTATCTATTCATATATAAATTATTTCTTCATTTGGAAAGTAGTGTGCCACCCTTTGCTTACCGTGAAAATACCAATGCCCAACATTAATACATTTCCCACATTGAGTTTTTCAATCTTTTCCATCTCGTATTCTAACTTGTGTGACCAATGCAGGAGAGATCGAGACGAAAAAGTGGAGCATAGATAGAAATTATTATTTGGGTTGGAACAATCTAAATATATTATCGATATACCTCTTTTGATTTGGTGTGTGTGTGTGTGTCTTCATCTTTTCTGCATTCAAACTTGTCTCACATGAGATATCGAATCTCCACAACATGTCCCTATCTCAACAACTACTTGCATAAGGCACAAATGGGCTTGGGTCTAACTTCTTCACCACCTCTATATCTGACAACATAATGGAAAACAGGGATAGATTCTTTGGGTAATGGATAAGTTTTTTCTTCAACCATTAGACATCATAGATTTGTTTACAAAAAGGAATTTAGATTTTGGTCAATGGGCATGTTGCATGAACGCAATACAGTGTTGCAATGTAGTGTCACAATTTGTTGCACGTTGTTAGAGATTGGTACTCATCACATAAAAAACTTTGTTCAATGCTTAATGAACAAAAAAATTTAGGTTCGACCTATAGGTATGACATTTAAGAGAAAAATATTCTAATAGGGAAAACATATAAACACGTGCAAAATCTAGGGAGCATCTTATATGGTGACTTATTCTCTCACAAAACATATTTGATTTTTAGTTAATATATGTCGCGAGGTCATATTAACATCCAAATTGCGCTCCATTCCATTGGATACCAAGCAAAATCTCTTTAGACATATGAATTTGTTTTCAATGTCTTGCATTGTAATTGTAGTCACAAAATCTTATACTTTAGACATTTTATTTATCTCAGTCAGATACTACTATTTAGAATATTCTTGAGTAAAGAAAGTACTAATTAACACTCGTCCTTTGGCCCTCTTGTTTATTTTATTTCGTAATTTGTGACCTATTGCACACACATGCCCATCCATTTCTGGACATCCTATGTAATTTTAGCCTCGGCTGGTGTACCCAGATTTAATACTGGGGCGCCCATGAGCGCCCTGGTCCTACCTGGGGGCGCCCTAATTCTTCTAGCACTTTTTTGCCACTTTTTGAGCCTCTTCTAGCCATTTTTCATATTTATCTTTATTGGGGTCGTCCTTTTCTAGGTTGATTACGAAATTAGAGCAAGAGAACCCTGTAAATATACAGTTATGAGACCATAATGAGGGACCCGACGTCATACACTACTATCACTCTATCTAGATTTGCATCCATCTATTGATCCAGAAGATCCGCACTAAGAATTTCACTGATCTATAATCTTCTTAGAATCAGTTTCCAGCAGTTGCATTGCATAGAGAAAAATTAGTGCTTTTCGGTGATATCTTGTTTACAGAAAACAAGGCATGTATGAAAAATTTATGGTCCACTGAATGTTTTTGTTAACTGGTAAAAAATGGACTATGCGTAGGTGACATGGACACGTGCATGTTTACTAAGTGGACCAATGAAATAGTGACACGTGGCACAACTATCTTTCACACAAAACTAATCTCCTTATCTCCTCCATGTGGGTCACATTATCCCCCCAAGCTCAATCATTTTTATATGCATTACAAAGCACTAGCATTTAAATACCCAACTAGGCCACCCCACTATGCATGTGGGATAATCCCACTTGCATTTTTAATTACAAAGCAAAAGACTACTTACATTTTTAAAGACAAAACAAAAGGCCACTTATTTTTAAATACAAAACAAAAAGCCACTTGCATTTTTAAATACAAAGCACATGGGAAAGAGGCCACTTGCTTTTTTAAATGCAAGTTATATTTTAAATACAAAGCACATGGGAAAGATGCCACTTGCATTTTTAAATGCAAATCACATGGGGAAGTGGTGGGGGTCGAACCTGGGCCACTTGTATAAAGTATTAAGCACTTAACCAGTGCGCCATGCTATGTTAAACACTATAAAAGGAGGCATGTTGTATTTGAATGCAAACAGGTTGCAGGCTTTGGGAAAGAAAGGCTCATACCGGAAGCTAGGAGAGGAATTTTGAGATGAAGTAAAAAGTGACTAGGCCTGATTTTTCAAGAGGAAATCCATTGGTGATATTGATTGTAAATGTCATTTATTTTGAATGTTAATAGATCGATCCCTTTAAATTGGACCTAGAGACATAGGTCACAAGTGTCAAACTCCGTTATCACGTGGCGTCGTTTCTCTTGATGGTTTTTCCTAGCATTTTCTCTTATTTCTCAATACTCACAGATTTTTAATATTAATTAAAAATACAAGAAAGCCATGCTATTGAATTTAATCCAAAAAATCATTAATTAAAGAAAAATTATGGATGAATGTTTCAATTTTACTTATGATTTTGGATCATCGATTGCATTGACATCTACATAGCTCCATCATCGAAGCATAAGCTAGGACAATCTGCATCACACTTCATAGGGGGATTCTATTTTATTCCATGCACACATTCTACTACATCTAACTATTTCTCATTACGTCACAAAGTGTGACTGACACAAAAACACCTAAGGAATGACATACACACACACAAGAACTACATCCGCATCTAAAATGTAGTGCAACACTCAGTTAGTAAGCCCACTGTTGTGGCAGCTAAGGTAAACCTGAACCATTCATTCTGCATATTTATTTTTTTAGGGTTTTGATACTTCCTTTTGGTCTTATGCAGGTTATTTATTCCTCTTGGAATAATTGGAGCATTCAGCGCAATATAGAGAAAGTGACGCAACAAGAAGCAAATATTCCATATCACCTTCTGACATTGCGAGTACCAGAACAAAGCTTCTAGAAAAACTAGGGCACCTAGATTGCAGACCAAAGTGCCCACAAGTGCACCAAACCTTCTCCAAGTGCTCCGTCCAACCACATCATCCAAATTTGTCCACTTTGGGACCCCGGAACAGTCGTTCCTACTTTCTAATTTTATGTGCATCACTTTGACGCAGTCCGATAGGATTCCATTATTCAGCTCAGTTCTTTCATTTCCCTTCGTGCACATTAGGGTTTTAAATTTCATTAAGTCCATTTACATATCTCATTTAAATATTGTTTTAGAGCATTTACTTATTGTGTTATATATGTTCCTAGATTAGATTAACTATCTTTTACTAAATTAATTTAGTCAATTTTAGTTAATCAACAAGAAACATAAACCAATATACCCTCTAATTGTAGAAATGGTAAAAGTGAGGCAACATCTTCCAATTGTGTGTGTTTTCTACCTTTCCATGTTGCAAAAAACCTTGAGGAACAATATATATATATATATATAAAGATGTTATTTACTTTGGAATTGTCCTTAAATTAACAGTAATAAAAGAGAGTTACATTAGCAGCGGTGACCTGCAAAATCCACGGTCTCACAAAATGCCATGTAGGGTATAAAAAAAGGTCATGTAAGCTACAATGAAATACCCAAAGGGAAACTAGAGACCACCAGAAAAACAAAAAAAAACCAAAAAAACTAGGTAGAAGTCACCACTCCGAGAGGAGGAGGTTCATCCCGAGGAGGGATAAACACTCCACTGTTTAACTCGGCTGAGGTCGGATCCACCTTCCAACCTTCATGTTTGGGCATCTGTATTTTTAATGGAACAATAATGCACCACACAGGGGGCAAAGAACCAACCATAATCTACATGTTAGGCGGCAACATGCCCCACCATGAAAAACTTGCAATGGCCTTCCCCCTTAGAGGAGGGATCGAGTTTTCCATTTGCCTTTAATTTTGCATAGACTACATGATTTTTAATCAACTGTTGTAAAGTATGACCAACTTGGAATGCAACATTCCCATATTTCATTTACCAAAAACACCTTCCTATGATTGCAGAAAAATTAGTTTTATTAGCACTAAACAAGGGACTTTACAACCATCGAATACAAAATGGATATAATTCTCCCCAATGTAACCTCCATATCTTCTGTCCTTTTTGGTCGATCTTCTAACACTACATAGAGATTCAATGTTTTTCAAGATAAAGCCCTTCTCATCGTTAAAGACCAATAGAATAACAAAAGCACCGACACCAATAATATCTCTAGTAATAACCACAAATTCTAATGTTTGTTCCACATCGGGTGGGTACTCGTTGTCTTCTGCATTCTGTCATATCACACCCACCCAAACTTTAATTATAAAGAGGGACAAAAGGGGGAAACACATAGGTAATATATATGCCATTCATGTATTATATGCTACGATACTGAAGAAATAAATATAGAACCTTTAAAAACTAGATTCGCTATTACAATTTTACTTAACTTGTTTGGAAATGAGATGATCTTAAATATTACAAGGAAGCCATATACATGTTATCTTCTTTGCATGTTTTAAAACTTTTGTGAGATCAATGAATAAAATTCCTATACCCTTGAGACATAATCATGCACTTGGATAGGAACTTATTGTTAAGAGAAATTTCTTTTGTTTTAGTGAGTTTTTCCTCATACCATAAACAAGCACGTCCAATATGTTTTTATTCAACCCCATAATGTTATAGTATTATGCAATGCTTTCGCTAATAGCGATGAATAAATTGAACTGGGGCACAAAATAGGTATGTTTTATTTTTTCATTTCCAATAACAAGTTTATGAGCACAACCATTTGAGTGTATTTTCCATGCAAAATGAGCCATATTATACTATAGATATGGAAAAATTTCTTAGAAGTCGTTTTTCTATTAAACTCATAAAATGGATGTTTCATATATAACATTTTTATTTTTAATAACCACTGCAAAATAGATATAACCAAGCAGTGGATTGGATTCATTTTGATTTTCCAAGTAAAATGTTCTAGTTCGGATTATTTTTGCACAAGTGTTTAGTAAAGACAACGATCATAACAGTACTGCATTCAGAAAAGGGATAACCCCTATGTGAAAAGGAATGGAGCAAAGACAAAAGTCTCTCCTTCGCTCACTAAACAAAGCATGAAGATACACATAAAAATTAAAGGAAGAGAAATAACACATTATTGTCGTCCTCAAAATTCCCCTCTTTTGAAGTCAAGTTTCGAAATTTTGAGTCTATTCCTTGGAGTTGGATCATGTTGAGCGTGGCATTGTTTGCAGTTTTCCCATTCATGGAGAACAATTTGAAATTCAGGCGTAATGGTGAAGTTTCTTTCCTTCTTTTTATTTTTCTTACCACAGTCAGGAATGACAAGCTTATCTTCCCCGTTATTGTTTTCTCCAGAATCCACAGGTAGTACGTGGGCATCTCTGATTAGATACGGTTTGGCCATGTTTCAAGCATCAGCGGAAGCCTCCACGTGTCCAAATGGTGTAACTCCAGGAGTAGGGTCCAAGGGACAGTCCTCAAATAAGCACAGGCTTTCCGTGTGTCCCAGGTTCAAAATGAAGGTAAAACAAGCTCAACTTAGCTAAGTATGGAAGGTTCAGTGGACGTCACCACTTGCCTCATTGGCACAACTTCAAGAGTCAAAGTCGGGGGCAGTTCTTAAACTTGCGCCAGTCCTCCACGTGTCCCAAGTCCAAAAAGAGAGAGAGTCGATCGTTAAAATTGACTAAGTATGGGCGGGTTGGTGGAAGTCTCCACGTGCCCTAACGGCATAATTTCGGAATTGAAATAAAAGGGTCAGTCTCCAAGTAGTGCTAACTCACCACGTGGTTAAAGTTAATGGGGAGACAGAGTTGGCCGTTGAAAATTCCAAGACCAGCGGAAGGAGACACGTGTCATCTCAGCGTAATTTCAGGAGGCGTTTCCAAAATGGAAACTCAAATGAGCGCTTGCCCTCCATGTGTATAGGGGTCAACATTATCATTCTGCAGTGTTGGTGCCTAATACAACAATCAAAAATCCATTCTTACTCAGCAAGAATTTGGAACCAAGAGAGGTAATTGGGTAGAAAAGGTGTAAGAAGTATATCTTGGACATCAGGCAACAAAATATGGTTCAGAGGTAAGGGCCTGTTGATGAAACTCATTGTTGAAAGAGCTGCCGAGGAATTGTCCAAAGATGGAGTTGATTTCCCTATTTTTCTGTTCCTTAACTCATTAGATGTATGGTATGTTGACATTGCTCACTTTCTGACCTATGGAGAGTGTCCATCTCACTTGAGTGCCAAAGAGAAGAGAGCCATCAAACTGAGGTATACAACAATATTGCTATGGAGAATGCTTTGTTCAAAGAAGACATTAGATGGAGGTTTTTGAAGTGTGTAGACAAAAGCAACAAAAGAAGTTGTTCTCTTATTTTCATGAACCAGCTTGAGAGGTCATTTCTCCTCCATTGAACAAATATAAAATACTTTCATTGATGGTTATTATTTTCCACTCTATTTAGAGATGCATCAAAAATGGGTGGTAAAATGTGAAGCATGCAAACATTTGTTGGAGACCTAAGTTGGCTGTGTTTCAACTTAAAGCCAGTAGTGATTAATGAGCCCTTTCAATAGTGGGGATTGGATTTCATTGGAACTCTTAAACCACCTTCCAGTGTTGGACGTACCCATGTGTTGACTGCCACATATTACTTCACCAAGTGGGTAGAAGCCTTCCCAGTCAAGAGCACTACTTCCGAGGATAGTTTGCCAACTTCATAGGAGAACATATTGATCAGGTTTGGGACCCCAAACAAAATTGTAACTGATAATGCTTCAAACTTTTATTCTGCTGAGATGATGGAATTCTACTATGGGTATGGGATCTCACTTGCTCATTCTTCAAATTACTACCCCCAAGGGAATGGACAGGCGGAATAAACAAACAAGAACTTGGTGAAGATAGTTAAAAAGATTGTAAATGATTCTCAGAGGAATTGGCATAAGAAGCTATATGATGCACTTTGGGCTGATATAATTACACCTAAGAAAGCAATTGGAGTGTCTCCTTTTCATAGTGGTGTATGGTGTGAAGCTCAATTTCCCAGTCCCGGTGGGAATTTCGCCTTGCATCTGATGAAAAAACCATTGAAGATTCAAGTTTCAGTAGCTCTTTGGATAAGATAATTTTGTACCTTCAGAACCTTGATAAGCACAGATTGCAAGTGTTGATAGGATAACATCTCATCAGTTGAAAGTGAAGACTTTGTTTGAAAAGAAATCCAAACCTAAAGTTTTCCAAGTGGGAGACATTTTGCTTCTTTGGGACAAAAGACATGAGCCACAAGGAAGTCATGGTAAGTTTGATTATTTTTGGCTTGGTCCTTTTAGAATCAAACATTTTGTTGGAGAGAAATATTTTTATCTAGATTACATGGATGGTTATTCCTTGCCCACTTTCCTTATAGTGGGTAGTATCTGAGTTGTTCAAGTTTCCTAGGTGACTAGGCGGTCCTTCTGAATTCTAATATAATGTTTTGTTTGGGTCGTTCCTTTGGGGTTTCATTTTTGTTCTGCCGTTGGTTTGTTGGTTTATTTTAATGTTGGTGGTGTTCCTGGTATTGGTTGTGCTTTTTACTCCTTTTCCCAATTGATAAGGCATTAGATTAGTCTCTTGCCTAGAGTTATCTCCAAGTTCTGATCGTACCTTGTGTCTTTGTTCTAAGACCAAGTCATCCCAGGAAAGAGCTAGTTGTTGTCGTCCTCAAAATTCCCCTCTTTTGAAGTCAAGTTTCAGAATTCTTGAGTCTGTTCCTTGGAGTATGGATCACAATCGACCTATCTTGTTGTAGTTTTTTTCCCTTCAATTGAGAACAATTTGAAAGTTGGGCATAATGGTGAAGTTTATTTCCTCCTTTTTATTTTTCTTCCCGCAGTCGGGAATGACAGATGTATCTTCCTTGTTATTTTTTACCCCAGAATCCACGGGTAATACATGGGCATCTCTCATTGGATGTAGTTTGGCCATATTTCAATCATCAGTGGAAGCATCCATAGATCTAAATGGCGCAACTCTAGGGGCAGGGTCCAAGGGATAGTCCTCAAATAAGCGCAGGCTTTCCACATGTCCTAGGTTCAAAATGAAGGTAAAAAAAGCTCAAATTGGCTAAGTATGGAAGGTTCAGTCGACGGCGCCATGTGCCTCATCAGTGGAGCTTAAAGATTCAAAGCTGGGGGTAGTTCTCAAACTTGCGCCAGTCCTCCACGTGTCCCAGGTCTAAAAAGAGAGAGAGTCGATCATTAAAATTGACTAAGTATGGGTAGGTTGGCAGAAGTATCCATGTGCCCTAACGGTGCAATTTTGGAAGTGAAATCAAAGGGTCAGTCTCCAAGTAGGGCCAGCTCACCACTTGGTTAAAGTTAATGGGGAGACAAAGTTGGTCGTTGAAAATTCCAAGACCGGCAGAAGGAGACACACGTCAGCTCGGTGTAATTTCAGGAGGCATTTCCAAAATTGAAACTCAAATGAGGCACCAGCCCTCCACGTGTCTAGGGGTCAACATAAGTCAAGCAGGAAAATTAGACCCGAATTAGCCAAAGTATAAATGAACCGGGAATCTCTCCACATGTTAGCATAGAGTAGTAAGTGTAGTAATAAATCATCCAAATATAATCAAATAAACCCCCTAAATAAACCTTTGAAATTCATGTTTGTCATAAAATCCCAATCATACAAAAAAATAAAGATAGGAAAAACTCATATGAAATGAAAAGTGTTAGCATCCTTTCATTAGACAATTTTTTATAACAGAAGCCAACGAAGAGGAGGAAACAAGGTAAATATGGGAAATAGCTACCAAAAGATAAGCATAAATAAGAGACATCACCATTATTTTCACATCACATGAGTTTGGTAGAAGTTCAATGCTCTAGCTTAATTTTTTTATTTTGAAAAGTAATGATAATAATACAATTGTTAATTGTAATAATTAAGGAAAAGAATCCAACATTCAAAAATAAAAATAAAAGGGCGCAACTTCCATTAAAAAAGGTCAACACCAGAGGAAAAAATGCTCTTTAACTCTAGCGCAAAACTAAAATCAACTTTTCTAGGGTTTTTCCTATGCAACCGTCATATCGCAGCCTTCTCGGGCTCCGCGGGAAATTATTTCTATAGTTTCTCCTAGGGTTTCTTGCCCTCTAGGCGTCCCCTATATAATGTCCTCACCATCTTCAAACCCCATTGTTTCAACCGTGGTAGGAGATACTGGAGCAAGCGATGGCACCACCAATGTAGCACCCCAGGAAATTTGTCCCGAAAATCTTCAACGAGGTAATATTTCTCCTCCTGATGTGGTTTTACCCCTTCCTAAATTTAATGTTGTTTTTCAATGGTTAGAGTAATTTTTCCTCATTGGGTATTTTCTTGGTCGAATCCCCTCTAAAAGCATGCTCAAATCTTTGGTTAGCATAGTCTAGACTCCTCATGGAGTCCGTCTAGAGAGCATTCAAAACATGACCAAGGGTTTCTTTCTTTTTCATTTTTTCGACCCTGCCAATGCACCCAATATTTTGGCTAATCAAGCCACTTGGTATGTTCACAACTCGCTGCTTGTGCTAACACCCTGGCATAAGGACTTTGTGGTATCTGAATATACCACCCTTAAAGTTCCTATTTGGGTCAAATTTCTTGGTCTACCTCTGTCATGCGTTCCTTTTCTGCCACAAATTGTTGCCTCGCTTGGACGGGTCGTTTGTTTGGAAGCTAAGAATTTCTATCACGCTCGTCCGTAGAAATGAGTATGTGTTGAGATTGACCTCTCATAGGATCTCAAATAATTTTTGGATTTCCAAATGGGTGATAAGCGCTACTCCCAGAGGGTCATGTACATAAATTTTCCTAACATGTGCTTTAGTTGCCAAGCATCTGATCACAAGATCAAGGACTGTCCTCTATGTACCCAGTAACCATCTGTGGTGGTCAGAGATACTCCCGTTCAAACCTCAATAGGAGGAAGGTTAGAAAGTTGCTAAAGTCTGAAGAAACAAGAACAAACCCTAGCAATCCAAAGCTTCTAGCTCCCATGGTCATTAGGAACCAAATGTTAAGGAACATGTCCTCAGTATCCCCGCTAAGGATCCTACAGTTGTGCTAAAGAACCAACTGCTAGTGCCATCTTGGTTATTCCAGTGCCAAATTACTCCAACATATCCCTTGTGGCGTCTGTTCTCATGGACCAGACAAATTATGTTTCCCTCTTTCCTATCCTACACTCTGCACCCCTGTTGTGGCCAAGCAACTCACAAGGGCCATCTAATTATGGATACCAAGAAAAATATCTTCAGACATATGTATTTGCTTTTAATGTCTTGCATTGTAAGTGTAGTAAAAAAATCTTGCACTTTAGACATTTTATTTATCTCAGTAAGATACTACTATTTAGAATATTCTTGAGTAAAGAAAGTACTAATTAACACCTGTCCTTTGGCCATCTTGTTTATTTTATTTCATAATTTTTGACCTATTGCACACGCATGCCCATCCATTTTTGGAAATCCTATGTAATTTTAGCCTCAGCTGGGGTTCCCAGATTTAGTACTGGGGCGCCCTGGTCCCACCTAGGGATGCCCTGATCCTTTAGCACTTTTTTGCCACTTTTTGGGCCTCTTCTAGTCATTTTTCATATTTAAATTTCTTCGGGTCGGCCTTTTCTAGGTTTATTATGAAATTGGAGCAAGAGAACCCTATAAATATAAAGTTATGAGACCATAATGAGGGACTTGACATCATACACTACTATCACTCTATTTAGAGCTACATCCATCTATTGATCTAGAGGATCCTCACTGAGAATTTCACTGATCTATAATCTTCTTAGAATCGGTTTCCAACAGTTGCATTGTGTAGAGAAAAATTAGAGCATTCCAGCGATATCTTGTTTGCAGAAAATAGAGCACGTATGCAAAAGTTATGGCCCACTGAATGTTTTTTTCAACTGGTAAAAAATAGACTATGCATAGGTGACATGGACACGTGCATGTCTACCAAGTGGACTAATGAAATAGTGACATTTGGCACAACTATCTTCCACACAAAACACATCTCCTTATCTCCTCCATGTGGGTTGCATTATCCCAACAAGCTCAGCTATATATATATGCATTACAAAGCACTAGCATTTAAATACCCAACTAGGCCACCCCACTATGCATGTGGGATAATCCCACTTGCATTTTTAATTACAAAGCAAAAGGTCACTAACATTTTTAAATACAAAACTAAAGGCCACTTGCATTTTTAAATACAAAGCACATGGGAAAGAGGCCACTTGCATTTTTAAATGTAAATCACATGGGGAAGTGGTGGGTGTTGAACCTGGGCCACTTGTATAAAATATTAAGTCCTTAACCAATGTGTCATGCTGTGTGAAACACTATGAAGGAGGCACGTTGTATTTGAATGCAGACAGGTTGTAGGCTTTGGGAAAGAAAGGCTCATACCAAAAGCTAGGAGATGAATTTTGAGATGAATGAAAAAGTGATTAGGCCTGATTTTTCAAGAGGAATCCATTAAGAAGATCAAATTCATGTGATATTGATTATAAGTTTCATTTATTTTTAGTTTTAATAGATCACTCCCTTTAAATTGGACCCAAAGACGTAGGCCATAAGTGCCGAACTCCCTTATCACGCGGTGTCGTTTCTTTTGATGATTTTTCCTAGCATTTTTTCTGATTTCTCAGTACTTGTAGATTTTTAATGTTAATTAAAAATACAAGAAAGCCATGCTATAAAATTTAATCCAATAACTCATTAATTAAATCAAAATTATGGATGAATGTTTCAATTTTTCTTATGATTTTTGATCATCTACTACATAAGCATCTACATAGCTCCATCACCAAGGAATAAGCTAGGAAAATCTACATCACACTTTATAGGGCGGATTCTATTTTATTCCATGCACACATTCTACTACATTTTATTATTGCTCGTTACTTTACAAAGTGTGACTGACACAAAAACACCTAAGGAACAACATGCACACACGCACCAAAACTACATCCGCGTCTGAAATGTAGTGCAATGCTTAGTTACTAAGCCCACTGTTGTAGCAGTTGAGGTCATCCCAATCCATTCATTATGCATCTTTCTTTTTTTAGGGTTTTGATACTTCCTTTTGGTCTTGTGCAGGTTATTTATTCCTCTTGGAATATTTGGAGCATTCAGCACAATATAGCAAAAGTAACGCGGTAGGAAGTGAATATTCCAGATCACCTTCTGACCTTGCGAGTACTAGTTACAAAGCTTCTACACAAACCAGGGCACACATAAGTGCCCTAGACCTTCTCCAGGTTCTCCACTCCAACCACATCATCCAAATCTGTCCACTACGAGACCTCAGAATAGTCACTCCTACTTTCTAATTATATGTGCATCACTACGACATAGTCTGACAAGCTTATATTATTCAGCTGAGTTCTTTCATTTCCCTTCTTGCACATTAGGGTTTTAAATTTTATTAATTTTGTTTACTTATCTCATTTACATATTGTTTTAGAGCATTTACTTATTGTGTTACATGTGTTCCTATATTAAATTAATTATCTTTTACTTCATTAGTTTAGTCAATTTTACTTAATCAACAAGAAACATAAACCAATATACCCTTTGATTGTAGAAATGGTAAAAGTGAGGCAACATCTTCCAATTGTGTGTGTTTTCTACCTTTCCATGTTGTAAAAAACCTTGAGAAACAATGAGGAACAATGTGTGTGTGTGTGTGTGTGTGTGTGTGTGTGTGTGTGTGTAAAGATGTTATTTACTTTGGAATTGCCATTAAATTAATATTAATAAAAGAGAGTTACATTATCAGCAGTGATCTGCAAACTCCAAAGTCTCACAAAACGCCATGTAGGATATAACAAAAGGTCACATAAGCTACAACTAAATACCCAAAGGGTAACTAGAGACCACTAGAAAAACAAAAAATCATAAAAACTAGGCAGAAGTCACTACTCCGAGAGGAGGGTCATCTCGAGGAGGGATAAACACTCCACTATTCAACTCGTTCGAGGTCAGATCCACATTCCAAGTATCATGTTCAGGAATCTGTATTTGCAATGGAACAATAATGCCCCACCCAGGTGGTAGTGAACTAGCCATAATCTACATGACAGGCGGAAGCGAGCCCCACCATGGAGAACTTGCAACAGCCTTCCCACACAGAGGAGGGATCCAGTTTTCCATTTACATTTGATTTTGCATAGACTACATGATTTTTAATCAACTATTGTCAAGTATGACCAACTTGAAATGCAAGATTCCCATATTTCATTTACAACAAACACCTTCCTATGATTGCAGGAAAAATTAGTTTTATTAGCACTAAACAAGGGACTTTAAAACCATTGAATACAAAATGGATATCATTCTCCCCAATGTAACCTCCATATCTTTTTTCCTTTTTGGTCGATCTTCCAACACTACATAGACATTCAATTTTTTTCAAGATAAAGCCCTTCTTATTGTTAAATACCAACACAATAGCAGAGGCACCCACACCAGTAATATCTCTAGTAATAACCAAAAATTCTAATGTTTGTTCCACATCGGGTGGATACTCATTGTCTTCTACATTTTTTCATATCACACCCACCCAAAATTTAATTCTAAAGAGGGACAAAAGGGGGAAAAACATAGCTAATATATATGCCATTCATGTATTATATGCTGCGATATAGAAGAAATAAAAATAGAACCTTTAAAAACTAGATTCGCTATTACAATTTTACTTAACTTATTTGGAAATGAGATGCTCTTTAATATTACAAGGAAGTTGTTATCCAATTTTTCCCCTCGGGATAAATTGGACAAACACGACTTGTACACTGAGAAGTGGGGTTGATTCAGTGTGGGAGCTTGCATTTCGAGATTGGCCAAACAGGTTTCAGTCAGGATCAACAATGGTGATGATGTCGGAGGAAAGAAATTAAAGGAAGCTTGGAGTCGAGATGAGAAAAAATAGGGGCCCCGAAGTTCGAATTTTTTGGACTTTGAAGGTTTTACAGCTCGGAGTTTTGGTGGCTAAGAATGGAAAAAACAAGAAAAAAGGCCTGAAACCCTGAAGTTTGAAAAGGATCGGGGGTTTTCGAGGTCAATGACACTATGCATTGGGATTTTGGAGTCTAAAATGCTGAGGTCTGAATTTCGGAGTTCGAATGTTCAGGGTCTTGGCCAAGCAAAACGCAAACAACGCGAGCCAAAGCCAAAAATTCTGAAATTCCAAAGTCCGAAATGGTTCGCGTTTTGGGGTCAAACTTGACTTCGGAGACAACGCGGCAAAAATTTTCAGACTTTTTGAGGTCCCGATTTCGGAGATTTGTTTTAGGGTTGAAGTAGCAAGAATTCTTAAAGGTGCAAGGTTCGAAACATGAATTCTAAATTTTGGAAATCAAGGTTTTGGAGTTTCGGAGGTTTCACGTGCTCAAGTGAATGAACAGTAACATCAACCTCCGAAGTCAAAATGGCCGAAAGTCTAAAATTTAAGATTTCAGAGCTTGTGAGGCATTTCAAAGTCCGAAGAATAGAGCCAGGAACTCGCCATTAATGTAGTATGGTACCCCAATATTCAGACGGCCATAACTTTTGACTAAGAGCTTGGATTTGCACAAGAAATACAATCTGTCACTTTAGGTGGTGTTTCCATTTTTCTCACCTACCACAATGATGAAGTATGGGCTTCCTTTCTTCTCCAACAAGGCAAATTACAAGGAGGTATGGGTTTTACAGTGGCATCCATTATTCTTGCAGGATATTTTAATGCATTTTAGGGTGGTTGAAGCAATATTTCTAGTTTCTTCCCTCTCTCCCTTCTCTCATTCTTCTTATATACTGTAAGGAGGGGAATTGTTCTAATGTTGGATAATTTTGCTTTACACCCTCCCTTCTTCTCTTGTTTGTAATTGAATTTATGGAGTTCAAACCTCCCATCTAAACTATAAATGCAGTCTTGCCTCTTGGCCATTGTAATGCACTGTATCATATCTGTGGAGCAATAATAGAAGTCTATGGATGAATTTCAACCCTCTCTTATGTTCATTACTTTTTTCCTGATCTCTCATTGCAATATTGGTTATTTGTGCATGGTTATTGTATTACATGTTTAATGGTTAGTGGATTCTCATTAGTGGATTGATCGGTGGTGTGTTTTCATCCTCCTTAATCTAGTGTTGGTTTCCATCTCCATGCAAAGTAGGTTTTCAACATTTCTTTTAGTGCATCACCTCAGTTATTTTAGGTTTAATTTATTGTAATCTTCTTAACCTTGTCTCCTTGGCAAGATAGAGTAGATTTTAGAGTAGATCCTTTACAATTTGTATGTGTGCATCAGAATAGAGGAAGAGGAATTGATCTTCATCTGAAGAACTTTCCCGATTGCAAAGTCCCACACTTTGGGAAAATCTCCATGTTATGCAATCACACTGACAGTTTCAATCTATTGAGTTGCAAACATTTGGGGGTGTTGTGATTGTGCATAAACAGAAGCCATAGGCATGTTATCTTCTTTGCATGTTTATAAAATTTTGTGAGATCGATGAATAAAATTCTTGCACCCTTGAGACATAATCATGCAATTAAATAGAAACTTATTGTTAAGATAAATTTCTTGTTTTTTAGTGAGTTTTTCCTCATACCATAAACAAGCACGTCCAACATGTTTTTATTCAACCCCACAATGTTATAGTATTATGCAATGCTTACACTAATAACGATGAATAAATTGACCTGGGGCAAAAAATAGGTATGATTTACTTTTTTGTTTCCACTAAAAAGTTTATAACCATAACCATTTGAGTTTATTTTCCATGGAAAATGATCCATATTATAATACAGATATGGAAAATTTTCTTAGAAGTCATTTTTCTATAAAACTCATAAAATGGATGTTTCATATATAAGATTCTTATTTTTAATAACCACTACAAAATAGATATAGCCAAGCAGTGGATTGGATTCATTTTTATTTTCCAAGTAAAATGTTCCAGTTTGGTCTATTTTTGCACAAGTGTTTAGTAAAGACAACGATCATAACAGTACTGCATTTATAAATGGGAAAACCCTTATGGGAAAAATAATGGATCAAAGGAAAAATTATCTCCTTCACTCACTAGACAAAGTATAAAGATGCACATACAAAGTAAATGAAGAGAAATAACCCATCAAGTTAATAAAACAGTGGACAACCAACCCTGCTTTCGATAACATTTACAGTGAGCTACAATAAAGATTCATATGAATATGTTGACAAGTTCATATATCAAAAATGATATTCTAAATAAGAAACTCAAAAAAGCAAGGCGGTCATATAATATAATCATCAAATCCTCCAAAACAATAATTCTAGATTCAGGCACACCTTATGAATTTACTTTCAACATTTCTTTAAAAACCAACCCTCCAACAAATTAACACTTACAACTCAGATTCCAATCTTGAGAAAACATTGCAGATGCATACAACAATAAGTGTAGTAATAAATCATCCAAATATAATTAAATAAACCCCCCAAAAAAACCTTTGAAATTCATGTTTGATCATAAATCCAAATCATAAACAAAAAAATAAAGATAGGAAAAAATTATATGAAATGAAAAATGTTAGCATCCTTTCATTAGACATTTTTTTATAACAGAAGCCAACGGAGAGGAGGAAACAAGGTCAATATGGGAAAGAGTTGCCAAAAGGTAAGCATAAATAAGAGACATCACCGTTATTTTCACATCACATGAGTTTGGTGGAAGTTCAACGCTCTAACTTAATTTTTTTTATTTTGAAAAGTAATGATAATAATACAATTGTTACTTATACTAATTAAAGGAAAAGATTCCAACATTAAAAAATAAAATCAAACTGGCACAACGTCTATTAAAAAAGGTCAACACCGAAGGAAAAAATGCTCTATAACTCTAGGATAAAACTGAAGTCATCTTTTCTAGGGTTTTGCCTTTGCAACCATCATATCGCGGTCTTCTCAGGCTCTGCGGGAAATTATTGCTATAGTTTCTCCTAGGGTTTCTTACCCTTTGGGGGTCCCCTATATAATGTCCTCATCATCTTCAAACCTCGTTGTTTCAACCATGGTAGGAGATATTAGAGCGAGTGATGGCACCACCAGCATAACACCCCAAGAAATTTGTCCTGAAATTCTTCCACAAGGTAATATTTCTCCTCCTAATGTGGTTTGACCCATTCCTGAATTTAATGTTGCTTGTCAATTGTTAGAGAAATTTTTCCTCATCGGGTATTTTGTGGGTCGATTCCCCTCTTAAAGAATGCTCAAATCCTGGGTTAACATAGTCTAGAATCCTCATGGAGTCCATCTGGAGAGTGTTTAAAACATGACCAAGGGTTTCTTTTTTTCGTATTTCTGACCCTGCCAATGCGCCCAATATTCTGGCTAAGCAAGCCACTTGGTATGTTCGCAACTCGCTACTTTTGCTAACACCTTGACACAAGGAATTTTTGGTGTCTGAATATACTGCCCTTAAAGTGCTTGTTTGGGTCGAATTTCTTGGTCTACCTCTGTCATGCGTGCCTTTTCTACCGCAAATTATTTCCTTTCTTGGGTAGATCGTTTGTTTGGAAGCTGATAAGTTCTATCACGCTCATCTGCAGAAGCGAGTATGTGTTGAGATTGACCTCTCATAGGATCTCAAAGAAATTTTGGATATCCAAATGGGTGATAAGCGCTACTCCTAGAGGGTCATGTACATAAATTTTCCTAATAGGTGCTTCAATTACTAGGCGTTTGATCACAAGATCAAGGACTATCTATTGTATGTAGCCCGTAACCGCCCTGTGGCTAGAGTTACTCTCGAGCCAGTCAAACCTCAACAAGAGGAAGGCTAGAAAGTTTTCGAAGGCCGGTGAAATAAGAACAAACCCCATAAATCCAAAGCTTCTTGCTCTCATGGTGATTGGGAATAAGTTGTTAAGGAGCATGTCTTCAGTATCCCCACTAAGGATCCTATAACTGTTACTAAAGAACCAACTGTTGCTGCCATCTCAGTTACTCCGTTGCCAAATTACTCTAGCACAACTCTTGTAGCGTCGATTCTCATGGACCAGACAAATTCTATTTCCCGTGTTCCCATCCTACAGTCCATACCCCTGGTGCTGCCAAACAACTCACAAGGGTCCTTCCCATGTAACACCCCAACATTTCAACACACAAACAACACAGTAAAAAAAATAGGATATTTTTTTTTTGACTTGCTTGAAGATAATACGACGCTACACAAGTTCTCTAGGGAATACAATCAACTAAAGACATGCTTTCCACAACACGGACTCACACTGGTTACAACTAACATGAGGCACACACTTAGGACACAATGGTACATCTAGAGTATGTAATTTTACAACAAGGTTTTCCCACAGAAGGTTTCTTTAGAATCATGTTTTAGCTGTAAGTTCTTTTACATTCTTTACTTTTCCCGGAGAAACCATGATAGGAGAATCTGAAGTTCATGTCTCCTTTGAAGATTTTTCTCCTACCTTGTTAATGTTAATATACAGTGTGAACCAATTATTGTATGGTAAGAGGTTACTTCATTTACTTGATTAACTTATTCATTTGTGAGGAGGCAGTTAATTTCTCAAGGCTCTTAACTTCATCAATTTGTTTTCGACGTTGTGCTTTTGAACATATATGTTTTATCTTTTCAAGCGGTCAATTTTATTTTATTTTATTTTATTCCAATACATGACTGCCTAAATCTTGGATTCATCATTAAGATTTTATTAGTTGTTAATGAGGTTTTATTGGGGTCATGAGTCTAACCAGAAATATTAAAGATTTCACTTGGGCTTCACTTGAAGAGATAGACATAAGTATACTGTTTACATTTTCAACGGGTAAGATAGATCGAAGAGTTTCTTAATCAAGTTCCTTCTATTTATTATAATTTTATTATCTTCCAAGATTTAATCATTGATTTCACCTTAAGACCATTCTAAGGGCTCACCACAATAAGAGATTGTTGATTAGTTTACGTGGGATCACAAGGTATATTTGTTTTCTCTTGTTTTCTTTTTGCTAGGTTCAAAACATAGTCCTCTACCAAACGACACATGACCAAAGGTAACCAAAGTGATGTAAGTTGATTCAAGTTTAGATAATTATAATTAGGTGTGACAATTCAAGGATAAATCATATTCTGAAAAGTGAATATTCAACGAAGGATACGCATGTCAAAACAAGTTCATTTAATCTTATTGACAATAATATTTCTCAAATTGACTTTCAAACGATAACAACCTACATGAGAACAATACAAATTTATAACATAATGCCTTCTATATAGTCCTCACAATTTCCATACCAATGTTTTAAAGCAAAGGAAAACATTCGTACAACAGCAGTTCCTAAGAAGGCTAGAAACCACTCTCTACACGTGTTTCTTTTTCTCTCTCCTTTTTTTTTCTTTTCTACTCAGGAAATCCTCCTGCATATTTGTTAGCACATGTCAGTTCGCAAGAACTGAGCACGATAAAAGCTATAACATTAAGATGATATGTTGTTATCTAATTGTTTCAAGGAAGAAGAAAACACCGTTGATTATGAAAAATAATCTAAGAGTCTAAACAGGAGCAATTAAAAAGTTTTCCAATAGCATAAAATGTCTGAATAAAAGGGGACGACACTAACTCTATTTAATTATCATTTTATCATAGGAGCAGTTAATAAACATCATAGTGAATTTCACTCATATCACAATAATGACCATCATTTTAACAAGACAACATTTCGAAACAAAAACAATTACAAGAAGAGAATTAATTTCAAACGTGATCTGTCCCTATTTTTTTAAGTTAAATCACCAAGCCAAGGATTCACTATGCCATAGGAAGATCCCAAACAATCAATTGACATGAAAATGTCTAAACCAACATGAGTTATTAATATTAAGATGATGTGCCTATAACAGTTAATTTTACGTCAGTACCGAATAAATAAATTGGAAGGAAAAGGGATGAAACGCACAAATGACCTCGTATGGGTCACATCCTATCCTAACAATCCTTCTATTAAATTTTCTTCTAATCAAGAGAATGTCTTAAGAAAAAGGAAAAACTTGGCAAGACCAAACATAACCATCATAAATCTTACAGGAGGGTTACTCAATAATTCACAAGAACACAACACAGGATACATAGCTTCCAAAGGATCTGTCGTCAACAACAAGTTGACTTAAACCTTTCTGGTCAATACATACCCATTCTACTACAATGACAGCAAGGAGGTCGTATCACAACGATCATCACAAAAACTAGTCAACAAATGAGTTTCCAAACACACCAACCTCTAAGTCACAGGAGAATGAAATTTAAGCATCTTTACGGAGAAAAACGTAGAGTAATTTCTTACGCATAAAACCAACATCCCAATTTTAAGATTTGAAAACTTCCTCACTAATGATCAAGTAGATCGCGTATCCTCCAACATGTGTGAAACAAAATCAAGGTAAGAAAAGAGTATTTCCTCTGACATTTTAAGCTATCCAAAGGAAATGTGAGTATCGTCAAAAGAAGACATTCCATAGGATTAGCTACATTCCTCAAAACATACAACAGTCACCAAGGGAGAGAAGGTGATTCCAAAGACAACAATCTCCAAACGGTGAACATGAATTGATATCAATTTATGACAATCAACCATGACACTCGAAAAATAAAAGTATTTCTTCGAGTGTTTCAAAACAAATAACAAAAGCAACTAACCTAGTTGAAAGTAATATCAACTTGGCTCAATTCAAAAATCGGTCAAGCTAAGCACACACCAAGCCAACCGGGAAGGGTTACTAGAACCTAAATAAATGAAAGAAAAGGATAGATACAGGAATAGCACCATTCACCTATACACAATGCACTCGCAGTACTCAATCACCAATTCGTAAATACCCAACATAACCCAGAACTACAGATCTCGAACCGAAACAAGAATAAGAACAAAAAAGGAACAATAAAGTTGAGTCCAACAACAATGTTTGATAAAACATTCAAATCGTGAGACCAACACAAAGAACTCAAGAATTTTCATTACAGGAACCCCACCTCTTTTGTTTTATTAGTCTTAAGAACAAAGTTCACCCAACTAATATTTATTAAAACCTAGAAAACAATATAAAGGCTTCAACCAGCGCAATCATTTCTAATGCCAAAAAAAAAATACAAACGAGCAAGGGAAGTGGAAACCAAACAACATACCATCACACGAGACATTTATAAGAAGAGTAGAGTTATTTAATGATTCAGTTAAATAACAGCATAAGAATCAATGGTATAGATAATATCGTGCCTGATTAAGCTCCCGCAGTCGATAACAAGATGGATGGGGCCTGCAACAGCAACCCAACCAGCGTAACTTCTCTTCCTCAGCTTGCTGAAGGTCCAAACTCTGTTAACGGCCATGCTCTTGTCTTCATAAAATCAATTGTATAGTCCGCAATGTGCATCTCTGCCCATATACTGATGGGGTAAATGTTAAAGCCTCGTTTTACAATATCATGGGGATGCAGTGACATTGAACTGTTTTCGAGAAACTTGTGCAAGTCTGGGATGATAAGTTGGGGGGGGTGAGAAACTGGAGCTTGTGGGACTTGGGACGCTATTTGTGCTGGTTATTGTTGAACTCCAGCTTGTACCACTTGATTATGCTCAGTGTGTGCTGCTGCAACTGCACCACCTTGAGCCTGAGGAGCATTTTCTTGTTGCTGAACCTGGCCCTGTGTCCCAGGACAATTCTGAGCATGCTCTTGTACTTGTCGGTGAACAATCTGGGTGCCACATCTATTACATACAACAGGGGATGAACCATACTGGTAACCATTACCATGAGCTATACTCTCTGAAAGAGGCCCTTGCCAAGTGCAGCCGCTCTTGTGGTATAGGAAATGAACTGTCACACGGTCTATAGCATCAGCCAGTACCGGATTTGCCTCTTGCGATGCCTTTGAATATGTATCAGTAATCAAATACCCGTCATAAGGGCAGGCCCTAGTAGTACTCAGCACATAAGTTAGGCAAGGCTTGCAGTCGATGCTGAACAGATAACAAGGAAGTTGGACAACCTGCTTGTTGGAGCGCTCAACAAGGCTTCTACCTTTATTACAGCAAAGCAAACGTGCTTTATGAATATTCTGATCTGAAACAGATCCACCTCCATGGGATACTCTTCCATGAGTTACATCGTAAGACAGTAAGAAATCAATAGAGTAACTTAACAATAAATTTCATCAGGTCTTATGGTAATACTCACACTATCGCATAATCGATTTTGACAGAAACAAACTCAATACATGTTCTGGATCTGAAAAATATCCTACTACCTTCATCTCCCAAGACGTTTTCTCCAACATTGCATAGGTCTCCTATGCCTATGGGTGCGATCTATCACCTACACAAAAAGCATGCACCCTTTTATTGCCTTTAATCCAACTACACCAAGTTTCTTTTTAATTCCTCTATCCTTCATCGATCTCGTAAAAGCTCTCTTGCAAAGCAAACTGTGCTTCATGAATATTCTGATATGAAACAGATCCACCTCTATGAGACCCTCTTCCATGAGTTACATCGTAGACAAGCAAGGTCTTAGTAGAGAATCTCTGTAATAAATTTCATCGGGTCTCCTGGTAACACTCTCACTGTCACTTAATCGATTTTGATGAAAATATCTTGAAGGAGAATCCCGAATTTGAGGATGCAGTCGAAATAGAACAGATAACAACATAGCTAGACAGCCTGCCTATTGGAAGTGCTCAAAATGGCCTGAATACAGCCAAGCTTGATAGGCCAACAGAAACGAGCCAAAGTGTGACCGAAGTCACCAGAATCAGACACAAGGAGGCAGATACTCATCTACGGGCAAAGTGGAAAAAGTGAAACGGAAAGGCGATTTGTGCTTCGTGAATATTCTGATAAAGAATAGATCCACCTTGAAGGAGAATCCCAAATCTGAGGATGCATCTGGTACTGAACAGATAACAATGTAGATGGACGACCTGCTTGCTGGAAGCGCCCACAACGGCTTCCACTACATTGTAACACACCTGCCACCTGGCTACTTATTGTGCAGGTCGTTTGCTGTGGATTCCCGACTCGAACACACCTCGTGGCACCCAAAGAAAGTGGAGGTAACGCGCCTGCGACTGTAGCTTCATCTAAAACCGCCATATCAAACCCACGCAGCCAGCAAAAGGAACAGTGTGCCTTTTTCACCTGAAACACCTCAGGAAATGACAAACAAAACCCACGTCCATACTTTACTGCTAACAAGCCCTCATCCACGGCAGAGCAGAAGAAACATGTGCGTGAGGAAGGAAATATTTGGACTCACGTTGCATAGGAAGGGGGAAGAAAATGCAACAAGGCAAGAGACAGGAAAGAACACGCATTCTCCAAGACAGAGGAAGGCACACAGGCCACGGAAGTCAACAGAAGATTTGCAAATCAAAAATTTAATAAAAGGAAGATCCGCCCAACACTCCACCGACTCCCACTGTCTCACGCCAAAGTAGAAAAATGTGACAGCCAGTACAGTCGACAGGTTGGGTGGTTGGGGACATTACATTCTCCTCCCCTTAAGAAAGCATCGTCCTCGATGCGACCTTACACAGAGGAAAGGAAATGGTATGCAACAAAGGATAGATAAAGAAGAAAAACACACCCTATGGTTTAAAATTTTAGTTGATTAAAGCACG
This sequence comes from Taxus chinensis, assembly GCA_019776745.2. Taxonomy (NCBI): domain Eukaryota; kingdom Viridiplantae; phylum Streptophyta; class Pinopsida; order Cupressales; family Taxaceae; genus Taxus; species Taxus chinensis. The sequence goes on along the minus strand of CM034155.1, from coordinate 375,583,501 downwards.
GCCACAGGGTAGCCTTAGGAACATTTGGTAGAAATTTTAACTTTCAATGTTCTGTGAAGATTGGCAGTTCTTTCTTGTTCATCATTTCATTAGTCTCTTTCCATTATCATTATTTCTAGTTTTAGTTTCTTTTTAAAAAAATTATCATCATTGAAGAGTTTTGATTTATTCCTTATTGTGGGTGCCCAACATGAACTGCTAACACAACACCCTATCAGGTTCACAAGACACTACAGATTCTCAAGCACGCAAGTATATACTTCAAGATTGTATTACACCACAAAAAGGTTACTCAAATACGGAATGGAGTAGGCACAGTCCACATAACACAGCACTCGTCACACATCAATGACTGACATATTATATACTTGAACAAAAGAGTACTACAATCCACCAGACATTTCCTCAATTCGCATCGATGAAAAAATTCACATAACACCAAACCATGCGACAAGTACACAGTGTCCATAAGGGAATTAATGACATATCCACAACATCACAACACATATCCATCTGACATGAGTAACACATACATCAAAAGACCACTACCAAACATCACAATGACTCAACATATACCCCAGAACATCAACCATACACACAAATATCATATGCCTCCCTCAAGTCTCTTATGCCTCCCTCAAACTCTTATGCCTCCCTCAAGTCTCTTATGCCTCCCTCAAGGAGGCCAGTTGACCCTATGGTCCAAGACACATAGAGTTCGAACACTCCTAACCCAAGTGACATAATAACGCGTGGTTCAACAACCCACTAGTTATATGTACTCCTTGGGGCGTACCCCCATACAACGAAGCGGGTCCATAGGTCCAACCAATCCATGGTGCATCCTATGACCCTATTCCACACATCACGACAATAGAACCAGCACAACAATCCAATCCAAAGTGACAAGTGGCAAAGTACAAGCCTTGGGCAAGGCGGTAAGAATTCCAAATTTAAAATAAGACCCCAAATCAACCTAAAATAAATGGCCAAATAGCCAAAGTTAGTATCAAAATCCCCATGTTAGTGCCACAAACCAAGGAAATGCCCAAAATTGTAAAGCATGGCAATCAAGAAAAGTTGTTGGTCCTTACAAAATAAAGTAAAAAGCTCAATTTACGAATAAAATCAACTTATTATAATGCCACATTACGATAACTGCGTGGCCTTATCTGGCCACCAAGGGGTACTCAACGAGTTGCTAGCACTCAGAACATCAAGCCTCAGCTCGTAAAATACATATCAATAATACAACTATCATCACCTCCATCTGAATCATCCCGCCACCACTTCGACAAGGCTAAACATAGTCATATTTGCACTTAGGTTGCATACATGCAACCACATAGGGAGAGAGGAAATAATCACATGTTATCTACTAAACTGAGTTTCAGCTCGAGTTATTGACCCATGGTACACCATTCCTCACTCTCAACATACACTTCTACTGATTTCCCTCAGGGTCGGTTAGCGTAAGGTTCACACATAACATGTAACAACATCACTAACACCATGGTGGTACACACATAGCTACCATAACGTCTCACGTATGGTATGTATACAGGGTAGATCACAATCATACATCCACAGGGCATAATACATCACTTTACCACATTCTGCACCCAAAGCGCAATCACCATACGATAGGGTTCATACACTCACCGTATGACCCAAAATCACAACATGAAGCATTACATATTTGCACAGTCATACATACGATGAACATGGTACATCTCAACATAACATCTATTGCTGCATAACAAGGTGGTTCACACATTTCTTCAGAACATGGTAAAAACATCATCATACAACTCATTTATTTTAACATCAATCAAGTCATACAACACATTGATACACTTACATACCACAATATGCCACAATGCTCCAACACTACGTCATCCACATTATAATTCTTTTCACACATCACAAACAATAATTCACACGTGAACTCTTCCTAGAATCCACAAGAAGGAGAGAGAATGCTCCCATCCCTAACATATCAACATGATCACAAACACGCACAAAGTGACATACACATCACATGCATTCACAATATCACAATTACGACATTAATCACATCACGTTTAAAGCACATTACTCTTCCAATATCTACCACCATCATGCAACATCATCATCATCATGCAGTAACATCATGCAACACCACCATACAACACCAATCCGGCCCATAGGTTCAAGAGCATGAACCTATGCTCTGATACCAAGTGTAACACCCCAACATTTCAACACACAAACAACATAGTAAAAAAAACAGGATATTTTTTTTTTGACTTGCTTGAAGATAATACGATGCTACACAAGTTCTCTAGGGAATACAATCAACTAAAGACATGCTTTCCACAACACGGACTCACACTGGTTACAACTAACATGAGGCACACACTTAGGACACAATGGTACATCTAGAGTATGTAATTTTACAACAAGGTTTTCCCACAGAAGGTTTCTTTAGAATCATGTTTTAGCTGTAAGTGCTTTTACATTCTTTACTTTTCCTGGAGAAACCATGATAGGAGAATCTGAAGTTCATGTCTCCTTTGAAGAGTTTTCTCCTACCTTGTTAATGTTAATATACAGTGTGAACCAATTATTGTATGGTAAGAGGTTACTTCATTTCCTTGATTAACTTATTCATTTGTGAGGAGGCAGTTAATTTCTCAAGGCTCTTAACTTCATCAATTTGTTTTCGACGTTGTTCTTTTGAACATATATGTTTTATCTTTTCAAGCGGTCAATTTTATTTTATTTTATTTTATTCCAATACATGACTGCCTAAATCTTGGATTCATCATTAAGATTTTATTAGTTGTTAATGAGGTTTCATTGGGGTCAAGAGTCTAACCAGAAATATTAAAGATTTCACTTGGGCTTCACTTGAAGAGATAGACATAAGTATACTGTTTACATTTTCAACGGGTAAGATAGATCGAAGAGTTTCTTAATCAAGTTCCTTCTATTTATTATAATTTTATTATCTTCCAAGATTTAATCATTGATTTCACCTTAAGACCATTCTAAGGGCTCACCACAATAAGAGATTGTTGATTAGTTTACGTGGGATCACAAGGTATATTTGTTTTCTCTTGCTTTCTTTTTACTAGGTTCAAAACATAGTCCTCTACCAAACGACACATGACCAAAGGTAACCAAAGTGATGTAAGTTGATTCAAGTTTAGATAATTATAATTAGGTGTGACAATTCAAGGATAAATCATATTCTGAAAAGTGAATATTCAACGAAGGATACGCATGTCAAAACAAGTTCATTTAATCTTATTGACAATAATATTTCTCAAATTGACTTTCAAATGATAACAACCTACATGAGAATAATACAAATTTATAACACAATGCCTTCTATATAGTATTCAAAATTTCCATACCAATGTTTTAAAGAAAAGGAAAACATTCGTACAACAGCAGTTCCTAAGAAGGCTGGAAACCATTCTCTACACGTGTTTCTTTTTCTCTCTCCTTTTTTTTTCTTTTCTACTCAGGAAATCCTCCTGCACATTTGTTAGCACATGTCAGTTCGCAAGAACTGAGCACGATAAAAGCTATAACATTAAGATGATATGTTGTTATCTAACTGTTTCAAGGAAGAAGAAAACACCGTTGATTATGAAAAATAATCTAAGAGTCTAAACAAGAGGAATTAAAAAGTTGTCCAATAGCATAAAATGTCTGAATAAAAGGGGACGACACTAACTCTATTTAATTATCATTTTCTCATAGGAGCAGTTAATAAACATCATAATGAATTTCACTCATATCACAATAATGACCGTCATTTTAACAAGACAACATTTCGAAACAAAAACAATTACAAGAAGAGAATTAATTTCAAACGTGATCTGTCCCTATTTGTTTAAGTTAGTTCACCAAGCCAAGGATTCACTATGCCACAGGAAGATCCCAAATAATCAATCGACATGAAAATGTCTAAACCAACATGAGTTATTAATATTAAGATGATGTGCCTATAACAGTTAATTTTACGTCAGTACCGAATAAATAAATTGGAAGGAAAAGGGATGAAATGCACAAATGACCTCGTATGGGTCACATCCTATCCTAACAATCCTTCTATTAAAATTTCTTCTAATCAAGAGAATGTCTTAAGAAAAAGGACAAACTTGGCAAGACCAAAGATAACCATCATAAATCTTACAGGAGGGTTACTCAATAATTCACAAGAACACAACACAGGATACATAGCTTCCAAAGGATCTGTCGTCAACAACAAGTTGACTTAAACCTTTCTGGTCAATACATACCCATTCTACTACAATGACAACAAGGAGGTCGTATCACAACGATCATCACAAAAACCAGTCAACCAATGAGTTTCCAAACACACCAACCTCTAAGTCACAGGAGAATGAAATTTAAGCATCTTTACGGAGAAAAACGTAGAGTAATTTCTTACGCATAAAACCAACATCCCAATTTTAAGATTTGAAAACTTCCTCACTAATGATCAAGTAGATCTCGTATCCTCCAACATGTGTGAAACAAAATCAAGGTAAGAAAAGAGTATTTCCTCTGACATTTTAAGCTATCCAAAAGAAATGTGAGTATCGTCAAAAGAAGACATTCCATAGGATCAGCTACATTCCTCAAAACATACAACAGTCACCAAGGGAGAGAAGGTGATTCCAAAGACAACAATCTCCAAACGGTGAACATGAATTGATATCAATTTATGACGATCAACCATGACACTCGAAAAATAAAAGTATTTCTTCGAGCGTTTTAAAACAAATAACAAAAGCAACTAACCTAGTTGAAAGTAATATCAACTTGGCTCAATTCAAAAATCGGTCAAGTTAAGCACACACCAAGCAAACCGAGAAGGGTTACTAGAACCTAAACAAATGAAAGAAAAGGATAGAGACAGGAATAGCACCATTCACCTATACTCAATGCACTCGCAGTACTCAATCACCAATTCGCAAATACCCAACATAACCCAGAACTACAGATCTCGAACCGAAACAAGAATAAGAACAAAACAGGAACAATAAAGTTGAGTCCAACAACAATGTTTGATAAAACATTCAAATCGTGAGACCAACACAAAGAACTCAAGAATTTTCATTACAGGAACCCCACCTCTTTTGTTTTATTAGTCTTAAGAACAAAGTTCACCCAACTAATATTTATTAAAACCCAGAAAACAATATAAAGGCTTCAACCAGCGCAATCATTTCTAATGCCAAAAAAAAAATACAAACGAGCAAGGGAATTGGAAACCAAACAGCATACCATCACACGAGACATTTATAAGAAGAGTAGAGTTATTTAATGATTCAGTTAAATAACAGCATAAGAATCAACGGTATAGAGAATATCATGCCTGATTAAGCTCCCGCAGTCGATAACAAGATGGATGGGGCCTGCAACAGCAACCCAACCAGCGCAACTTCTCTTCCTCAGCTTGCTGAAGGTCCAAACTCTGTTAACGGCCATGCTCTTGTCTTCATAAAATCAATTGTATAGTACGCAATGTGCATCTCTGCCCATATACTGATGGGGTAAATGTTAAAGCCTCATTTTACAATATCATGGGGATGCCGTGACATTGAACTATTTTTGAGAAAATTGTGCGAGTCTGGGATGATAAGCTGGGGGGGTGAGAAACTGGAGCTTGTGGGACTTGGGACGCTATTTGTGCTGGTTATTGTTGAACTCCAGCTTGTACCACTTGATTCTGCTCAGTGTGTGCTGCTGCAACTGCACCGCCTTGAGCCTGAGGAGCATTTTCTTGTTGTTGAACCTGGCCCTGTGTCCCAGGACAATTCTGAGCATGATCTTGTACTTGTCGGTGAACAATCTGGGTGCCACATCTATTACAAACAACAGGGGATGAACCATACTTGTAACCATTACCATGAGCTATACTCTCTGAAAGAGGCCCTTGCCAAGTGCATTCGCTCTTCTGGTACAGGAAATGAACTGTCACACGGCCTATAGCATCAGGCAGTACCGGATTTGCCTCTTGCGATGCCTTTGAATATGTATCAGTAATCAAATACCCGTCATAAGGGCAGGCCCTAGTAGTACTCATCACATAAGTTAGGCAAGGCTTGCAGTCGATGCTGAATAGATAACAAGGAAGTTGGACAACCTACTTGTTGGAGCGCTCAACAAGGCTTCTACCGTTATTACAGCAAAGCAAACGTGCTTTATGAATATTCTAATCTGAAACAGATCCACCTCCATGGGATACTCTTCCATGAGTTACATCGTAAGACAGTAAGAAATCAATAGAGAAACTTAACAATAAATTTCATCAGGTCTTCTGGTAATACTCACACTGTCGCATAATCGATTTTGACAGAAACAAACTCAGTACATGTTTTGGATCTGAAAAATATCCTGCTACCTTCATCTCCCAAGAGGTTTTCTCCAACATTGTATAGATCTCCTGTGCTTGTGGGTGCGATCTATCACCTACACAAAAAGCATGCACCCTTTTATTGCCTTTAATCCAACTACACCAAGTTTCTTTTTAATTCCTCTATCCTTCATCGATCTCCTAAAAGCTCTCTTACAAAGCAAACTGTGCTTCATGAATATTCTGATATGAAACAGATCCACCTCTATGAGACCTTCTTCCATGAGTTACATCGTAGACAAGCAAGGTATCAGTAGAGAATCTCTGTAATAAATTTCATCGGGTCTCCTGGTAACACTCTCACTGTCACTTAATCGATTTTGATGAAAATATCTTGAAGGAGAATCATGAATTTGAGGATGCAGTCAAAATAGAACAGATAACAACATAGCTGGACAGCCTACCTGTTGGAAGCGCTCAAAATGGCCTGAATACAGCCAATCTTGATAGGCCAACAGAAACGAGCCAAAGTGTGACCAAAGTCACCAGAATCGAACACAAGGAGGCAGATACTCATCTACGGGCAGAGTGGAAAAAGTGAAACGGAAAGATGATTTGTGCTTCGTGAATATTCTGATAAAGAACAGATCCGCCTTGAAGGAGAATCCCAAATCTGAGGATGCATCTAGTACTGAAAAAATAACAACGTAGATGGATGACCTGCTTGCTGGAAGCGCCCACAACGGCTTCCACTACATTGTAACACACCTGCTGCCTGGCTACTTACTGTGCAGGTCGTTTGCTGTGGATTCCCGACTCGAACACAACTCGTGGCACCCAAATAAAGTGGAGGTAACGCGCCTGCGACTGTAGCTTCATCTAAAACCGCCATATCAAACCCACGCGGCCAGCAAAAGGAACAGTGCGCCTTTTTCACCTGAAACGCCTCAAGAAACGACAAACAAAACCCACGTCCATACTTTACTGCTAACAATCCCTCATCCACGGCAGAGCAGAAGAAACATGCGCGCGAGGAAGGAAAGATTTGGACTCACGTTGCACAGGAAGGGGGAAGAAAATGCAACAAGGCAAGAGACAGGAAAGAACACGCATTCTCCAAGACAGAGGAAGGTACACAGGCCACGGAAGTCAACAGAAGATTTGCAAATCAAAAATTTAATAAAAGGAAGATGTGCCCAACACTCCACCGACTCCCACTGTCTCACGCCAAAATAGAAAAACGTGATAGCCAGTACAATCGGCAGGTTGGGTGGTTGGGGACATTACATCCCACATCTCTCGGGACCATAGCCTGGCACGGAGTGTGGAATCCACCAAATCATAATACAATATTGAGTATGCCAATAGAAAAAAGTTGATCTGTGGTATTTTTCATAGCACAATTCTGCTTGTTTCCTGCATAATCAACATGAAGCCCTTGATGGCTTGGAGAATGGGCATATGGCTCTGGATCAACGTTTCACATGAATTATTTATCTTGGAATGTTTGGGGTCTAAATGTTTTGTTTTTTCAAGAAGTAAAAATTATAGGTTTTCAGTTACAGACAGTATGTAAATCCATCTGGCCTAACAGCTTGGCTTTCTGTAGCAAACATGAAGCAGGGAGTGGGGGATTAATTTTACCTTTTTCTCCTAAATGACAGAATTTATTAATTAACCATGGCATCGACCCCATCAACCATGTCATATGGGTCCTTTTTAATTTTGATGGCCGCCCTTTTGGGCTCATTAATATTTACGCCTCGAATGATTCGGCCGAAAGGGCCGATCTGTGGCGGTGGATAGCCAACTCCGTTCCTGATGCTTACTGGGTCACAAGTGGTCACTTCAATATGATTGAGTCACCTATTGATAAATGTGGCCACCTGCCAATGAGGTTTACACTTGGTGAAAGGGAAGTTTGGTATTTCATGCGTAATAAATTTGGATTTTTTAATCCTAATTCTTCTCGCTTCCCCACCTTTGCAGCTTTGTATACACGGATCAATCTACATGGAGGTACATATCGCTTTTTTAAATGGATTGATAGGGACATATTGTCAACTAATTTTTTTTTGAATTTGATAACATTTATTCCATACTAGTGAAGGTCATGCCTAACTTTGTCCTTTCGTACCACTCTCCAATATGATTTCGTATTTGTTGGCATGATGTGCACCCTTTTTGTCATAAAGGCCAATTCTTTCTTAATACTTCCTTGATGGAACACGGCCCCACTGTCATTCATATGAAGTAGGTTTGGAATTTAACAATGCGACCCAGTCATTTTCAATGGTTTCATCCACCTATGCAAGCCAGCTGGATTCAATGGTGGGAATACGCGCTAACTCAGACGACTAGATTTCTTCAAATTTATGGTAGACAGCTGGCCATAATTTGGCGTCGCTCGTACTCCGCTAACACCTCATCCCTCATCCAAGTGATGGTGGTGCTTCAAGGCAATCCTATCTCTGATCCCCTGCAACCGTAGGTTGCAATGCTTCAGCAACAAATTAAAATTGTTGATAACTATAATGTCAGGGGTGCCCAACTACGAGCTCGGATGCATTGTCTCAAAGTTGGCAATCGAATCTCGAAAGAATTTTTTCTTTCTCTCAGAGCCAAGAAGCCTTCAAAACAAATTCATGCTATCATGGACAATGAATCTCAAATTATAGACCTGTAACTTATGTTGCAAGCCTTTGTAAGCCACTACAAGCTCATTTTTCAAACTTAACCACCCTCAGTAGATCATCAAACAGCTCTTGACCAATGTCTGGGAGTTGTGCCACGAAATTTATCACAAACTCAGAAGGTGATCTACAAGAGAATGCTCACCATTGAAGACCTCTATGAATCCACTATGTAAATGGCTAATGATTAAACTTCGGGTTGCAATGGATTCCCTTGCGAATTATACAAAGCCCTTTGGGATTCTGTCGGATAAGACCTACTTCAATTTTATCTTGAAGGCTTCCAGAAACAATCCCTCAGACCATGCATCAATAAGGGAAACATAAAAATCAAATATTGGCAGCTTATTACGTTGCTAAATGTCTCCTACAAAATCATTTCCAAAGCACTAGCTCTGTGATTATTCACTCTTCTACCTGTGAGCATTCAGCCAGAGAAAACTGGCTTCATACAAGGATGCTTCATCCTAGACAACATCACCGTTGTTTGGGAAGGCATGGAATGGGCTCGTAGGTCTAATTAGGTTGCCATGTTTATCAAAATTGACTTTGAGAAAGCTTATGATCTGATTGAATGGCTATTCAATTTAGCCATGCTCCAAGCCCTTGGATTTCGTCCCACTTTCATTCAAACTATCAATATGTTGTTTGCTGATGCCTGTGCACAAATCTCGATTAATGGCCTCATCTCGGATCCTTTTTGGATTTTTTTCTCTATTTAACAAGGTTGTCTACTTGCCCCTACGCTCTACATGATTACGACCGAAGGGTTTTGTTATCTCTTAGCTAATGCCAAAGCTCAAGGTATTTTTCGCGGAATATATTTGCCTACCAAGTCCAATGTTTAACTTCTTAATGGGAATTTTGTGAATGATTCCTTTCTTACTCTTATTGAAGATGAAACAAACATTCACAATGCTATGTTATGTTTGGATATTTTTTGTCTAGCTTCTATCTCCTCCATCCAATGGTGAAAAACTCAGTGTTATTGGAAATCCTTCCTTCTCATGCCTGACTGGCTTGCCGCTTTCGATTGGAAAATTTTGGTACATGGAGATATTTTTAAGTTCTTGGGTATCCCTTATGCCTATCAAGCCTCCCCAGCCAATATGTGGTAGTAATTCATTCACCGGGTGGCTAAAAAGCTAGAATACTAGATCACCAAGCCTCTATCCATGGTCAGAAAATTCCAAATTTTCTCTAAAGTGCTTACCGCCACTCATGTTTACTACTCATCGTGTTATGTTCCATCCAAAGGCTCCATCCAGAAGCTAGAAAAACTACTCAAATATTTCTTGTGGGCTAATGATTCTACAGTAAAAGGTTTTCATCAGATTGCCTAAGATATATGTTGTCTTCCTCGCAATTCTAGAGACCTCGGTATTATTCACATCCAATGCCAAGGGCAAGATCTTTGCGCTAAATGGATTATTAGAAGCATTATTGGCCTAGAAGCTTGGAAAGTTCTCATACGACATGGTATTGTGGAAGGCTATCCTTATAGCTATCCTGTATGGAAAGGCTTAAGGTTTGTCAATCTGCTCATGACCCCTGTGCCTGTCAAAAATTTTGGCACCTTTGTGCTTAAGAGTATCTAGAAAGTGTGGGAATGTGTAAAACCTTGGATTCTATGGAAGGGGGATAACTTTCATAATGGGATTTATGTTAACTGACATTCACTTTACTTGTCACCGAATTTTAAATCTCAAGAAAAATGCCTAACTGAAGTCCTAGCAATCTCCGTGCTCAAATTACTCAAGCATGGAATTCACACTATTGAGGATTGTTTATGCAAAAATGCACAAATCTGGTTCCCTTGGCCAGAATTTAAAGCTCTGTTTCGGTTTTTCAACCAGGATCAGGATACTTTTCAAGTAGTGATCAATTCAGTTCCTAACCACATGATGCATAAAATTGTTGTGTATTCATCTCGCCCTTGGTGGAAAAATTAGAAATGGCATGTAGACACATTTTTCTATAACTAGAGATCTAGTAAGGTTTATCGTTGGCTCTCACCCCATCTTCCCATGGTGGAAAAAATAAATGCACGTTAGGGAATCCACTCCACCTTATCTACCTGGGGACAGTGGTTTGAAAATGTTTGGACTCTATATGTGGAGCCTAAGAATGCTCATTTCCTCTAGTGTATTCTTCATCAAGGAAATGATTTATTTTATCACACATGTCCTCTAACAACCCACCCTCCTCTTTCGGTGACATTGTTATTTATTTTATTTTTTATTTGCATCGAATCTTAGAGGTCCCAACGTTTTTATTTTTAAAATCAATCGGGAATATAATTATCATAGCCATTAGTTACTTTAAAGTAGTTGGATTCGGCTGTTAACATGATCTTCATCCCGATGCAAAGTTGATTCCCACTCACTCCCATTTGTTTTTTAATTTTTACCATAGTACCAACTCATTCGCATTTCATATGAGTAGTGCCTCACCCATGGGCCATAATGTTAATGATGTCTTTGATGTTTGCTCTTTTCTTATCATGACAACATTGTCTTGTTATTTATTATTTTCCAATATTGTTGTCTATTATCCCTTCCTCAATTACGTCTTAACAATACGATTATTGTAGTTTTTTGGGCCTTTGCTAATGCTTAGTTCTCTACCAAAAAATAAATGTTGATGTTTAGAGTGTTGAATGTTGTAGATTTATTTTCTTACATTTATCATCTCATATATATATATATATATATATATATATATATATATATATATATATATAAACAAAATGAACTTATTAAAGTTATAATATAAAAAAATGTCTCATTTTTAGGTATGTTGGAAATTGTTATGAACTCTTTGTAAAACATGGAAAGACCATCTTATCTATTCACATATAAATTATTTCTTCATTTGGAAAGTAGTGTGATATCCTTTGCTTACCGTGAAAACACCAATGCCCAACATTAATACATTTTCCACATTGAGTTTTTTAAAATATTTTCTATCTCATATTCTAACTTGTGTGACTAATGCAGATGATATCGAGACAGAAAAGTTGAGCATAAATAGATGTTATTATTTTGGTTGGAACAATCTAAATATATTATTGATATACCTCTTTTGATTTCATTTGTGTGTCTTCATCTTTTTTGCATTCAAATTTTCCTCACATGAGATCTCGAGTCTCCACAACATGTTCCTATCTCAATAGCTACTTTCATAAGGCACAAGAAAAATCCCATATAATGGGTTTGGGTCTTAATTATTCACCACCTCTCTATTTGATGGCATCACGAAAAATAGGGATAGATTATTTGGACAACATATAAGTTTTGTTCATCAACCATTAGACATTATAGATTTTTTTTCATAAATGAATTCAAATTTTGGTCAATGAGCATGGCGCATCAACGCAATAGTGTTGTAGTTCAGTGCCACAACTTATTGCACATTGTCGGATATTGATACTCGTCGCATACAAATATATTTTTTCAATGCGTACTGAATAAACAAATGAGGTTCGACCTTATATAGGTCTGACATTTAGTAGGAAAAATTTCTAGCATGGGAAACATATGAACATGCACAACTTCTAGGGAGCATCTTATATGGTGACTTATCCTCTTACAATTTACATATCTTCTTTGTAGTTTGCATATGTGGCAAGGCCATCTTAACATCCAAGTTGTTCTCCATTCCATTGGATACCAAGTGGAATCTCTTTAGACATACTTATTTGTTTTAAATTTCTTACATTTCAAATAGCTTAAACCAACAAGTCCGTTGATTGTAGAAATGGTAAATTTGAGGCAACATCTTCCAATTGTGTGTGTTGTCTACCTTTCCATGTCTCAAAAAATTGAGGAACAACTAGGAATAATATATATGTAAAGATGTTATTTAATGCTTATTTATGTATGATAATAATTGCTACCATCACATTTGCATTCAACAAGTGGCATCTAACATAATTCTACCCAAATAACCATATTCTTTTACTCAATTCTTGTTCTATTAATTATTACTTTAATAGTGTGAAGTCTATAGTAAGGAAGGCCATTTTTCAAATCACATTAGGTTAAATCAATGACAACACATATTTCATAAGATTACTAATGAGGCCTACAATCATTTGAGCAAGAGATATTGTTGCAAATTTTTTTGATAGTTATGTATTCCTTTCAAGATAAAGAAACTATACCATTTGATCATTTCCACTTCATATAAATTACAAAAATCTCACATCTCATCAAAAAACTATGGTGGAATTTATTGGGATAGTTATGTCCATTTATGCTACATGTAGACACCTAAAATTAGCACCCATGATTCATGTGTCTGCATCTGCTAGCAGCTCTTTGTTATCGCATATAATCCCTATCCCAAGTCATATAAAATCCACACCTATAGTCACTTTTCCCAACCCTTTAATTCCCAAGCACATCGACATATAACCCAGCCTAAGTTGGGTGCTCACCCGAGGTGCGCGAAGGTGCCAGGCCCCTCTTCTATGTGATATTTTTCAAGAATGTTACCATGAATGGCAGAGTAATGCACGATAATAAATGCATACATCTTATAGAAGGGATAAAGAAACTATATTCAAGCACAGATGAACCATATTATGACTATGAATATCAAAAAGAACATATAAGAACCATATCTGAATCATGAACACAATAAAGAACACAAACACTTCGATCTATTGAGCATTGATATTTAAAACAAACACCATTATATTAATCCACCATTGTTAAAGTAGCCAAATACATCATCAGATCCATAAATGGGTCAGATACATCAACAGAATAACATTCTAACCCTACAATCATTTTGCTCAAGAAGCATTCTCATGCATCTCTCTCTCTACTATCTCTCACATTCTCTACCCACTCTCTTCTGTGTGCTCTCTCTCATCACACTTCTTTCTAGTCAAATCAATACATATCAAGAGAATTAAGGCAATCTTCCCTCCACCACCTATTTGTCACTCAAGAGTAAACTACATGTAAAATTTCATCATCCCCCGCCATACTCAAGCACCCTAAACATGCAAATTCCATCTAAACCATAACTAAGTCCACTTTAGAGCTCTTAATCTTATCATGATAACCATATCCTAAAATATTCATTCCTTGAACTCTAAGTCTCCTTGTTTAGCCTTATACATAATCAATCCTGGCCGCATCTCCACATGTTCTCTATTGTAACTCTAACTATGGTCCGAACTATGGCTAAGTCTCGAGCTTGTTCTTCTTGGGTGAAAACCTTTGTGTCTTGCTAAAGTTACTTGGGTGTGAGCCTTTGCGCCTTGCTGGCACACGAGAACACCCTTTGCGCCTCAGGTACTTGGTCTTATCAGGGGCTCAACAACACCAGTAATTACCCCTCATCTTTATTAAGTACATCAACATCAACATCATCACCATACTTACCTCATATAAATCCACACCCCTCATTAATTAACATATTACTTTCATACCCTTCATCTTTATTTGTTAATTAAATAAGCACAACATCTCATATGTTTGGTTATACACTTATAAACCTATATCATCTATTAATTAAGTAATACCTACCTTATAATCCTAAGTCCTACACTCCATGTCCTTTATTAATCAATTAAATTTTAACAACATAACCCCTTCTCACATAATCCTACGAAGTCATCCAAGAACCTTCTAAATCCAAAAATAAACAAAATCAAACCTAATCAAGCCTATTTTATCCTTTCCCCAAAAAATATCACACACCTAAAAATGACCCAGTGAATCCATCCCCGAAATCCAAAACAAAAACCCCATTTTAGCAAGTTGTTCCATCTATTTTCATTTCAAATATCAAACATACCAAAATTTCTGACAATTCGGTCAAATGCCAATGATTATTTAAGATTGTTTTCCAGCCTCTCTTAGGGATCCAAAATTTCAGTTCACGAGCTTTCATTTCCAAATTAGTTCATAGTCATCTGGAATTTTCCCGTAACAGAGTTTTTCTCAAGGAAAACATGTGACAATATCACTGCATTATTTCTCTCTTCACATCAATTTTCAATCATTCTTCTTCTTTAGAATCTCAACATCAAGTGATCAAGTCTCAAGTCTTCTCATCATTAATTATCTCTCAGCGTATTCAACATCAAGAGCTCCTACTCTAGCCTTTGGAGGCCATCCAAATGTCCAACAGTCATTCTTACAGTCCTTTGGTGTCAAATCATCTCTATTTCTACCATTGAAGGTCATTTAAATCATACCAACATTCTTTCTACATCCACAATCAATCAATCTTCCACGTGACATCATTATCTCACCTTATACATCAACTGAAACAAGGTAAGTACATTTGTTTCACATTATTTTCTTATTCACGCATCATTTAATAAATTTAATAAAAAAATCTCGTCTTTTATCAACCTGCACATAATTTGTAGCAATCTCCGATGATTCATACAGTCACCGACGATCAACCCAATCGCCAACAATTCCTATTGGTCAGACCCCTTTACCATTACATCATACCTTTATGATATCCAGACATCCATTTTGACAAATACTCTGTCTCTGTGAGTATTTTTCCACCCCATCAAGCTCTTTTGAGCCATCTGCAACACTTTATTTATCTACCAAAGTAAATGTATCATCTCTCTTACCTTTGTGAGTGTATGCACCTATCTAGACACTAGCCCTTGTCATCGTCCTACCTTTGCAGGTGTTTTTCAGATCTTATTGAGATCCTTTGAGCCATCTATCACATTTTATCACTCATCTAGATTAGATACATTATCCCGCTTGCCTTCATAAATGCATACTTTTTTTAGCGATATTGTGATTCCCAAAATCCCTTTAGATCAATAATCACCATCAGACCATTATATAGCCTTGGACTGCGTCATTCCTTTTTCCTTTGCATTATTGGTTATATAGTATGTTATCATTTTATCATCTGTTATCAATTGACTTTATCATTATGAGATTAATTTCTTGAAGGCGGATTGACACCCTTTCAAGGAAGTCCATTGATTTCTAGGGACTGGATTTTTCCAAGTAATCCGCCATATATTTTTTTAATCTCGTCTTGTGCAGTGTTTTTGATTGCAGGTTTATTGGCTAGACAAGACCTTATACTATTCTTTTAAAGAGCATAACTTTAAACATTGACTATTAACACTCATGGGTATCACTAAACCCCGTGATATTGAGATTGGTTAGATTTTACTTTCTTGCTTATTGAATTAAGTTGAAGAGGTAGGATTTATTCTCAACACTACATCCACTATAAAATGAAGAGCTAGCTCAAACACCATGACAAAAACAATCCATTTTAGAGACATGTCAAGATATAGCATTTCTGTAACACTTTGGGGTTCAAATTTTGATGTGTTGGCCCATAATGAGATGATTACAATCCCCATCACCTTTTTCTATGCCCTATCACTTCTAGTACTCACAAATAATTACCTCTCAAAATGGCACAACTATTAATAATAATTAAATCTCAAGTCATGAAACTAGCCAAAGTTATAATCAACATAAGGAAAATAGATTGGCAAGGGCTTACTTTTACATAAACTTCTACAACTATTTCCCTCAAATATCTTCATATCTCACATGTATTTTCAATTAAAAGATACACAAATGTAAAAGTACACCTACAATCACATATGTAAACATGAAGAGTGGGGAATAAACATGCTACAGGTTCATCCTTAATTGTTTAGTCCCTCCATCATAATTCCTCTTCATACACAAATACAAATGTCTATATCACTTACATAATGTACCTCATCAATACTCAACAACTTCTAATAAAATTAGGACACATCAACAATTTCACAAACCATTAAATAAACTAGGGTATTTATAGCCTCTTTATAAAATTCATATTAAAAATCACTCGATACAAACTCGTATTTCCACATGCTCATCCTCTTCCAACATGTGCTCGTTTACCCTGCCATCAATTAATTTTTACCCAAACACAACAATAAAAAAGATGGTGAAATCCCTCCTTCCCCTCACTACCTCCAAATCATATCCCTTATTCCCTCAACAACACCATACCCTAACTTTGACTTCAATATCAAATTACACACATCATGCTCCTATTGACATCCCCATTACATCATCATATTACGATTGATAGTGTATACGTCAATTTTAGTCCTCCCTTTTGTTCCACATGGTTTTGTATAGGAATCACTGCCAATTTTTCGACCCGTATTCCATGTGGTAGTTTCAGAAAAAAAAAAATCATCCACTTATTCTTAACAAGTTCCATGCAGTTTCATATATCTTACTCCCTCTTCTTTCAATTAGGTTGAGGCTTTCCTTATAATTAACAGATTAGTTAAAAATGCTAACTTAACGACCCCTCCATATGGATTATAATATGCATTATACAATAAAGACAATAAAATTTACATTTCATTTAATTAAGAAATTGATTATTTAAGCTTAATCAACCAAGGATTCATGCCAAGAAAACATTTTTTTTGCTAATGTAACATGATGGAAAAGGAAAGGCTAGAGATAAAGACGAAAAAGTACAATACATATAGCGCCCATTATTTGGGCACTTCTCCACCTTCAAACTCCTTCTTCTTCACCCCTCTATCTCTCCCATTTTTTTCTCCCTCTATTTTGACTTCTTGACTAGATCCCCTTCAGCATTTCCATCATACATTTCACGTACGATTTTTACTTATAGTACTCATTCGGATTGCATAAGATTCTTGCCTCACCCATAATGTAAATGACGTCTTTTATGTTTGTTCTTTTCTAATTATAACAATATTTTTTGTTATTTATTATTTTTCAATAATGTTGTCTATTATCCCTTCCTCCATTATGTCTCAAAAATAGGATTATTGTATATTTTTGGGGGTCCTTCATAAGTCGATTAGCTCTCTACAAAAAATAATTTTGTATGTCTGGAGTGTTGAACATTGTAAGTTTATTTCTCAAATTTATCACCTCTTAAAACAACACAAAAAATAAAATTATTGAAACAAAATGAGCCTATCAAAGTTATATTATTAAAAAGAGTAGATCATTTTTATGTACATTGGAAATAATTACAACCCTTTATAAAACATGGAAATACCATCTTATCCATTCACATATAAATAATGTCCTCATTTAGAGAAGTAATGTGATACCCTTTACGTATCATCAAAATAACAATGCCCAACATTAATAGATTTCCCACATTGAGTTTTTTAATATTTTAACTTGTGTGACCAATACAGGTGAGATCGAGATGAAAAAGTGGAGCACAACTACATGATATTATGTAGGTTGGAACAATCTAAATATATTCTCAATATATCTCTTTGATTTGGTGTGTTTATGTTATCATCTTTTTTGCATTCAAACATGCCTCACATGATATGTTGAGTCTCCACAACATATTCTTATCTCAACAGCTACTTGCATAAGGAAAAAATGAATTCCCCCATAAATGGGTTGGTTATAACTTCTTCACCTCATCCCTATCTTACGACATCATGGAAAATAGGGTAAATTTTGAGACCCCCTACCAAAATCCAACTTGGACTTTTTTTAGCAAATCTATAAAATTGGATATTGTGTTGATGGTGAATATGAGAAAAATGTATATAGTGAGGAGGAGGATAATTTATTTGGGAAAAGGAATCTATAGAATAACAAGTGACAGACACCCTTTTGTGTATGTAGTCGGGTGTCTACACATACAAATTCCTAGGTGTATATGCAGACACTTGTCTACATACACAAATGCTTGCGACTGGGAGGTTACATGCATAGATTCCTTACTACAATTATATTCAAGACACTTTGTATATACTCATCTGGTTGCATATATAGTCAGGTTTGTGCATATGAATATGTAATTAAAACTTGATAAATAAATACAAATATCTAATTGAAAATTCACAAATATGAGTGGGGGTAACATCTATTCACCATACCAAATGTTATAAGACTTTGCAACACAAATAAACATGAATATGGACTATATATGAAAAATCTGGAATTACATTCATTGCAAACTATCATGAAGATGACACAATTGAGATTCATACATGCTAACCAATTTGATTCATTCCCTCCATTTTCTATGCTTGATATTCAAGTGAAGAAAATGAAAGGGTTTGAAGCAAAATGGTTATCCTTGAATGCGCATGATCCAACTGTTGATGCCTCCACACCTGCATGATCCAACCATCGACACCACCACACTTACACCCGAGCGGATACATCCACAGACACCCAACTGTCTGTGCAACCAGGCATCTGTGCATGTACACGCACTATTGCATACTAATGATTCCTTCCTTACAAACTTAATAAATGTCTTTACAAACCTCAAACAATTCATATCCTTCAATTTTAAACCTTAACCCTCACTTTAGTTAGATGGCTGAGTTGCATAGCCAGGCGTCTAGGTTACATATGTAATGCCCACTCCTCTTCGATACTTATGTTACAATGATTTTGATTATTGTGGATTAGAGACATGGGCATTATTATTATATTTTATTATCATGTTGATAGATAGTATGAAAACTTGTGGTTTTCAGTATGTTATGACTCATATTATAGATGGTATGGTCTACTAGCAGATAGTGATAAATGATGATCTAGTGTTGTTTCATTGTATACTGAAATTTTGGATTCTTGACGATGATGATTACATTTAGATTTTTGGAATGATCTTATTGATGTTATGACTTATCAAAATTGATATGTTCAGTGATTACAAATAATTGATAGAAATTCCAATGTTGATGATGATGATATAGCTATGTGTATGATGTTATTAGATGATATGTATGTGTGTTTTATCTCTTGATGTATTTGATGCGGATTTAAGGCCGAAGGGGTATTGTTTGATTGGTTACACTAAATTATATCACGACAACAAGAAGGGGCTAACAGACTAACCATGGAAGAATATCGGATGTTCGCAATAAGGCCACCTTGGAAACTTTGTGTTTGTGTGTATTATCGTTTTATTTTTGAGTTGTTAAGAGGTTCACATGGGGGTGACCTCATATGTGGTCATGGGTTTGTGTGTTTCTTTTCCCTCTTTTATTTTATTTATGTTATTGTGCATGTGATTCTTTCATTGTAAAGTATTATCACTTTATTATTGCTTAATTAATGTGCTCTTGCTTAGTTAATTAATCATGTGACTAAGTTAAATTGATATGTGACAATGTGGGAATTTAATGGGTTAGATAGTCCTTGTTGTATTATTGAATTTTGATGGATTTTATTGATTTTGAGTTGTGTACTCATCCTCACTTTTCAAATCTCGGATTTGGGCTTTGATCCCACTTTTGGAGGCTAGTGAGACAATTTTTAGTTGTCACATGCCTCTTAAACTCACCCACCAACCTTACCTATGATGTAAGGAGTCAAAATTATCTCTCATTATGTGTTTTTGGAGGAAAAAGAGGTAAGTAATTGCACTTTCTTATAAACCTCTTAATTGTGTCCTTGAAAGTATGGAGTGGAGGTTTTGAGTGCAAGTTTGAGTATGTCATAAACCTTACCTTACCCATTTATGAGTCTTGGTATTTGTATTTGGACTTGGTGAAGTGGATTGGAGGAGTAGTGATGTGGGCATCCTACATGGAGCCACCTCACCATCCTCTCCATACTTTCTAGTTTATTGGAGTTATTTTGGAGTTTTAGGGGTTACTTGTTCTAATTACACACTTGGCATATTTTTGGAAACTGTTTGGACTTCTTGCTTGGGGACTTGGCATCTGTCTTATGGATTTGGCTTGGAATTGGAAGTTTGTGGCTTGAAGATTGAAGGTTTTTTTTTCTACAGCAAGGTATGCTCTTACACCTTGCATTTTATTTTCTTGTTGTGTGTTGTGTTGTAAAGAGAATGGATGTATGTGTTGTATTGGAATTGGGTAGTTTTGGCCTTAAGAATGGTGTGGGAGAAGGAAAATGGGGGACCATTTAAGGGAGGGGATAATATTTTTGGATGTGTATATGGATGGAGTGTGGGAAGAGTGTCTACCTTGTGATGATAAAGGAGATTTCTTGCTTTATCTTTATATGTTTTATATGAAAGAGTGATAAGAGATTTGTGGGAGAGATAAGAGAATGAGGTAGGGATAAGAGTTGTGTTGTGTGGATGGAGATTTTGGAGGTTTCAAGGTGGACACTTAACCCACTTGGGAGGTATAAGGGGTTCCCCATATTTCTCTCTCCTTTGTCTTACATACTTCTACAAACGCTGTCCCTCAAAATATCTTCATATCTCACATGTTATTTTCAATTAAAATTAACCAACTGTTAAAAGTAACCTACAATCAACAAGTATGTAAAACATGAAGAAGTGGGGAATAAACATGCTACAAAGTTTTATCTTAATTGTTTATTCCCTCCATCATAATTCCTCTTCTACACAATACCAATTTCTATAACACTTACATATTGTACCTCATCAATCTTCAACAACTCTAATAAAATAATACAAGACACTTAAAAAAAAACAAATTTTTTTTCACAACATTAATAAACTAGGGTATTTCTAGCCTCTTTAAAAATTCACTTAAAAATCACTCGATACAACTTTTATTTCCACATGCTCATCCTCTTCCAACATTGCTCGTTTACTCCTACCATCATTAAGTTTTCCAAACACAACAAAAAGATGGTGAAATCCCTCCTTCCCTCCACTACCATCCATCAGATATCCCTTATCCCTCAACAACACCATACCCTAACTTTGACTTCATATCAAATTACACACATCATCCTCTATTTGAATCCCCATTCATCATCATATTACGATTGTAGTGTTACGTCAATTTTATTCTCCCTTTGTTTTGTCCACATGGTTTTTGTATATGATCACAGCCTATTTTTCGACATGGTATTCCATGGGTAGTTTCAGAAAAAAAATCTCATCCACTTATCTTACAATTCCATCAGTTTTTCATATATCTACTTCCCTCTTCTTTCAATCAGGTGGAAGGCTTTCCTTATAATTAACGATTAGTTAAAAATTGCTCAAACTTAACGCCCCTCCATATTGGTTATAATATGCATTACTACAATAAAGACAATAAAATTTACATTTCATTTAATAAGATTGATTTTTAAGCTTAATCAACCAAGGATTCTTCCAAGAAAACATGTTTATTGCTACTTTAACCTGATGGAAAAGGAAAGGCTAGAGATAAAGATGAAAAAGTGCAAACATATAGTGCCATTATTTTCTGCATCTTCTTTCTCCCCTTCAAACCTCTCCTTCTTCTTCACCCCTCTATATCTCTCCATTTTTTTCTCCCTCTATTTTACTTCTGACTAGATCCCCTTCAACATTTCCATCAGACATTTCCACGTAACTGATTTTACTTATAGTACTCATTGCATTTGTCCGGATTCATAAGATTCTTGCCTCACCCATAATGTAAATGAACTTCCTTTTATGTTTGTTCTTTTCTAATATATACACATATTTTTTGTTATTTATTATTTTCAATAATGTTGTCTATTGGCCCTTCCTCCATTATGTCTCAAACATAGGTTATTGTTTTTTGGGGGTCTTCATAGCGATGAGCTCTCACAAAAATAAATTTTGATGTTCTGCGTGTTTTGCATTGGTAAGTTTATTTCTCAATTTATCAACCTCAAACCAACACAAAAAATAAAATATTGAAACAAAATGAAGCCTATCAAAGTTATATTATTAAAAAGAGTAGATCATTTTTATGTCCATTTGGAATAATTACAACCCTTTATAAAACATGGAAATACCATCTTATCCATTCACATATAAATAATTTCCTCATTAGAGAAGTAATGTGATACCCTTTACGTATCATCAAAATAACAATGCCCAACATTAATAGATTTCCCACATTGAGTTTTTTAATATTTTAACTTGTGTGACCAATACAGGTGAGATCGAGATGAAAAAGTGGAGCACAACTACATGATATTATGTAGGTTGGAACAATCTAAATATATTCTCAATATATCTCTTTTGATTTGGTGTGTTTATGTTATCATCTTTTTTGCATTCAAACATGCCTCACATGATATGTTGAATAACCACAACATATTCTTATCTCAACAGCTACTTGCATAAGGAAAAAATGAATTCCCCCATAAATGGGTTGGTTATAACTTCTTCACCTCATCCCTATCTTACAACATCATGGAAAATAGGGTAAATTTTGAGACCCCCTACCAAAATCCAACTTGGAATTTTTTTAGCAAATCTATAAAATTGGATTTTGTGTTGATGGTGAATATGAGACAAATGTATATAGTGAAGGAGGAGGATAATTTATTTTGGAAAAGGAATCTATAGAATAACAAGTAACAGACACCCTTTTGTGTATGTAGTCGGGTGTCTACACATACAAATTCCTAGGTGTATATGCAGACACTTGTCTACGTACACAAATGCTTGCGACCGGGAGGTTGCATGCATAGATTCCTTACTACAATTATATCAAGACACTTTGTATATACTCATCTGGTTGCATATATAGTCAGGTTTGTGCATATGAATATGTAATTAAACTTGATAAATAAATACAATATCTAATTGAAAATTCACAAATATGAGTGGGGTAACATCTATTCACCATACCAAATGTTATAAGACTTTGCAACATAAATAAACATGAATATGGACTATATATGAAAAATCTGGAATTACATTCATTGCAGACTATCATGAAGATGACACAATTGAGATTCATACATGCTAACCAATTTGATTCATTCCCTCCATTTTCTACGCTTGATATTCAAGTGAAGAACATGAAAGGGTTTGAACAAAAATGGTTATCCTTGAATGCGCATGATCCAACTGTTGATGCCTCTACACCTGCATGATCCAACCATCGACACCACCACACTTACACCCGAGTGGATTCATCCACAAACACCCAACTGTCTATACAACCAGGCATCTGTGCATGTACACGCACTATTGCATACAAATGATTCCTTCCTTACAAACTTAATAAATTTCTTTACAAACCTCAAACAACTCATATCCTTCAATTTTTAAACCTTAACCCTCACTATAGTTAGGTGGCTGAGTTGCATAGCCAGGCGTCTAGGTTACATATGTAATGCCCACTCCTCTTCGATACTTATGTTACAGTGATTTTTATTATTGTGGATTAGAGACATGGGCATTATTATTATATTTGATTATCATGTTGATAGATAGTATGAAAACTTGTGGTTTTCAGTATGTTATGACTCATATTATAGATGGTATGGTCTACTGGCAGATAGTGATAAATGATGATCTAGTGTTGTTTCATTGTATACTGAAATTTTGGATTCTTGACGATGATGATTACATTTAGATTTTTGGAATGATCTTATTGATGTTATGACTTATCAAAATTGATATGTTCAGTGATTACAAATAATTGATAGAAATTCCCAATGTTGATGATGATGATATAGCTATGTGTATGATGTTGTTAGATGATATGTATGTGTGTTTTATCTCTTGATGTATTTGATGCGGATTTAAGGCCGAAGGGGTATTGTTTGATTGGTTACACTAAATTATATCATGACAACAAGAAGGGGCTAACAGACTAACCATGGAAGAATATCGGATGTTCGCAACAAGGCCACCTTGGAAACTTTGTGTTTTTGTGTATTATTGTTTTATTTTTGAGTTGTTAGGAGGTTCACATGGGGGGTGACCTCATATGTGGTCATGGGTTTGTGTGTTTCTTTTCCCTCTTTTATTTTATTTATGTTATTGTGCATGTGATTCTTTCATTGTAAAGTATTATCCACTTTATTATTGCTTAATTAATGTGCTCTTGCTTAGTTAATTAATCATGTGACTAAGTTTAAATTGATATGTGACAATGTGGGAATTTAATGGGTTAGATAGTCCTTGTTGTATTATTGAATTTTGATGGATTTTATTGATTTTGAGTTGTGTACTCATCCTCACTTTTCAAATCTCGGATTTGGGCTTTGATCCCACTTTTGGAGGCTAGTGAGACAATTTTTAGTTGTCACATGCCTCTTAAACTCACCCACCAACCTTACCTATGATGTAAGGAGTCAAAATTATCTCTCATTATGTGTTTTTGGAGGAAAAAGAGGTAAGTAATTGCACTTTCTTATAAACCTCTTAATTGTGTCCTTGAAAGTATGGAGTGGAGGTTTTGAGTGCAAGTTTGAGTATGTCATAACCTTACCTTACCCATTTATGAGTCTTGGTATTTGTATTTGACTTGGTGAAGTGGATTGGAGGAGTAGTGATGTGGCATCCTACATGGAGCCACCTCACCATCCTCTCCATACTTTCTATTTATTGGAGTTATTTTGGAGTTTTAGGGGTTACTTGTTCTAATTACACACTTGCATATTTTTGGAAAACTGTTTGGACTTCTTGCTTGGGAACTTGGAATCTTTCTTATGGATTTGGCTTGGAATTGGAAGTTTGTGGCTTGAAGATTGAAGGTTTTTTTTTCTACAGCAAGGTATGCTCTTACACCTTGCATTTTATTTTCTTGTTGTGTGTTGTGTTGTAAAGAGAATGGATGTATGTGTTGTATTGGAATTGGGTAGTTTTGGCCTTAAGAATGGTGTGGGAGAAGGAAAATGGGGACCATTTAAGGGAGGGGATAATATTTTTGGATGTGTATATGGATGGAGTGTGGGAAGAGTGTCTACCTTGTGATGATAAAGGAGATTTCTTGCTTTATCTTTATATGTTTTATATGAAAGAGTGATAAGAGATTTGTGGGAGAGATAAGAGAATGAGGTAGGGATAAGAGTTGTGTTGTGTGGATGGAGATTTTGGAGGTTTCAAGGTGGACACTTAACCCACTTGGGAGGTATAAGGGGTTCCCCATATTTCTCTTCTCCTTTGTCTTAGATTTTAAGCCTATATGTTGGAAAGTTGTTTATTGTTGCTATTATTATTATTGTGCTTGTATGAGTTACAAGTTCTCTTGACATGAATGTATGTATTGTGAAGCCTTTGTAAAAGTTGTCATGGTTGCAAACATTCTCTATTTCTCCATTGTTGGGGCTCGGGGGCCAATGAGAAGGGTGACTTCACCTTCTCATTGGAATAAGGTTGGGAGATGAGTGTTGTCTACGCTCCCTTCCTTGTTGTTATGATTTGGTGAGGAAAAAAATCTTTGAAGTTGCAATTAGTTCTTGGGATGAAGGCTTGTGTACAAGATAAAGAAAGAGAAAGTTTATTTTTGTAAATTTTATCATGTTGTCTCCACTTAGTGTGGAGGGATTCCATGCTTGTATTTTAAAGTTTAAGCTCTTTGTAAATGGATTATTGATATCATATTTGTACTATTTAATAGTGAAGTGTGTATGGCTGGAGGAGTGTATTGAAGAGTCTACTTGCTATGGAGTTGTATTCTCTTTCAAATTTTGTATTGATTTTCAAATCTACAACTTAAATTAAAAGTTACCTTTTGTTTAAAGTCTGGAATTTATCTCCCTTGGAATTTGGAATGTATTGAAATGAATGGTGTGTTTCCTTTTGAAGAGTCCTTGTTTTGCATTATATTCTTATAAAAAAAAGGATACATATTTGATTATTCTTCTACTTAATTTTCTCGTTTAAATAAGTTGTAAAATGGTATGAATTCATATTATTGGTTGTTGCACTTCATACCTTATTGCAAGACAAAATAAGGAATGTAGTTATATTATTTTAAAAAAAGTCTTCTCTCTACCTTGAAATTGTTCTAAATGAAATAATATTAAATCACACAACTTCGCACACGCACACGCACACACAAACTGTATTTATTTATATATCCCAAAATATTAGTTATACAATTAACCTACTTACATGTTGTTTGGAAACTAAACCAAAAAAAAAGGGAAAAATGTATGTGTATGTGTATATGTATGTGTACATATTATTACATAAATTTAATATTCAAATATTATAAACTAATTGGCCTAACATGTTTTATTTAGAAACAAAGTTAGATTTATATGAGGCGTTGTATTGTAATAGTAGCAGGATGGCCTGCGTGGCCCATAATAGAAATAATAGTGGGTAATGGGGTAGCCCCCTTCCCATATTTATACAAATCCCCAAACTTAAGCAAAATGTGGCCATATTTAAACAGTGATGGGCCGAACCATTGGACATATATACATATACATATATGTGCGTGTGTGTGTGTGTCTATATATATGTGTGTGTGTGTGTGTCTTTATATTATATATATATATCTATATCCATATATATAATAGAACTATATATTATGTATATCCAATATATACCTATATATATCTTCTCATCCCCTCTCTCTCTCTTTATTATAGTTTCTAGACTGGTCTCTTTTCCTGTCTCTGTCTCTGTGTCTGTTGCTATGTTCTATGTACTTTCATTGTATCTGTTTGTATCCTGTCTTGATATATACTCTATCTGTCTGTATCCTCTATTATATCTCTCTATGTAATGTCTACCTTTATCTCTCTGAATCTGTCTGTCTTTATATAGATGTTCTTCTCATGTCTGGGTGTGTGTGTTGTGTATGTGTTGTGGTCTGTTGTCTGTCTTTCTGTCTGTGCTCATATCTCTATATGCAGACTACATCCATCTATCACACACCCAGCCACACACCCCACACACACTAATATCATATACAGAATATCATCCTATGGTATATTATATACGCTAATACTACTATATTACATTAATATATATCTATATAGGTATATATCTAAACCTCTTTTGTATCTTATACTATATAATATTTATATACTCTATATCTCTTTCTTCTAATCGCATCTATTTCTATATGGATATGTATATATAATTGATGTATATTAATATATCATATCTGTACTGTCGAAAGGTATAATATCTATATACTCACATGTATGTATAATATATAACATGTGTAGTATTTATATTATCTGTATGGGTATATATACAGTGATTCTCATTATATATATATATATGTATATTTTATATGTGTTCTCTGTCTCTGTGTCTATCTATTTATCTCATATCTCCTTATCTCTGGCTCTGTGTTATCTGTTTTTTTTTCTCTCTATGTCTCTCTCTTCTGTCTGGTATCTCTATCTTCTCTCTCTTCGCTCTCTCTCTCTATTTCTCTGTTTGGCGTGTGTGGTGTGTTGTGTCGTAATATACACACACACACACACACATATATCACATTATATTGGCCGCCACATTATATAAGCTGTAGGTATATATATAAACCCTACATTTTAAATATAAGAATGTGTGTGTGTGTGTGTGTGTGTGTGTGTGTGTGTGTGTGTGTGTGTGTGTACACACACAAAGCTACAAATAATTTAGATCTAAAGCAAGATAAAATGAGGGTAAATGAGAACCCATAACCAATATATCTGGTAGAAACTTAAAAAAAGTACTCTACATATGGAAAACCCTAGAAGAGGGATGCAAAAATAAAAATCACACAAATTTGTGTGTGTATCCATCCAAAATACAGAATAAGCAAATCTCTCATAGCTTCTTTCAAGCTCCATGGCCTCCATCCTTCAACCTGCAAAATTAAAATGTGCAAATGAGAGAGTTAGGGCAAATAAAAGGATAATAGCAAACTATATGGATTTTTAGGGTTACCTTGATCTAATGACTCTAAATGATTTAATCCTAGGGTAGAAATTTAATGGGAATGGGTGGTAAATAAAGTGAATGACTAATTAATTAATGGGGTCACTATGGGCTTCCCAACTAATGGGTTAGGGTAGGATGGGACCCTTTTTCCCTTATGAGATGATAAATAAATAATTAGTAATTTGGCTATGGGTAAATTGATTAACATTTAGGGGTTGTGCTTAAATAGATAAATTAATTTAAGGGATTTAAAGGAGCAAGTGTAAAGTAGAAATTAAGTATTAAACTAAGGGCCAAACAAGGGTGTTAATCACCTAGGTAAATATGATTAAAGTACTTGGGAAATAATTTAATAAATTTTAATTGGGACTTCAGAAATATAAATAATGAATGTTAAATTTGAATTAATTAAAGTAATTCAATTTGGGACCATATGGAATGTTTTAAAGTCTGTAACATTTCTAGAAAAAAAAACATTTAAATAGTTAGAGGAATAATGTTTCAAACTGGCAAACAATTTTAAAACACAAGAGAAGGATTTAATTTTAATTCAAATGCATTTAGAAAAAAAAATCTGGCAACTTTCCCTAATTAATTAGTGGTATTTTATGTGGCTTCGGTGTGTCAAATTGTGGGCATTACAATATAACCATGCACCATTAACAATGCAGTCAAGCGTGTGCAGTCAGGTGTCTAAATAGTAATAATGTAGTCAGGTGTTATTAATAATGGTCGAACTTGTTAATACCAATGCAGTCGGGAGTCAATAATAATGTTGTTGGGTGTCCATAATAATGGAGTCAGGTGTCTGCAGTGATGCATTTAGCCTGCTTATATTTTTATTATTATATATTGGCTAATGTACTCACTTTGTGTTTCGAGGAATCGATGGTATACATGCATGTATATGAAATTTATTTTAAACACTAGGTGAGTCGATCGACAAATTACTTGCACCTGGAAATTTACATTCAACAAATGGCATCTGACATAATTCTACTCAAAAAACAACATTTTTTCTATTCAATTGTTGCTTTATTAGTAATTAATTTAATATGCAATATATTATTAGGTAAATAATTTCTAATTTAACTTTAATAATTTACTAATTTAATTTAGTTCTTTTATTACACAAATAAATGTGCTAAGTGAAATGGGTATTATGCGGTAAATGGATAAATTTAATTTATTTTTAAATGGGTGTTGAGTAAATTTAATTTCTTTTGAAATGGGTTATTATATGGTAAATGGGTAAATTTAATTCCTTTTGAAATGGGCATTGGGTAAATTTAATTTCTTTTAAAATGGGTTATTACATGGTAAATGGGTGAATTTAATTTCTTTTGAAATGGGTATTGGGTAAATTTAATTTCTTTTGAAATGGGTTATTACATGGTAAATGGGTAAATTTAATTTCTTTTATTGATAATGATAGGGTGAAATGGGTATTACATGGTAATAACAAAAATCCTTTTATTGATTACTTCCCTAAATTTAATTTCTTTTATTAATTGATCTATTTGGTTAGTAAAGGGTATGGTATTTTATTAATTAATAAAATGGGTAAATTTAATTTCTTTTATTGATAATGATAGGGTGAAATGGGTATTACATGGTAGTAAAAAAAATCCTTTTATTGATTGTTTCCCTAAATTTAATTGATATCTTTGGTTAGTAAAGGGTATGGTATTTTATTGATTAATAAAATAGTGAAATGGGATTTCAAAGTAAAGGGTATTACACAGTAAATTCAATTGTATTTTATTTATAAGGTTAAATATTTTAAAGGTAAAAAACATTTTAGTAATTTAATTTTTATAAGGGCCCTCCTTTTAAATAATTATATAAGAATATAGCTGGTGATGATCATTATGACCAGGACGATCATGAAAATGTCGAAAAATACTAAGATTATGATGAAATAACAACCATATCGAGGACGATGAAGATCATTATGACAAGGATGAGGTGAAAAATGAAAATGACCATGATTAAGATGGGGATAACCACGATGATAAGGATGACATTTATGATGTCTATTACTATTACTATTACTATTAATATAATAATAATAATAATATAGTGTTAATAATAAGAGTTTATTATTTTTATAAATCATAATAATATCAATTTTAGTAGTAAGATTAATATTGATGATGACAATGACGATGGTGATGACAACAACAATGATGGCAGTGGTAGTGATAGTGGTGATAATAATGACGAGGACGATGATGATGACAATAAAGATGAAAATGATGATGAAAATGATTATATCAATCGTAAAAATGATGACAATGACTATGATAACGATGACAACAAAAAAAACACCAAAGACGATGACGATGAGGACAATGATGATGGTGGAAATGATAGTGGTGATAATAATGATGGGGATGATGATGATGACAACAAAGATGACAATGGCGATGAAAATGATTATATCGATCATGAAAATGATGACAATGAAACAAAAACACTAAAGACAATGACGATTGTGACAATGACGACAATTAAGATGACGATAACGACAATATTACTAATAATATTAATAAAATTATAACAATAATGTTGTATTAATAATGATAATAATGATTATGATGATGATAAAAATGATGATGACAATGATGGTGGTGGTAGTGATAGTGGAAATAATAATGATGAGGATGATGACGATGACAACTAAGATGAAAATGATGACGATGTCGATGAAAACAAAAATAACACTGAAGACAATGATGATTGTGAAAATCACAACAATGATGATGATGATTGTTTATATGACAGTGATTAGGGATGATCTTGATGATGAAAAAGACAACGATGATGACATTGAAAACAATGATAAAGACAATGATTATGACGATGATGAAAAAGACAACACCAAAGATGATGATGATTGTGATGATGACAACATTTAAGATGATGATATTAATAATATCGTTAATAAAATTGTGATGATGATGATGAAAATAATGACAATGATTATGATTATGATGAAAATGACAACACCGAAGAAAATGACATTAGTGACAATGATGGCGATTAAGATGATATCAAGACCATGATATTATCGTCATGATTATAATAGTCGATATAATCGTCGTTAGATCAAGATCATGATTATCATCTTCACATTCATGCTCATTTTCATCTACCATCATCATCGTTATTGGCACCATCATTATCATGCATATTAAGGGTTGTAGGTTTACATATTTTGGAATAGTTGTCATCCAATAATGTTGTATTAATAATAATAATGATTATGATGATGATGAAAATGATGATAATAATGACGATGATGACGACGACAATGATGGTGGTGGCAATGATAGTAGAAATAATAATG
This sequence comes from Taxus chinensis, assembly GCA_019776745.2. Taxonomy (NCBI): domain Eukaryota; kingdom Viridiplantae; phylum Streptophyta; class Pinopsida; order Cupressales; family Taxaceae; genus Taxus; species Taxus chinensis. The sequence continues at coordinate 375,551,526 of CM034155.1, read as the reverse complement.
ATGAGGATGATAATGAGGAAAACGAAGATGATAATGATAGTGATAATGATTATATCAATCGTGAAAATGACGACAATAATTATTATGATGATGAAAAAGACAACACCAAGTACGATTACAACAATGACATTGATGGTGGGGGTAGCGATAGTGGTGATAAAAATGATGAGGATGATGACAAATAAGATGAAAATTATTAGATCAATCAAGAAAATGATGATGATGTCAATGAAAACAAAAATAACACTAAAGACTGATGATTGTGTTAATGACGGTGATTAGCGATGATCTTGATGATGAAAAAGACAACGATGATGACATTGAAAATAATGATAAAGACAATAATTATGATGATGATGAAAAAGACAACACCAAAGATGATGATGATTGTGATGATGACAACAATTAAGATGATGATATTAATAATATTGTTAATAAAATTGTGATGATGATGATGAAAATGACAACATCAAAGACAATGACGTTGGTGACAATGATGGCAATTAAGATGATATTGACCATGATATTATCGTCATGATTATCATCGTTGATATAATCATTGTTAGATCAAGATCATGATTATCATCTTCACATTCATGCTCATTTTCATTTTCCATCATCATCGTTATTGGCACCATCATTATCATGCATATTTATGGTTTAAGGTTTACATATTGGGGAAATAGTTGTCATATTTTTCATTTTCATCATTATCATACCATGATCTTGATTATCACGATCATGGTCATTGTCATTTTTCATTATTATTATTGTGACCCTCATTATCATCGTCGATATAATCATTGTTAGATCAAGATCATGATTATCATCTTCACATTCATGCTCATTTTCATTTGCCATCATCATCGTTATTGGCACCATCATTATCATGCATATTTATGGTTTAAGGTTTACATATTGGGGAAATAGTTGTCATCTTTTTCATTTTCATCATTATCATACCATGATCTTGATTATCACAATCATGGTCATTGTCATTTTTCATTATTATTATTGTGACCCTCATCATCATCGTTATTGGCACATTTGATATCCATCATTATCATGCATATTTATGGTTTAAGGTTTACATATTGGGGAAATAGTTGTCATCTTTTTCATTTTCATCATTATCATACCATGATCTTGATTATCACAATCATGGTCATTGTCATTTTTCATTATTATTATTGTGACCCTCATTATCATCGTCGATATAATCATTGTTAGATCAAGATCATGATTATCATCTTCACATTCATGCTCATTTTCATTTGCCATCATCATCGTTATTGGCACCATCATTATCGTGCATATTTAGGGTTTAAGGTTTACATATTAGGGAAATAGTTATCTTTTTCATTTTCATCATTATCATACCATGATCTTGATTATCACGATCATGGTCATTGTCATTTTTCATTATTATTATTGTGATCCTCATTATCATACATGTTTAGGTATTCATTTCCCCATCATCATAGACATCATCATGATTATCATTGTTAGATCATGATCATGATTTTCATCTTCACATTCATGGTAATTTTCATCTTCCATCATTGTCATTATCATCACCATTGTTATAATGCATATTTAGAATTTAAGGTTTACAAATTGTGACATAGTTTTCATCTTTTTCATCATCACCACTATCATTTTCATAGTTGTCATCATTATCCTCATCATCATTATCACCACCATTAATACCACCACCATCAACATCTTTGCCATCATCATTTTCGTGAATATTTTTTTAATTATTATGTGCATATTGATATTATGTTAATTTGTAAATACATTAAATATTACAATCATCTATCGTGATCATGAGGTAAATAAGTTAGGTATTGTTTTATGAATAATGCAACTCTCGCAGTTGCTACTAGCATACCTATATTTATATAAATATATGTAATATATGCCGAGAGGTATATATTACATATATTTATATATTATATAAATATATAGGTGCCTCGTGAACTTCACCTCTCGGCATATTTTACATACACATAGAAACATTTATGCCAAAACTATGTGTATGTAAAATATGCCGAGAGGTGAAGTTCACGAGGCACCTATATATTTATATAATATATAAATATAGGTATGCTAGTTACTTTAATAGTGTGAAGTTCTGTAGTGAGGAATGCCATTTTTCAAATGACATCAAGCTAAATCAGATTGCTTAGGATTGCTTATGAGGCGTGTAATTCCTCCTCCTTAAAATTAACTCAAGAGTCAACACTAACTCGACTTCTTAAAATTACACGTCCTCCTCCGTCGGCGTCCCCATTGCGATTGCTACTTTTCCTACGCGTATTCCACGAGGCGGTTTCGCACAGAAATCGCAGCCACTTACTCTTCGCAAATTGCAAGCGTTTTCATATATCTTATTCCGTTTTCTTTCAATCAGATTGGGCCTTTCCTGACACTCTTCATAACCCTCTCCCTCTCCCTCGCCATTGAGTTTCTATCTCTGTCTCACTTCATTGATCGATTCCTCTCTCTTCTCTTCATATAAAAGGCCATGGCTTCCTCATCCAAACCTTTCCAAGGAATTGCACCGCAGCTATCTCTGCCATCCTCGACTCTAACCAGGAACGCGACCTATGATGTGTTTATTAATCACCGCGGTTGTGATGTTAAACACAAGTTAGCCAGCACCATCTATTATACCCTAAAGCGGTTAGGAGTAAGGGCTTTTCTGGACCAAGAAGAGCTTGAATTGGGCGATTCCATACCGATAGCATTACAACAGGCAATTCAAGGTGCTTCAGTTCATATTGCTATACTCTCGAAAAACTATGCCCAATCCCCCTGGTGTTTGGCCGAGCTATCCTTTATGCTCAAAACTGGTGCCCGAATTATTCCCGTGTTCTATTATGTTCAGCCTGGAGATTTTAGATGGGTGGCTCAAGGGAAGGGAATCTATGCAAACGACTTTTACCAACTTCAAAAGAAGCGTAGATACTCATTAGAGATACTAGAGGAGTGGAAGACAGCACTCCAGAGTGTCTCCTGTATTTCTGGCTACATGCTGAACACCGACAATGAGTAAGCATTTCAATATTCTGCCTCTCACATTCAATTTGCATGATTCATGTACGTATATTACTGCAATATCTGTTTTCATTGGGTTGTAAATGTTTAGTCATGAATAAAGCTAACGAATAAGTATTCCAATATCCCGTTAAACGCGTTAATCCAAACTTTCACATGGCATGTTTAAATACATATTTTCTAACATTGATCCCATTCCTTTCATTGTGTTTTTTCTGTTGTACATGTTTAGCAATGAAGGAAGGGTATTGGATGGCATAGTCAATTCCGTTCTTGAAGCGGTTAAAATAGTGCCTTTGGAGGTAGCCAAGTATCCAGTCGCAATGGATGAAATCGTACTGGATTTTGAAACTAGTACTCTTCAAGCCCGTGAGAGTGAGCAGCATGTACAGATTGTGGGGATCGCTGGCTTTGGTGGTGCTGGCAAAACCACACTTGCAAAGGAGCTTTACAACAGGAAATGCTCATCCATCAAGCGTTCTAGCTTTTTAACTGATGTGCGACATGCTGCAACCAGAAACGCTCTGCATGATAAGCAAAAAAAACTATTGGAGGACCTTCATGTCCAAAATGGACCATTTGACAATATACACGAAGGCAAAGCGATTCTATCAAATCGCTTGAGATCTCTTTCTGAATCTGTTCTCATAGTTTTGGATGATGTAGATCACGAAGACCAGGTGTATGCTCTGTTGCCACCAAAGGACAGCCTCGCACCGGGCAGTCTGATCATTGTTACAACCCGTGAAGGGGATGTACTTACAAAGTCAGGCATCACGTCAGTTTATAAAATGAGACCGCTACATCAATCTCATGCCGAGAAGCTTTTCTGCTTCCACGCATTCTTACGGCCTTCCCCACTGGAGGGCTTTGATGATTTAGCTAAAAAGTTTCTAACAGTTTGCAATGGGTTGCCATTGTCTTTGAAGGTTATAGGAGCACTACTTTACGGTAGAAATTCCAAGGATTATTGGGAATCTCAGCTTTCTAAGATCCAGAGAATATTGCCCAAAGACATTTTGGATAAGCTGAAACTAAGCTACGAGGCCCTCGATGAGGAAGAGAAAGAAATGTTTTTGGATGTAGCTTGTTTTTTCATTGGGGAAAAGAAGAGTTTGGCCATTGCTGTGTGGGATGGATCAGGTTGGAGTGGTCTGTGTGGTTGGGAAAAGCTTTTCAGCAAGTGTCTTGTTGAGGTCAATGACCCACTCACCATCTCGCTTGTTCTCTCCAAGGCACAGAATCCGTATTCAGGTGAGTTCAATATTCCCTATCATTAAATTTCCCATCGAAAACTTGTTTTTTTTTCGTATCAATTTCATTGTTCTTAAGATCAGTCTTCTTATGTTTTGTTTTTGCGTTTCCCACTCAGGAAGGAATGTTGCTTCGGGGGATAAAGGGGGACTCGTATTCTCAACAAGTTTTGAAAGAGTGTAGTGAGATGATGAGAAATTCAAGCCCTACAACAGGATTACAACTTCTTCTTGTTGAAGGAAATGATTTTACCCAGGAATGTGCAGAGGTATGTACAGATCTTGAATGGCTTCGATGGTCCCTTTTTCCGCACAGAAATCTTCCATCGTGGCTTTCGTTGGAGAAGTTAAGAGTGTTGGAGCTTTATCCTGCGAAGCGGCTCGAAGAATTATGGGAGGACGAAGCAAATGTAAGTAATTTGCTTCGTAAATTTTTTAATTTGTATGTTTCCGATCCTAGTTATTAAATAAAACCGCACTGTATAAATTAGCAAATAAAATCAGCTAACTTAAAAAGAATTAAATGTATCGCAAATAAAACAGAGTTTTCTAAACTCTTTACAATTTGCTTCATACTACAATTACAAATTGCCTCAATTATAAAGGAGACTTTTTTTTTTTGAAGCAGAACACTCACAGCTCAAAACAGAGCATCTTAAAAATAGAATGTTCAACGACTTAAAACAATGAATGGTGTGCATGCATAAGACGGCGTTTTCTTGTTTTATTTGTATTATTTTAAAATGAACAAAAAAAATGCAAAAAAAAGACAAACTATAGATAGCTAATTAAAGAATGCATATAGTTGGGAGAAATTACCTCCCCCTTAATTTTGGTCTTCAAACTTTTATTATTCTGGAGCTTAGTGAGATGTGGCAAATTCTTGATTAATGATTACAAACCCCCATACATCTTCTCAAATACTCAAAAAGTTTATTTTCTCAAAGTCTTTGTATAACTATGCCTTTTGTGGAAACCATGATTTTTGGACAATGTTGTTACTGAGTTGTTATCACAATGAATCTATGTAGCATCTTCTTTATTTTGTTTCAAATCTTTCAACACTCGTCTTATCCAAACAGCCTAACATGCTTCGTATATTGTAGTTCCTTCATACTATGTCTCTACTAAAGATAATGTCACTATACTTTGCTTCTTTGATGCCCACAAAATTATTCATGTTCCAAAGTGAAAAACATAGCTAGATGTTCTTTCCCCGTCATCTCTAATGCCGACACTATCACTATTTGTATAACCTATGAGTTTGAACTCATCTAATGTTGAATACAATATTTCATAATTCTTAGTTCCACATACATATCTTTAAATCATTTTTCGAGTTTGTCAATGTGAATCTTTAGGAGATTTCATGAACCTTGAGATGAGGTTCACACCATACATAATGTCAGGTATTGTGGTTATCAAATATATGAGACGTCCATCTAACCTTTTGAAGAATGCTGGATGTAACAATGATCCATTCTTTTTTTTTCCTTAATTTAAGACCTGCTGCAATTGGTGTTTGTGTTGGCTTGCAATTCAACATGTTAAATCTCTCAAGATGTCATTAGCATACTTTGGTTTTGAAATAAAAACTCTAGCTTCTGATTGTTGAACTTCAATGCCTAAAAAATAGTACATGAGACCTAGATTTGTTATCTCAAATTATTTCTGCATGGCTAATTTGAATGAATCTGTAGATAGATCATGATTTAAGAAATGTAGAATTTAAGCTAAATAATAACTTGAGCGTCACAATGCAATAATAAACAATGAAGTACAAATATTACACAAGTAATAAGCTAGATAAAAATAAAACCCTAGGTGCAAGAGAGGAATCAAATGACTTAGATGATTTCGTAATTGATCCCAAAGTATGCCAGATTGGAAAATTGCTTAACAGGAGCAATCTGTCGCAACCACACTTAGAAAAATAGAGAACTGTTGGATCTACGTGGACTGGGGCGACTAGACTGGGTCAGGGCCGCCTAGGTGCCAAAGTCTACTCTTGGGCGCATGTGACTGCAAAAATGGTTAGAATATGAATTTTCTTGTGATGCACGATCGCTTGTCTATTGCATTATGCCCGTGTTCACTAACCGTCGCTTTTGATCGCACTTGTCTGTCGCCTTATGCCCGTAGGATTTGCCTGTAACAAGCAAAGTATATGCAAAAAAATGAATTCCCTCCTATGAAGTGTATGCAAAAAAATGAATTCCCTTGAATGATACCTAGATGGATGTTTTGATACTCTTAGAATGCCTCTGCATGCAACCTTAGATGGTGATAGTAGATGCTTAAAGTTTGATCCATTATTATGATCGCATAGCTTTGTATTTATATGATTCCCTTATTTGAATTTCGTTATTGACAACTAAAAGGCCCGTGCCAATAAGAAAACAAGATGCCTAAAAGATAAAAGAGAACCAAAAGAGGTGATTAAGATACAAAGAGCTCGGGGGTGCCGAGAGGGGACAAGGACACTTGGGCGTTGGTGTTTCGACTGTGTGTTGGTGCCCAAAGTCAAGAAAAATGAAATGAAGATCAACCTGGGCCATGGGGTGTGCAAGATCAAAGAGTAAATCAAAAAGAAAGAAAACAAACCAAACATAGATGTCAATTACTAGTTTTCTTACTTATGAATCATATGAATAATGGTATGTGATTAGGACCTAGAAATGTACCCAAGTGTGTGTTTGAGTGTAGACATTTACCCCCACTTTATGTTGTTGAGTGAATATTTGATAACATAAAGTAGATAAGAGATGTGTACCTGATAACCATGTATATTGATGGTGAAAGCATGTTGAGGACACAAGAAAAAGTGTGGAGTGATAAAATGAAGTGTCGCAGTTAAAGAAGAGGAAGTGAACCTAGGGGTGAAAGCGTATGTGTTATGTCGCATTGTACCTATTGTCGTTGTTGCTTGATGTGTTCGATGATGTGACTACTACTTCTCATAAGGATGAACCTGTAAAAAGAAGAGAAAAAGAGTAGTCAAAGTCATGTATATGTTGTCGATGGGGTGGGAGTGGTGCAGTCAAGTCATGCGGTTGTGCGCTTGCCCAGCGGGTTTCAAATCCCTTTGAGGCACGATCTTCGTTGGAGGTGGTTTCGCCGCTAGTTGCAGCATCTTTGTTCATTATTGTCGTCGTTGTTGTCGCTCGACGTTGCTTCTCTCTCGCTGGTGTCACTGGGTGTTGCTTCTCTCTCATTGATGTCGTATGGCGCTACTTCTCTCTCGCTATTGTCATTGGTTGCTGCTTCACTCATTGATGTCGCTAGTTGTTGTTTCTCTTGCTGCGGTCGTTGCATCTTCATTCTAGTCTCATGGTTGCTTCATTTGGGTTCCTAGTGGTTGTCCCCTTCATTGTAACCAGGTGGTGGATCCTCTCTAAAATCCTCAAATGTACAAGGATGTGGGTCCTTTCAACACCCTCAATGATGACCCAATTCCAAAAAACAAAGTTGTGTATATGTGAAAAAATTGATCCAAGTATGTAAAAATGTGAAAAATAAGTAAAAAGAATATGTGCACCTGATTTTTTATAAGTAAAAAGGACATAAAATATCCTTAAAATGTTGTAGAAGAACAAGTTTTTTGGGTGATCTCACACCAAGAATGAGTTTTCTAGGAGATCTCACACCAAGTGCGAGTTTTTGGGGGAATATCACGCCAAGATAGAAAAAGTGTTGGGGAGAAAGGTATACTGTTATTCTTCATCCTTAACTGATTCCCGAAATTTATACACCACTGCAGATGATGTGATTGACCTTTGTTCTACTTCGATCAAGTTCGATCTTAAGTACGAAGAGAAGAAAAGTAGAGATAGAATGCATTATAATTGTTGGAGGATTGTGCATGTACTAAGAAAACTGCTCTGTGCAATGCCAAAAACCATGTTGATATGATAAAATGACTGTAACTTCCCCCTAGTCATAGGTTTCTAGGAAGGGTCAGGGGCACCTATGCATTCATGTCTTATCTGGGCACTAGCATCCATGCTAAACTGAGGGCCCAAGGCAAAAGTTGGGTCGTGTTGTGTTTGTAACTTTGTTTTGATTCTGTGTCATACATGTCTGAACTGTGAGTGTGTACTACTGAATGAGGTGACTGTACACACCCAAATTTGCATGTGTTACATTGTCGGAAACAGTTCAAAAGTCCCCAATGATGATTCATGTCTTTTCCCAAGGTGTTCAAGCTCCTTAACCTCTTTGCAACTGATATTTGTAGCCTAATTTACCTTATCTATTTCCCGCTTTTCTGTAGCTTCCCGCATCATTTCGCCTTAGTTTTGAGCTTTAGTTACAACATCGGGGCAACGGTCTTGTAACCATCATCCAGGTAGGGAGGCAGTTTTGTAACCGCAACCCTACGCAGGGCGGTGATTCTGTGTGAATTTTTCAAAATTCTTTGTGCGTGAATTAGACGTGTATTACTCCACTCCTGCTCACTTTTAACACATGTTTGTGAACCGTTTTAATTGATTATAAGCTTGATTTATTTGTGGTGATTTCCTCTTTAACTTGTGATTTGTAATTGATTGTACAAATTGCCTCTTCATGTGTTGATCTTGCACCCCATTTCTGCTAAGTGTGATGATGCAGTGCACAACCAAGCTTCTATAAAACCTTCACTTATTCTCAAGAAAATGGCCGAAGAATTTTGTCATGTATTGCTATGTTATGTTTCTAAATCCTTCTAGAGATTACACAATCAAGCTCTATTTACTTGCATTTTTCTTCCTCGGCTTGCATTTCCACCAGATTGCCCAATAAGCCATTTCCTGCTCCAACACCTTCTTCTAGATTTTTCTACATTCCCTGCATCCCTGGACTCATGTGAACACCGAAAAATGGAAAATAATACCAAAGGGAGACAAGAAACAAGCCACAACTAGATTTCCACAACTCTGCAATTGCCAGGTTGGGGTTGTAATTGGGTTTCATCATTTCTTTATTTATGAAATCTGCATACACATTATTTACTATAGTAGAAAAAGACACTTTAATTTTCATTATTGCACTCATAGAATAGTCATAATAATCATTTCCTTCCACAAAAGATTTCTTAGGATAGGTAGCTTCCTTTTTCCGTCTCTATAGATTTGTAGGGAAGTGATTTTGGAAGAAAGCTTCTTTGTTAATTTAGAAATCAACTGAAGCATCATTCCATTTAGAAGATCCTCCATAAAAGTTGCCTTTACTTTTGTCGGGGAAGTTGCAGGGGAAGGAAAAGATTCTGACAAGCTTTGATTTCCTCCCGTGCCTCTGAGGAAAAACAGAGGATACACATACCTCATTAAAAATATTTCAGTTAATTAGAATAGATTATATTTCTTCTGCACAGATAAAGAACTACATCTGGTTGTTTATTTGTTTAAAGATTTATTAATTAGATTAGAAGTAATTTATTTCCTCTGTACACACTGTTATTCTAGAAAATCATAAAAAGAGTTATTTTAATTAGATTAGTTGCTTTGTGTTGTTTTCTTCCCTACATTACAAAATACAAAAAATATAGAATAATCTTTTTGCTTATTTAGAATAGATTGTTATTTTCTTTTATTAGATTAAAATCACACAAATGCACACATGACCATTTCCAGACCACGACCAGAGAGATCTCCCCCAACCAAACAGGTCCGAAGACAAATTAGACTTAGACACTGGGTTATGCTCACTGTTCTTTAGAACATCCCCACATCTAACAATATATTGGGTTATGCCCAATATATTGTCAGACAATTAAACATACTCAAGAGATGCTTACATATATTTCCCATTCTGGACAGAGCCAGTTAACCGTCCATAAATCTCGCAAAACCACGTCCCTCTTGCTTATTCCATGACCTTGTGTAGAAATCATTACGATGCGCTCGTTGGTTTTCCACATATCCCGCAACCATTGGAAGGGATCTCCGTGGAGATTGATATTGATTGGAGTCTTTGTGTGGCTATCCTTTCCAATCCTTTTGTTAGACCCATTCAAGTTAGAAGGGCCTTTCTTGCTCGAGGAGTAGATCTCCATATTATGCATCGAGGACATTATTTTTCCTTGATAACTTGTCAATCCCATTTTGGTGAACCCGACATGAAGAGCTAGTCTATTTTTGTTTCTGTTTTCTTTCATTTATTTTTCCTCTATCCCATTATTCTATGGGTATTCATATACCCCCCAAACATGTCAGGACAATATGGATACGACTGTCCCATTTTGGGTCTTAAGGTATATTACTATCAAATGGGTAATAGTCACCCTCACTATCTGTGTGAGCAGATAACTAGTCAACCAATCTCCCTGTGTCTCAAACTCCTCAAGGGAAAAACAATGGATCCTCGGTCAGGATTAAGGAGATTGATCAACTTAAGGATACGACACATCCTAAACTCTTAAATTATAACAACATGACATTCACTGAAGAGTCAAGCTCCTCTCCTCTGGTTTATTTCAGACCGCAAATTAGTATGCAGTCTGATCAACTCCATTATTGGATGAGGAGTACCTAGCACGTTATGCCCAAAGCAAACAACGCTTAAAAAATATAGACCAATATCTGGATAGGATGTAAGGATATGTTGATGTCTTACTTCAGAATAACACCTCTACCCCTCCCATAACATAAAACATTCCTAACGAGGGGTGGCCAAACAATGAATAGTTCATAGCAGGATATCACACTCCTTTGTAACCTAACAATGTTCAACAACTTGTGCTAAAAAAGAACACCATACAATCATCGAGAGAGGTCATATCAACATTGGTGGACAGGGTTAGAGAATCAAAACTTTCCCAGGATACTCGTGTCTCCTCTTCTGTTAGGCAAGGAAAATTTCCCCATCATCCACAAAACTTTGGCCAGGTACCTACGGCTCCAAATCCTCCAATTTACACGGGTGTTCTAAGCCCTAGAGATCTCCTCATAGGGTCAAGCACCTAAGGTATGCATCCCCACACCTCATACAAATACCCACAATAGGCACCAACCAGAAGTGTGTTCTCAAATGCCATCCCAACTGGTAATGCAACGTTCCTTAGATTTGTGCCTCCAACTCCGTACTAGAGTAATGCTCCCCCATACTTGCACATGTATTCCAAATCACCTCAGGGATGATATGTACTCTTTTCTTGGTTCATATGCATAGGCACAGGGGATGCCTTATGCCTCTATGAATGTTTATGTTGTGCCATATCAACCACCTCTTATGCCTACTCCACCTTCCCATTACGGGTCGTCCATAGTAGATTCCTATGCATTGGGCATGTATTCCGAATATCCTAAGGAGCCCTTGACTTGCTAAAGTTTAAAGGGTAGGGGATCCAAACACACATATCAAAGCATTAGTAAGTGTCGTTCGAGAGCTACTCCCATGTGATGCAGTTGTAGAAAATATATTCCCTAAGACTCTTGAAGGAATCGCTCTCGATTGGTTTTATAAGATACCTGAAGCCTCGATACATTCTTTTAAACAACTCATTTCTGAATTCATCAAATATTTCGACATGAACAAATTACTGAGGACATGAATCAGGAAATTCCTACATATAAAGCAACATCACAACGATTCTGTTGCGCATTTCATCCAGAGATGGCGGCAGGTCCTCTACTCTTCAAAAAGTGCTCCCAACATGGATCAGATGGAGCTTTGTGATATATTCCTTAACTTCCTCAACCGGAAAATGAAAGAAGATTTCTAAAAGTTCCCACTTACAAGCTACAAAGAGGTGCTAGAAGGTGTTCTTCGTATCGATCAGAAAACAATAGACAGTGGTCGAAAGACCTATGGTTCAAACGAGAGATTGATTACTCCCAATTTGGGTAATTCAAGTTACCCCAACAACGTAAATAACAATCAAGGACCTAAGGTCCTCAACAAAAACCGTGATGTTACAACCGATGGTGTTACTGACCAAGCAAAGAAAATAGATGTGGTTAATACCTCAAGTACAAATAATGTCACTATAACACGAACAATAACAATTAGAGGAGTTAAAACTTTACTCTTGCGATTAACGTAGTGGATTTCAATATTCCTCCACCCCAACAACAATTACAATTTTAAGCTCAAGGCCCTAGTAGGTACCCAAGCAGGTACAAGAACCTGTATCAATATCAAGGGCAGCAACATCTGAACTTCAACTACAATAACCAATAGTTGAATAATAATAAGAACTTTGGACCGTAACAAAACATGAACTAAATACCTCGGGATTATGATCCTGACTTGTATTACGACTTCCATAGGGTTTGAGGGCATGATGTTAGAACATACCATGAATTTAACAAGTCCTACAACGTCTACCAGAGGACCAAAGGAAACTCTTTGTCGAGATGTTTTTGGAAAATCCTATGTCGCTGACTCAAAATACTTACATGGGGACAATATCCCATCAAAACACACTACTCGGGATCTTTAACGATCCTCTCCCTATGCATCCTAATGATGGTAAGGTTGACCTCAATGGCACAAACAAGGGAAACCTAGTGGGAAACAATGATCATGAAGCTTCGACTTTGTCAAACCCATTGGTGGCACCTCTGTTGGATGGTCACCAATAAACTAAGATTGTGGGTTTGGTAGAGCTAGAAACCGAACCCCAAATAAATGTCTCTACAAGAACTCAAGACTACTCTTCAAAGCCCATTTCTATTTACCCATCTATATCAGATGATGTTCTAACACTTTCGAAGCCGGTGGGGGCTTATGACTTGATCAATGATTTAACAAAGACCTTTTCTTAGATATCCTTCTTTGATTTGTTGAAGAAATCCCCTGATCTTAGAGCTACTTTATTTGAAGTATTGGGTCTTGGGCATTTGATCAATGTCACCCCTCCTCCGGAGATGCAAATAAATCACATAGATTTTGATGTACATCCTCTTGGGCATCCCAATAGAGATGTCGGGTTTATATTTGACATCAATAAGATGCCCACAAATGTTGAGTTGGCACGTAGAGGTGATCTGGTTGTGTATTTATAGGTATAGATTTACAAAAATTATTTAAAGCGCGTAATGATCAATAACGGGGCAGTAGTTAACATTGTCCCCTTCTCATTTCACCAGAAGTTAGACTACGGAGAAACCAATTTCTCTTTGACATGAAACACATTGAGAGGGTATGATAGCCTCGAGGAAAAATCGATTGGGACCATAGTTACCATTCACCCTAGGGACCAAGATGGTTCTTACAATGTTTTATATTATAGACTGAGACCAACTATAATAGTATTCTCGGTTATCCTTGGATACATCGCATGAAGGTGATCCCTTCCACATTGTTTCACGAAGTTATATTCGTATATTTGGGAATAGTCTTTGTTGCACAGGGTGACCTGAAGCCCTTTGACATTCACCTGGCCAACTTAAAGAAGAAACTTGGGGTGCATATTGAGTTTGAGCTCCTTGCAAAACAATTGAAGAAACCTATGAGTTCAACTCCAAAGACAAAACTGATTCCCACAACGAAATTAGAAACTGCCAGTTTGATTGAAGTTCCTATAGTTAAAGATGAAATTGTTGTAGTTGAGACGGTATCAACATAAACCATAGAAAATATTTTCGAGTTGTTGGAGAATGATTTTCTCATTCTCCTTCCATTCGATTCCATGGGAATAGAACATGCTCTAGGAATCGGATCTCTTCATGTTGATGGACTTTGCATGGTTGAAGTCTCAGAAGCAAGGAAAGGAGATACAAAAAGTGATCAAACATTAATCTTCAAAAGCAACTAGTGGACTCTTAACTATGAAAGAGAAATTTACCGCTTTGACACCAAGGTAGGTGTGATCCTTACTTCTCCCAAGGGAAAGTTCATTCCTTTTGCCTTCAAGTTAAATTTTGAATATATAAACAATGGTGTAGAATATGAGGCTCTCCTCCTTAGTCTCATAGTTGCCAAGAGGATGGGCACTTGTAACGTTAGAGTGTTGGGTGATTCACAGTTAATTGCTAACCAAGTTTTAGAGGTATACGAGACTAGGGCTGAACACTTGTAGTGCTATAAGACTATTGTACTTGATTTAAGCAAAGGTTTTGACTTCATTTCAATCGAAGCCATCCCATGTGAGTAAAACCTTATTTCTGATTTGATAGCTACTTCTACTTCCCGCTTCTATCAGAGAAAAGAATTAGTAGATACAAACTTCATAGTTTTGGTTTGTGTTGAACCCTTAGTTCACAAAATGCTAACGAATCTGATCTTGGCATACATTGAGGCTAAGAACGAGCCTTTTACCCTAGATTATGTAGAAAATGATGAGGCTATCTTAGGGTACCTTAATGCTTATACGGATTTGCATCCCACCTATCATAAGAGAGGATTTTCTCTCATTCCTCACTCTTCCTCCTATTTCGGAGATCACACGATAGACCCTTCCTCCTCAAAAGACCTTGAGATTTGTGAAATAGTCAAGGAAGGGGAACTCAAACTACCTCCGTCCCCGACTGAGTTTGAAGAGGGTAATTCCTCTTTGATCGAGGGGATGATTGACATCAACATCAAAACGGAAGAAGATCAAAAGATTTTAAATTTAGGTTCTATTATGGCGAAATCACAACACCTCTGATTGCTCGCAAGTGAATGGTTGAGGCAGTCAGTGTGATTCCTCAAACATGGAGTTATCCCAAAGTGTGGGACTTTGAAATTGGGATAACCCTCCGGAGAAGGCCACTTCCTATCCTATCCTAGTGCCAACTACTCCAAAGTACAGAGAGTTACAGATCTAACCCTAGTCTAATGTTTCCTAGGAGACAAAGATAGAGGAAAATGCGTGAAAAATAAAACCTACTCTAAGGGAAGGTGATGCACCAAGAAGGAGTGTTAGACAACCTACACAATAAACACAATACAACTAGAATATTGCAATGAAAACACAGCAGTGCACAATAATTTGCATGTTATGAAAGACTAGAAGAAATGCAACAAAAGACAAAAGGGTGTTTAGAACATCCACAAATCTGTTTATATTGCTCCCAAAATTGATACAATACACCACACTCAAGCTCAAAGGCACATATTTTGCATTACAATGTCCAGTAGGGAGGTTTGGAATCTCCACAAAATCTCTTATAGACAAGAAGAAGGGAATGGTATATACAAGATGTCCAACCTTTTGAAATGAACCCCTGATTACAATAAATAGGAAGAATGAGAGAAGGGAGAGAGAGGAATTCAAAATATTGCTTCAACCACCCTAAAATGCATTAAATTCACTTGCAACAATGATGGGTGCCACTGTAAAATCCATACCTCCATGTACTTTACCTTGTTGGGGAAGAAAGGAAGCCCATACCTTCATCATTTTGGTAGGTGAGAATCTGGAAACATTCCTCTAAAATGGTGGACTATATTTCCTCATTTTGAAATACTTAACCTTACTAAAATTAAGAAAACATGTCATTGTTTCATAGAGGACATTGAGAGATTTCCAAAAAGTCCTATTTTGTGCAAATTTGAGCTCCCAGTCAAAATTTATGGCCATTTGAAGATGAGGGTGCCATATCGCAATAAATGTCAGTGGTTGATTTGCCTTTTCAGACTCCGATTCTACATCACACTCTCTGAAATCCAAAATTTTGGACTTGTAGGATTCGTAGCTTCATAGGTTGCAGTTACTGTTCATTTGGCAAGTTGGCTCGAGAAATCCAAAATGTTGAACCTTCGAAGTCTGAAATTTGAACTTCGGAGTTCGGACTCTGAAATAATGTTGTGTGGCAATGTTCATCGCTCGAACCAAAATGTTCCAAAATTCTGAAACCCCAAAGTCCTAAATTCAGACCTTGGGTTTTAAACCTTTGCATTTTTGGGGGTTTCGAGAGTTTGGGTGTTCAGGAATTTAGGTTTTAGGGTTTTGGGGGTTTGGGGGTTTGGGTTTCGAGGTTTTTGAGGTTCGGGTTTTTTCAAGTACTGTTCATCCATCTAGGTGCATGAAACCTCCGAAATCCCGAAACCCTGAAGTCTAAATTTCAGACTTCAGACTTTGATGTCTTTTGGACCTTTTGAGCTCACCGATTCAAAAAATTTCCTGCCGAATCTGGATGCTTCCACGTCACTTCAAGTCGCTCGGTTTGAGCCCGAAATGTGAGCTCCCATGGCCAAAACGATCCCTCCATTTTCTCTCTGTACGGGGTCATGTTTGTCCAATTTCACCTTAGGGGAAAAATTGGATAACATGTTCTTCACTGACTCCTGAAAGGTAGAAATACACACAAAAGTTCTCAAAGAACATTCAAAATCCTTCACATTTAGCTATAAAGAAATGACGGGAATTTCTCCTAATGTGGCAATTCACTTGTGACCAAATCTGATGCTAATCTCATCAAGCAAAAATCCATACCTATGAAACCAAAAGTAGCGCTTATGGTTAAAAAGGAAATTATGAAACTCCTACATGTGGGATTCATTAATCTAGTCGATTACTCAATGTGGGTATCTAACATTGTCCTTGTTCTTAAAAAGAACAGAAAAAATTGAATCTGCATTGACTTTCGAGATATAAACAAAGCATGTCCCAAAGATGATTTCCCATTACCATCCATCAATGTTATCGTCAACGCGACAACCGTTTATGATCTGTTATCTCTTATGGATGCTTTTTCTAGGTAAAATTAGATTAGGATCTCCAAGGAATATCAAACAAATTCAACCTTTATCAATCCTTGGGGAACATATTGTTTCATAGTCATACAATTCAGTCTCAAGAATGCTGGTGCCACTTACCAATGGGTCATGACTTACATATTCCATGATCTAATTCACAAGATTGTGGAATCATATGTTGATGATGTTCTAGC
Organism: Taxus chinensis; assembly: GCA_019776745.2. Taxonomy (NCBI): domain Eukaryota; kingdom Viridiplantae; phylum Streptophyta; class Pinopsida; order Cupressales; family Taxaceae; genus Taxus; species Taxus chinensis. The sequence continues at coordinate 375,534,410 of CM034155.1, read as the reverse complement.
TGATGTCGGAAAGCGTTGTGATCACCTTGGGGTATTTCGTATTCTCCTCTCTCACCTCATCGAATACGACGTTACATTCAATCCAAAAAATGTGTGTTTGGTGTGATGGGAGGGAAGTTATTGGGATACATCATCTCTTCACGAGGGATTGTATTGGATCCAACAAAAATCCGAGCAGTTCTTGAAATGACTCCGACATCAGACGAATTGGGAATTAGGTCCTTTCTCGGAAAGCTTGGCACAATCCGTAGGTTCATACCTAATTTAAATTACGTCATTCATCTGATAAATAATTTGTTAAATAAGGATTGTTGCAATTTTTAGAAGGCCGAGTGTCATGAGGCATTTGAATCAGTTAAATTATTCCTTCTGGTGCCTCGCACACTCATGCCTCCCAAGTTAGATCGCCCACTCATTTTATATTCACGGGTAACATACTTTTAGTTAGCCTGCATGTTGGCACAAGAAGACGCGTGAACACACAATTTACTTCATCTGTCATATGTTGCTAGACTACGAGACACGCTATATGTAGGAGGAAAATGAATGCCTCGCTATAGTATTTGTAACAAAATGTTTAAGGCATTACATGTTTAACCAAGAAACCCATGTTATTTTCAAAACATATTGGACCTTCAGACATTCATAACACAGGGTTATTTGTCCAAGAAATTTGGACGCTTAATAACCTTTATGGGAGAAGTTGAGTTAATTTATGTCAACCAAAAGTCCATCCAGGGACAAAACATCGTCAATTTGTTGGAAGACATCTAGTTAAACGGTGGAGAATTAGTAGACTTGAGCTTCCCTGATGAGTGCATATACTATGTAGAGATGAGACCTCCCATTGTTATGTGTCCATGGTATTCAAATATTGTTAATTTTATTATAGATCACACATTCCTTGAGGGAGAAACTTCGCAGAAGAGAAGATGGCTACACATTATAGCCACCAAGTACGTAATTATAGAAAACGTTCTCTATCGTAGAGCTTTTGACAGAATGCTTCGAAGGTGTATCGATGTGCAAGAATTTGAAAATATCCTCTATCAAGCCCACAACAGGGTTTGTGGAGGTCATTTCAGAGGACATGTAACTACTTGAAAGAACACCAGATGGGCTATTTCTGGCCCACCCTAGAACATGACGTAGTAGAATACATACGCAAGTGCCATAAGTGCAAGGAATTCTCTCAAGAGATTCAAATTCCTTCCAAACCTCTAGAACCAATTGCAACACCTTGGCCCTTTTCCATGTGGGGCTTGTATTTTATACAGAAATTCTCCCCCTCACTTACAAATGGCCACAATTTTGTAATCACAGCCACATAATATTTTACAAAGTGGGTTGAGGCTATGCCTCTTACCACTGTTATGGGATCTGTAATTGTAAATTTCATCTTGAACCAAATCATCTGTAGGTACGGGGTCCCACAGGTCATTATCTCTGATAATGGCGCATCATTTAAAAATGAAGAAGTGCATGAGTTGTGCGCAAAATTTAAGATAAATCATCACACTGCCTCTCTATACTACCCTCAGGCCAATGGATAGGCCGAGGCAACTAATAAGACGTTAAAATCCATCCTCCTGAAAAATTGTTAATGATAACAAGCACGATTAGCACTTAAAACTATTTCTGGCCTTGTGGGCCTATTGAACATCAATCAGAACGCCAACGGGGGAAATCCCATATTCTTTGGTATTTGGTTCAGAAGTGGTTTTTCCACTTGAAGTTGAGATACCCAGTCTCCAGATATCATTACAAGGAATTTTAGGAGAAGAAGGATATCATGAGGCACAGATCATTGAAATGGAATACCTTGATGAACCTCAACTCAGAGTTGAGGCGCACCATAGAGCTTACACTGACTGGATGTGCCGGTAGTACAATAAGAAAGTATATGAACATGATACATTCATTGGAGATTTGGTATTAACATTTGACAGCTGGATAGACAAGATAATTGGCAAAGGAAGGAAGTTCAGGCCTAAGTGGTTGGGCCCATATTGAGTCTTGGAGGACTACAAAATGGGGCATATCACCTGTGTACTCTAGAGGGTGAAGAATTCAAAGAATCCGTCAATTCACTTCACTTAAAACGACACTATGCATGATCCATTTACATTTCCACATGTACACTATTACATCCACATTGCATTTCATCTTCTAGATCATTTTGTAAATTTGTAACGAATGAACTTATATTTCAATCAACTTTCAAAAACTTTTGAAAATATTGGCACCACATTCAATCACATTTCTTTAAATATCTGCAATATTATCATCAACATATATGATCATTTCATCAGTTTAATAAGATAAGACAAAATTTTGACATTAATCCTACCAAGGCATGCATACTTGGATCTACTCATAGTTTTGTGCTAGCATAGGTGTTTTTGCCCATAGTCTGTTCTAGAAGCTTCTTAATGTCACATCTTTCCCAGAAAACATCTTTAGTAGAAAAAACATTCTAAACATTTTACCTGGATTGCTTGCTCACCTATCTCAACCTTCATTGATGAGCCCTCACATCTTACTGGTTGTGTGGGGTTGAGGCTAGAGGAAAACTCTCCCTCCCAAAATCACAAATCATAGTTTGAAATAAAAAAAAGTATATATGTCAAGTCAAAAATCAACACAAAATTTTAATTTACACACTTCCTTGCCCCACCAACCTTTGGTGTTGAGCCCATGCCTCTTACTAGTGGCGTGAGATTGGGAAAGGAGGGAAGTGCCCTTACTCTCCTATGCCTTGTCCTTGGTGATGAGCCCATGCTTCCTACTAGTGGTATGGGGGCAAGGTGTAGGGGGTCTCTCCAAATAAATTAGTAAAGTTAAAAGAAATTTCATTTAATAAAAAGTACTTTAAAATCATAAATCCCAAAAAAGTGAGTTAGATGTGTATGTTCCAAAATTAGAAGTTAAAGCATTAAAACAAGATTTTGTCAATCAGGAGGCAATCTACAGGTCTAAGTCTAGATAAACTTGCAAGCAAATCACATTCTAAGCTATGTAGTAAACTGTGTGTAGAGTTGAGTTGTAGGTTTCTAATTGGGTTTTTGTCAAAATCTTGTGTTTCTCTCACCATCTCCATCTATCAAAATCATACAACTCGCGTTCCTCCTGGCTATTGGTGATGATCCCTCGCATCTTACAAGTTGCGTGGGGTTAGAAGTGGAGTGAGTTCACTTTATTATCAAAATCATTCATCACATTTTTCCAACAAAACAAGAAGTACTAAATATTGCTTGAAAAACCAAATTTTCAACATTACATTGTGTTCGTATTAGCACCATATAAAAACAAAACAACATAAAGAGATTCATTTTTTTATCATTCATCATCCACTGCATGCGGTTTGAAAAGCATATAAAATCAAAAATTCTAAAAGTCTAAGAGTATACACGCGAAGTAAACCATAAATGAAATCAACTTTGGTGAAAAGGATAGCCAAACCAAAAAGAGATATTTGTATATATCATAATGAATCAAGTTTGTAATACAAATTCCATCACATATTAGATGCGGTCAAAACGCTCACAATGAACACAAAAAATCTGAAAACATCATATATATGCCCCACAAAATGGCATTGAAGTAATAAAATCTCAACGGCCTATCCCTCTTTGTTGGATCCTTGAGATGGTGCGCGACTCCTGCAAGGAGTCCTACTGCAAGGAATCCTGCTGCATCTTCGATGTCATGAATGTGCCAAGTGATGAGAGTGATTATGAGAACGACCACTATTTACAGCCTTGCTATGTGAATGGCTTCGCCTTGCCATCATCTTTGCCATCTCATATGCCACAATTTGTTTGCTTTGAGAAGTCAAGAACTCTATAACCTTTTAAAGAGGCACAAACATGTCGGTGTGTCTTCCAGCCTGTAATGGCTTTCCTAAGTCCTCCAACAACTCTAAACGAGTCCTCCCTATATGGATCAATAATATATCGATGCAAATCCTATGAATAAGATCTCGCCAGCCGTCAGCAGTGGTTGCACAACAAAGAAAACAATGGAAATTTAGAAAACCATCAAAAACCAAAAAGAAACACAATGTGTATTTTAATAATAATTCTAGCTAACAAAGCTAACAAAGTCGAGAAAAGAGTGTCTAACATACTCGTATCTTTGGGCATCCATGTACGATCGGCTGGTGCAGTTGGTGGTGGTAGTGCTACTGCAAGCACCTGCTATGCCTCACAATATCACAAGACAATCAGGGATGAAGTAACCAAAAGTATACATGAAACAAACATACAAGACATAGCTAAAATCCCACAAACAATGGCATACAATGGAAAACAATGAAAAATAGTAATAAACAAAGTAGTAGACAACCATGGTGGAAAATAGTTTGTGTAAGAAATATTTTGCACATGACTCACCTGTTAGCATGTTAGAAATATAAAATGTATGTCAAAGTGTGTATGGTTTGTTATGAAGTAGTGTGATAGTAAGAAGAGAAAGTAGTATAAAATGAAACAATAACACTTGTATTGTATATGAATAGTGTTAGGAGCATCGGTACTTTCAGTAAGCATTCAGATTCTCAGCGCATGCGCTAGCATTAAGAAATGATGAAGAGTTTTTTGTATGATGGAAATAAGTGAGGTGATTATACACACCCATGTATTCTAGAAGAGCGTTATTAGTAGCAAAAGTGTCTAAATTATCCCAAATAGCAGAAGCAAAATCACTAGTGATTTTTGGATATACTAGAGGAAGTGAAGAAGTATGCAGGGTAGTATAAGCCTTTAAAGAAGGTATAAAATGAAGATGGCATCCCAAGCCTAGCTTGTTATAAGATTGAGTGGGGAGAGCCCATGGTTTTGTGATTACTTGACCCCGAGGGCGTAAACCATTACTAGAGAAACCATATCAAAGTAAATACTTATATCCAAGATCATATTTGGAGAAACCTTGACTAAATGCAATAGAGATAGGAGTGTTTGTGGAATTCTCAATACAATTACAATATGGGAAAGATGGTAGATATGTTGGAACATTGTGTAAAAGAGAGGAAGGAATCACATGCATGGCATGGATCCAAGGCCGCCTAATAGTAATATTATAATTTAGATTATTGGGCATTACATGGCATTGAAAGGGTAGCATACATGACACAATAGTAATAGGGAGGGTGATAGTACCTAAGACATGCTTGGGGATATTGTCAAATCCATGAATAGAAATAGATGATGGAGTCAAAGAGGTCTCAAAAAGACCCAATTGGTAGAGGAATGTAATATTACAAATATTAATCCATGATCCATTATCAACTAAGGCATGATTAACCCCAACATTATTTATATAAACCTGAATATAGAGGGCAGGTATGGTATAACATGGCTTGAGAAGGAAACTCGTTCGATGTAAAAGTAATGTAATTTTCATTGAGAGATAAATCCAAAGTAAACTTATGATAGACATATTGTGGCAAAGTGTGAGGATCAATATAGGTATTAACTAGATAAGACATGAGTTTATTGATATAATCAGGATGAGCCTGCAAAAAGGCATGGATGGAGACATCCATAATGAGAGGATCCTAAGGAAATGAGTGAAATAATAATACAAGGAATCAAGAGTTTTCGAATGAGATGGGTTCACCAAATGATTTAACAAATGTAGAATTTAAGATAAACCCTAATTGCAGAGTCATAACATAATAATAAATAATGAAGTGCAAATATGACACAAGCAATAAGCTAGATTAATATGAAACCCTAGGTTCAAGAGATGGAATAGATGACTTAGTTGATTATGTGATTAATCTTGAAGTATGTCATACTGGAAAACTTCTTAAAAAGAGGACGAATATGTCATAACCTGCACTCATAAAATTACAGGACTTTCGGATCTACGTGGAATGGGGTGCCTAGATTGGGTTAGGGGTAAGTAGGTGCTAGAATCTGCTCCTTGACACATGTGACTGCGAAAATGGTTGGAATATGAATTCTCTTGTGTTGCACGGTGTTTTTTGACCTTCACTTTTGATCACTTGTATGTTACACTATGTTCACAAAATTCACATATAACCTGTAAAATAAATGACCTCCTGTAAAACCCCAAAACAAATCAAATCTTTAAAAATATGCAAATGGGGAGTCGGACTGACCCCGACAGTCACTCGATAAAGTGATCTTACGATTGAGTGTTGCAATACATCTCAGACTCTATGTAGTTTTGTGTGCATGTGTGTAGAATCGTGCCCTAGGAATATCTTGTGCAAGATGCACTACGTAGCCAACAATAGATAGATGTAGCAATGTAAATAGATGTGTGGATGTCAAAACGAACTTCCACTCCTATGAAGTGTATGTAGAAAAATGTGGTCCCTTTTCCTTTGAATGATAGTTAGATATATGCTTTGATTCTCTTAGAATACTTTTGAATGCAACCTTAGGTGGTGATAGTAGATGCTTACATCTTGGTCCCTTATAATGATCACATAGCTTTGTATTTATATGATTCCCTTGTTTGAATTTCGTAATTGACAGCTAAAAATCCTACCCATAAGAAAACAAGATGCCCAAAAGATAAAAGAGGTGAGTAAGATACAAAGAGGTCAGTGACACTTAGAGGAGACAAGGGAGCTTGGGCGCTGGTGTCTAGAGTCAAGAAAGATAAAGCAATGAAGATCAAACCGGGCTGTGGGGTATGCAAGACTAAATAGGAAACCAGAAAGACAAAAAAAAGAGGCCAAAGGTAGATGTCAATTATTATTTTTCTCACTTAGGAATCATATGACTAGTGGTACGTGATAAGTACCTAGAAATGTACCCAAGTGCATGATTTCGTGTCTCTAGGTCTCTAGTAATAATTAAATCATTTAATTATAAGCAAACAATTAAAATCTTACCCTGTTCATTTATCTTGATGTATAAAGTAGGTTCGTTGTTGTTCATACTCAAACCATTTGGAATCAAACTTAAGAATCAATCTTGTTGTACCATGCTCTAGGTGCTTGCTTGAGTCCATAGAGTGCTTTTCTTAACCTATATACTTTTCCATTATGACCTTCAATCTCATAACTTTCTAGCTGATTCACATAAACTTTATCTTCAAGAAATCCATTCAAGAATGTTGATTTTATATCCATTTGATATATAGGACATTAGTTTATAGTTTTTATTGCTTAAATTATTTTTTCTATGTCAAAATGTGCTTCAGGTGCAAATGTTTCATTGAAATAAACTCCATATTACTATGTAAAATATCTTGCAACCAGTCTTACGTTATGTTTTTGTACTTTTCCATCAACACTATACTTAGTCTTGTATACCTAATTCACTCCTATCACGTCCTTTCCTTTTGGAAGATCTACTAATTTCCGTTTATGATGCTTCTCTATGGTGTTTATCTCATCATCTATCTTGAGCCCAAACTTCATTATTTATAGCCTCTTCAAAGAATACTAGATCTGTAGCTTTAGAAATCAATGCAAAAATTGAAAAAAAGAGGTAGTTGCATCAACATTATAAATCTCACCAAGACTCGTTGTTTTTCATTGCAAAGGGATATTTGATGATGGAATGTTTATTACTAAAAGAGTTTCTTTTGGTGTTCTTTGTGGTTTTTCTTGCATGGTCAAAGATGAATGAAATCTTGGATACATCCTAGATGTAGAATGAGGTGTAGCTTGTGCTATAACTTGAGATGCATGTCCAAGATTTGAAGAAGATATAATAACTTGTTCTATAGTTTTGTCCTTCACATCATCATAAGGAATATTTTTTTCTATGCTAACTGTTCTCTCTATACTTCCATCTCATGCCTCATTTTCAGCAAACTAAACATCTCTATTGATCACAACCTTTCTAGTGACTGAATTAAAAAACTTGTAGGATTTTGTATTATCTGAATAACCAATAAAAATATAGTTTTCTCCTTTGTTGTCTAACTTATTCCTTAGCTCATTAGGAACATGTGTATATGCCACACAACCGAAGATTCTAAAAGAAGAAACATTGAGTTTTCTGTGAGTCCAAACTTTTAAGAAACCATGTTTTAAACAATCTTTGTTGAACACCTATTGAAAATGTAAACAATAGTTGTTACTGTTTTTTTCCAATACTCATTTGGTAGATACTTGTCCATCATATTTTTGGTGATATCCATTATGGTTCTATTATTTCTCTCTTCCACACTATTATGTTGTGGTGTATACTTGGTATTAAACTACTTGTGGATACCATACTATTTTTAAAATTTAGAAATGCATTTGAAACATACTCGTCTCCTATGTCCGTCCTTAGAACTTTGATGCAATATCCACTTTTCTTCTCCACTAAGGCTTTGAACTGCTGTAATATATTAAAAATATTTCATTTGTGATTCAAAAAATACACCCATGTATTCCTTGTATAGTCATTGATGAACGTCATAAAATATGAGCAACCTCGAATAGAAGATGTTTTGCATAGGTACACATAAATCTGAATGAACAATTTCAAGTGGTGCACTTACTCTAGATATGTTTAGGGAGACTAGTAGTGGTCAATATAAATGATGAGTGCCAAGGGGCATCTCAAAAAATAGAAAAGAGAACAACAAAAAAGAAAAAATGTAATATTTTTTAAAAATAAAAATATATATTTATAAACTATGTTATTTATATATACACTTTTTCTTTTGTAAGTATAATGACATCTCAAAAAATATAGAGGAAAAAATTCAATTTTTAATAAAATAATACATAATTATTTATACATGTAAGGACAAAAATTATGGACATAAACTATGCTATTTATATATGCACTCGTTATTAAGATGAGTGCCAATGGCATCTCAAAAAAAGTAAAAAATGCATAATTTTTAAAAAATAGGAAAGGGATCAAATTTGAAGTTGTCAATGCCCTTTAAACGTCTTTTAGCGTGTCATAGAAGGGTGGTTTAAAATTTACACTTAAAAAAAAATTTGAAATTTAAAATTATACTTCAATACTAAAAGGCATTAAAATATTATAAATTTTCATTAAAAGGGCTAACTAAAAAAATCACTTGTCATGTAAATTGAATGTTAAATAAATTTTATAATTTGTTCAATTTATTTTAATAAAATAATATTAAATAATAATTAAATCAACAAAATTCATACTTGTTAGTTTTCTATTTTCTAGATATTTAAAAAATCTTCATTCACTTCACACAGGTCATGTAGAAAATCACTAGGAAAAATGATAAATCTCTAGAAAATAAACAATTACCTTACTCTTTCTATTTTCAAAAGAGTAATATTCTCTTTTAACTTTTTCTAGCTTATAAATCATGTTTGGAATTTAGTTATTTATTCTCAATGCCCTTATTTATTTTGTAAATATTACTTTTCTATAAATTTTTTATTACCAAATTTACAACCTTATACATGAGTGGGAATTTGTACAAGAAACAAGTGAAGTTAAGTACTTGTGGGTTTTGTTGCTCAAAATATTATCAATGTAAATTTGTTAGTCAAGACATTGTTTCATAAAAATACCGAATGCATTATTAAATTTTGGAACAATTTTTCTACGCAATATATAATTCATTTAAATACATGTCTATTTTATACATTAGCCCCACAATTATTCCATTTTTATTTCTCAATAGTAAATTGTAATTTGGCAGTTTTAACTTTTCTCCTTAACTTGTTATGCAACTTGAAGAGTATCCCATGATATTTTTATTTGTATTATCCTAAAAGTAACAAAAACTACCAAAATATATGTGTGTGTGTGCGCGCGTGTACGCGCGTGCGCGCAAGGAAAAGACAAACTACAATTTGCTAATTAAATAATGCATGAGAGTGGGAGAAATTAGCTGCATATTTCAATTAGTATGCTTCCAATCCAATTACTAAATACTAATTCTAATTAATATATTTGATTAATCTCTACTTTAATTCTAAGTTTTAAAAAAAAAAATTGTAAACTATTTGTTATTAGTTTACGTTAGTTAAAGTTTTTAAAAGATACGACGAACTTTATTTATATATATTTTAAGTTTAATTTGTAGTATTAGAGCGCTACCAATTGTTTGGGAAAAATCCTTTATATAAATGGTATGTAAATCATTTGACAAATATTTTGAAACAGTTTCATTTTGCAAAGCCTTAAATAAACAATCTTCAAAAACCTTTAAAGTTTAATTTTATGTTTTAGATACTCAAAATCAAGTTATCAATTTATTCCCCTATTTATCCCATCCTAAACGAACCGTATTTTTTCCCCATATTAAATAAGTGTATCACAAAAGTTGCTCCCTCATTTCCAATCTTTGAAATGGTTGAACTAAATCGAATTCAAAATTGGTTGGTTGTCAGCAGCTTCCTTTGCAGCTGAGAGAGCTGGTAATTCTTGTCTTCGAAGGCTCCCAAAGTCATTAGGCCGTCTAAAGCATTTGAAAAAAATATGCTTGAATTATTCACCACTGGAGCATCTGCCTGAAGAGTTTTGTCTACTCCAATCGCTGGAGCATCTGGACTTACGAGAATGCAAATGTCTACTGTCGCTACCTACTCATTTTGGAGATTTGATGAACCTGCGGCATTTAAATTTGAGTTTTTGCGAGGAATTGAGGATGTTGCCTGCTTCTTTTAAGCAGCTGAAACTCCTCGAATATCTCAATTTACATGCCTGTTCAAAGCTCGCCTTAAACTTAGACATTCTGGAAAACATGACAAAGCTCAAGGTTTTGAACGTTTCAGGTTGCAGGGAATTGCAAGAGTTGCCTCACCATATCACAAATCAGGCTTCTTTGAAAGTGCTGAATCTGCAAGGTACCAGCAGCTTGAGGGAATTACCGGCCAACATTGGGCAGCTGATCAAACTGGAGACGCTACAAATCGAGAGTCCGTTGTTGACAAGCTTGCCAACGTCTATTGGAAACTTGTCCTGTTTGACTGAGCTGGAAGAAGTTGGAATCTTTACCAGAGTCTATTGGAAACTTGTCCTGTTTGCCAACGTCTATTGGAAACTTGTCCTGTTTGACTGAGCTGGAAATTCATGGGTGCGAGAAGTTGGAATCTTTACCAGAGTCTATTGGAAACTTGTCCTGTTTGACTGAGCTGGAAATTCATGGGTGCGAGAAGTTGGAATCTTTACCAGAGTCTATTGGAAACTTGTCCTGTTTGACTGAGCTGGAAATTCATGTGCGAGAAGTTGGAATCTTTACCAGAGTCTATTGGATGGGACGTCTTAACCTCTTACAGAGTCTATTTCTTAACCTCTTACAGCATTTAAGTATATGGGATCTCAGGAGCCAAGGCTTTTCCAATAGAGTTTGGGCAACTGACAGTGCTTCATAATTTGCGGGAAGTAGTACTAAGGGATGTAGCAGTGTCGAGGATATCACTTCATGGAGACTCGTGTCGGAGCCTTGAAAAATTATCTGTTCGTATATGTCATCATTTAAGGGAGATTGAAACCCTGCCAACGACACTCAAGGAAATCCAGTTGTCAGATTGTGGAATGCTGAAAAACATAAGGGGAATTCATTTCCCCGTCAATCTGCAAAGGATACAAATAGTCAACTGTCCAGAACTAGACGAGATGCCGAGTTTGGCTGGTTTGGTTTGCTTGAAATATTTTGAAATCTGGGATTGCCCAAAATTGCAGAAACTAGAAGGCTTACAACATGTGAAATCATTGGAGACGCTGAATGCACACACCAGGTGGAAGGAGGCTGGTATAGAAAGTTTGGAGCAGATGGCGAAATTGAGGAGAGTGGAGGTGGTAGCGGAGAACAGATTAGCCCTCCAACCTTGCTTACAAATACCAATAGAGGTGATACAAGTAATCATAAATATTAAATTATTACTCAAATCTAATTTATTTTCTTCTTCTGCTAAAATGATTTGTAATTGATTTGCAGAAATGGCCATCCGAAATGATATTATGTGGAAGGGCAGCCCATGATGCATGTTCAACTTTAGATTCTCTCACTTTTCCCGGTCTTTCACTCATTAATTTGTTGTCGGAGGATTCACAACATGAGCGGTACAAACACAGGTTAAACTGTCCGAAAACACACATGCCCAATGCCGCTATAATATGTTTTATTATTCATTCCGACAACACAATGGACCCAGTTATTCATCAATGCAGGAAAGCTTGACTTTCGAAACAAGTTTTTTGAAAGTGGAACATGGGTGGTCATAGGTGTCTACACTCAAGGTTTAGGGGCACCAGGGCACAATGACGGGATATCTTCTAATTGGCCCATAGAGGTTTATAAGGCAATTTTAATGGTCGGAGTTGAAGATAGAGTTATCCAAGTTTTAAATCAACTTTTCCAAATTTTAGAAGGTTGAGGATAATTTAATTTAATGTACTTTTTTCTCTATCTATTTTATTGTCCGAGTATTTGAGGATAAAATGTATGGATATAAATTGCATTTCTTTTTTAGATGAGTGCCAATATCAAAAGTATAGAGAAGGAAAATTGTAACAAAATAATGTATGATTTTTTAAAAATAGGAAGTAATTGTTCTAGTATTTAGAGGTAAAATGTTTAGATATAAACTATGTTATTTATATACGCACTATCTTTTTTATAAATAGAGTAACTTTATTCTACAAATAGGGAAAATTTTAAGTCCCTCCCTAAAAAAATTCTTAGATATTGGTTGGCGAATATGAGAAAATTGACTTCCGCGCTAATGGTGAATATGACAAAAATGTAAATATGCAATCGACTAGCAGCATTTTTTATGCTACCGCCCAATAACATATATTATGCTATTCGCTGATAGTATTTGATGTTGGCCAAAAATATATGTATTTTTTTGAAAAATTATTTTTTGACAATAGTAGTTAAAATGACTAGCTCGACGAGAAATTTGTCCTAAAAAAATATGGCGTAAACAAAAAAAAAATTAAAAAGTACTTTTGTGAAAAAAATACAAATTTTGCTTATTTTGTATGGAAATTTTATTTTATTTTTTGAATTTTTTTGATGTTAGTAGTTTTTATTAGATAAGGTAAGAAACCAAATTTTGAAGGGATCAAAAACCCTGTACAACCGGAAGATAAGCATCAAGTCACAAAAGAGAAGCATCAAGAAACAAGGCCCAACAGGCCAAAGATGGAACAAACAAAAAAGCTAGAGAAACCAAAAGTAGAAAAGCACCAAGAAGAGAAAGGGCTACACAAAGTGGCCCAATCAAAACCGCTTGACCATCAACCGAAAGGGCAGCCCTAACTAACATGGTCTTTCCCCTTATGGGATCTAAGGCTCATCTTAAGAGGATAATTTCTAATTTTTCTTTCTTTTTGTTGTTCACTACCTGCCAACCATCACCCACATTAGGATCCACATTCTCATCAAGGTGGATAGGTAGGGCCGAATTTCAAGAGATTCCTTATTTTTAGTACTTAAACGTTGCGGGGGTCCAGGGGACCATGACAAGGCTCCCCTTACCCGCAACCTATTGCGAATCAGACACCGGTCTAGTAGGAGAGGGTTCAGGTTCACCTTTCTTATCTTCGTGATTCTCCGTATAACTAATTGATTCATTATCACAATCATTATCCTCCAGAGCATACACCACTAAATTATCTGAGTTAAAATCCTTCCACCAAGAGACTCGTCCCTTGCTCTGTTTCTTGACAATGTGACAATCTGAAGCTAAATGTCTGAATGTTTTGCACCTGAAAGGAAATCCTTCATAATCCAAGTTTTGTGTCCATATTGTATCCTTGACTTTAAACTCCATGGTAGCTGGGAAGTCAACAGTTATATCCATATCCACCAACATGCGAGCATATGTGGTATGATCATAAGATTCAGTTTTTGGATCTACAACTAAGAATTTACCCAAAGCATCACCTATGGCCTTGAAACAAACATCACTCTAGAAATACAAAGGCAGATAGGGCAGCCTTATCCACACAGGTCTAATATTAAATGTTTCTGTCAAGGGATTAAAATGAGGGAACCAAGGCTTCATGAGAAGATGATAAGATTGAAATTCTCAAAATTTTCCAAAAATTATATCCTTGTCTAAAGAACTGTCAAACACTGCCAAGAAAATGCCATGTGCATAGGGATAGATGTTGACCTTACCTTCAATAAGAGGGTGTCATTGTTCCGATATACATTGGTGTAAGGCAGGAAGACCAGGGCAACAACTATTGAATCTACATATCAAACCCCTGTTCTGATAGAAATCAACCGATTCTGTAACCTCCTCCCCAAAGGTAACCATAAGAGTCAATTTAGCATAGGCCATGGGTTTAGAGGAAGGACGACCTCCAGACTTGGCCAATGTGAGGAAGGATTTCCCCCTAACCACCAGCACAAGTCCTAAAATGTTCAGGGAAGAAACAACTCCATCGAAACCCTTGTGATTCCCAAGGATTGATCCACTGTTAGGAACCCCAACATACCCAGTGAGACTGTTCCCAACAACTCTGCAATCACTGCCGCAGCCCTCATTCTAGTCACTACCAAAACCCATAGCCTCAAGACCAAGGGTTGTTTGTCCTGCACCACGGGATCCACCAAGATGTAAGTAGTTAAAATGACCATCTCAATGAGAAATCTATCCTCCCAAAATATGGCACAAGCAAAAAAAAAATCACACTTTTTTTTCCAGACAATAGCATAAAAAATGCTATCGATCGGTAGCATGTTTTTATGCTCCCGATCGACAACATAATTTTATGCTTCCAGTCGACAACATATAAAAATGTTGTCAGCCGGTAGCATATTTTATGCTACCAGCCAACAACATAATAGTATGTTGTCGGCCAGTAGCATTTTTTATGCTACCAACCGATAAAAACATGCTAGCGACTGACTTTATTCAAGTGAATTTTACAAATTTATTTTTCGTGGGAATGGTGAATTGACCCCTAAAATTAATTTGTACCCAAAAAAAATTGATGAACTAAGCCTAATTCCTACCCTAAAAATACACCAATTTCAAATTTCAAATTTTGGAATATTCGTGAATTAACGAATATTTGCCACTAAAATTTTCCCTACTAAATAAAGGATAAATTTTATACTACACGATTTATTATTCACATTCTTTTTTGGTCTCTTATGTTGATCTTTAGATATGTATGTTTGTATGTATATGTATATATACACATTTGTATATACATGTGTGCATGTATGTAAGTATATGCATATGTACACACATCCAAAATAAATATAACATGACATTTTCAAGCGTGTGTTATTAGTCGTGTATATTAATTGTTTTTATTTTTATGTAGGATAGGTTTCACCTTAAACATTAGATAAATGCACTACTCAATAATAGTTGTCACATCTCCTTTGCTAGGTTTAAAAATGTAATTGTGTATGTTTAATGTTTGTTGACTCATGCAATGTCAAGCCTATTTATTTTATATATCTTATACTTTGCCTTTTAAAACATGTTCAATAACACTCTCTTCAAGTACATTGTGCCATTTTGTAGTTGCACCACTCATAGGAGATTATAACTTTACAAAATATGGTTAGATTTTTTATTTAGCTTCTTATATATCATGCATCTTTTCATACGATATGAGATTTTTAGTTGTTTTGATTGAGCTTGCGAAATTTGATGAAGCTTAGCACTTAATGGTTTCTATGCAATTCTTGAGATCAAGAAACCCTAAATCAAAAGAACCTCATACCATAATACTATTTCAAAACTAATTAATTTGATTATTAAAGACTAATAGCTAGTCAAATATTACAAAATTGAGAATGATCTCTTCTGATTGATCCACCCCGAACATGCTCTGAGCAGGAAAAGGAGCATGTAGCTATTACTCTCACAAACATATCCTCACAAATATTAAGTTTAAATGAAAGGATTTCCTTTTTCAACAAGCTTGCGGCCAAGGTTTGATTTTGGATTATAATATTTGCAAGGTGTATGCTAGTATATGCAATCCAAAACGATTTCTTTTGGATTATTAAAATATGAATTTTCCCTTTGTCTTGTCAATTTTCTCAAAGATGGACAACGATGTATAATGAGTTTCATTATATCTTTGTACACAAATGAAAATAAATGATGATGGAGAGAAAGAAGTTTATTATTTGGTGAAAAATTATATAATTTAGTTATTCAAGTTATTGGAAACTAATAGGTCAACAAAAAATAAGACATGTTGGAGAGAATTTTCCCACAAAACAACACACTTCATAAAAATGTAATGAAATCCTCAATTAGAGAACTTTGACATGTATGATCATGTTTTCAAGCACACTGTACAGGCATGTGGCTGTACTTAGTCATTTCCTGGAATGTATCAATTAAATTGGTTGTTGTAACTTGAGTACTATTAATAGCTCTCGAAATACTAGTGAAGGGAAAGTCGCCACTAGTATAAATATTGTATATGAGGTTCGTTGTATGGGGGGATAGAGCTGTGTAGTGAGAAAGTTGGAATAGTTAAGCCTTGTATATTTTATAGAGCAGAAAGCTTATTGTTAAGCTAGTATGAAAATGAAGGTCGCTTGAATAGCATGATGTGCTTGTGTAATTGTTGATTAATATATAAGCAACATGTGTTTTGATCAATAATGGGATTTTCTTCTTATCTGTGTTAAGGTATTTACAAATTTAAGTTTGTTTATTTGTTAACCATTCCAGTTAGACCATGATAACCTTGATGTGACCTCGAAACCTTCCTTGCTACAGGTGAGTGCACCCTAGATTATACTACGATGTGATAGGCCAATGCAAATGGTAGGGGAAACTTGTGCACTTTGGCTATCATAATATCATATGTATGATTACAAAGTAAAAGTACAACTAGATGCACAACACCAGTCTTGACCCTTCAGTATGGTCTTTGACCTATATGTCTTCCAACTACACTTTAAAATTGACATATTTCATTGAGTTGTATACTTCATTAGGGTCATCCTTTTTAGATAAATCATCTACATAACCCTATATACGCAAGTAAACACTACCTCATTTCCTAACCTGGAAATCGTAAGGAAATACACTACAACACTCACTTTATACACTTACAAAACTCATCCAAAGCTCCCTAAATCTTATAATTACACATCTACAACCATTAGGGAAACACCCATATCAAGTATGAAGCTACAAACTAGGTCAAGGCATCCATATCTCTCATATACAAACACTCAAACATCTTCTCTCCAAATATTTTAGCAAGAGACAAGTTAAAGCAAGCATGGTAAAAAAATGTCAAATTTGATTGATCTATCTAGATATCATATGTGAGGTGAAGAATGACATGTGGTTTGAGGCCTCTTTGGATTATTTCCAATGTTAGTGGTGTGTGAGGGTGTCTACTGTTGGGAACTCTGGACAGCGAAATAGTGCTATGATTCAATAACAAACCAAATCATGCAAATGTGGAAGTAGACAATTCCTAAAAATCTACGGCAGTGGAAGCATATACTATAAAATCTAAATCAAAACAAAATACACACACATAACATGTAGCATGTATCGTGGTTCGCCCAATGTGGGCTACGTCCACTAAAGATAGAGATCTCAATGTACTATAACAAACAAGAGTACAAACCAACTTTTCCATAAAAGAGTACAATGCATCTCTCCAAGAGTATCTCCTCCTCTAAATCTCCAAATGGATCTACATGAGTGCACTACAACTGTGCCTCCAAACCACCACCAGATCTCACATAACCAAGAACTACTACATCTCTAAATTGTGTAACTAAGCTCTCATGTGAATATGCAAACAAGACCTCTCAAATGGGTCTACCAATGTGCAACCATAACTATGCACCAAGAAGTAAGTCTCTCCTCCATCATTGCATTAACATGTGTAAACAAGAAGACAACCTCCTCTACAATATCTGGATACTATCACGTACCCACAAGCTATCCATTGAGCTACAATACTATATCTCTATGGACCAATAATATAACATGTTCTCATGGATCTACAATACAAGATCTCACAACATGTGGGTCTACAAGAATAAACCCTATGTGCTTTGCATACTATGCAAGCCATTACATTGAGACAAAACAATACAAAGGAAATACAGTAGAATACATTACCATCTTCTCACCATTCAGATGTACCTGCCATTTCCTTTTGTCCAGCTTCTGTTCATGGAAGCTCTGTCTTCATGTAACCTTTTTTATTTTTCTTCTTCTTCATCCTCTCAACCAAGGAGAATCAACATTCTTACTCAATCCTTACCTATAACCCTAGTTTTCTAGCTTATATAAGAATACACAAACTTAGGGCATCTTAGCTATGCAATTACAACCATCTGATCACCTTTATAACCAAGGGTCAGATTAAATCCCACGTCTAAAATAAAAACATAAACGCACAGGTAACCAATGTCGGTTGCTTCTAGGTGACCGATGTCGGTTGTTCCCAAGTGACTGACGTCGGTTACTCCCAGGTGACCGACGTCGGTTATTGTGTAAACCTGCAAGTTTGTAAATCATGCTATTTGTGAAGCAATTTAGCTCCACAACTCAATAATATCCCACTTGGAGATAATTTTCTAAACATGTACTTGTACATTACCGTCCTCTACATACCATGAAGACCAACTATTCTATACTTCAACAATTATCTCAAAAATTAGGAAGATTAAACCATCTTCTAAAACCAAGAATATAAAAAACTGTGACTTACCATATACCTGCACGAAACTACTTACTGATACATGATACACGATATATCCATACATCAAAATCCCACTTAATCATAACACCAAGCCTCTCATGCAACCAAGCCACCATGACTAACACACCTGCAAGAGCTCCCACTCAAACTGAAATACTGAGCTTCAATTGCAACCATAGACATACCTATAAAACCAACCATGTTCTCCAACCATCTATCCATATCTCCATGCAACCACCAATGCAACTGACCAAAGACAAGTCAAATTGGAATATGCATAAGTAAAAACAAGATCCTGGGTAAAGACAGCCCAAACGAGTTCTACATGAAACTAGTAGGTGATCAATCCACAACACCTGTTTAACTCAAAGAATCAAAACACTGCATTCTGCAAATCCAACACTGCATAAACAACTTGCATGTACAAGACAACCATCTGTAGAAAACATATCTTTCATGGAGTAACATAGTAATAAGAGGAAATACAAACATCCCCTACTCATGTTCAAGGGCATCTAAACCATGCTCATAGACATCCATGTGTAAAACAAATATCTGCATCATCATATACTCACAAAATAGAATCTATCCACATGTATAAACTCATCATGTACATCCATCCATATCGTCAGGCTCTCTAGAAGCTCCAAATATTTCACCGATTAACTCCAAGGCCACACATGAATCCTATGTTAATCAATGTCAACAATAACAACCATGTTAACCATGCTACTAATAGCTAGTGAAAATACCAGCAAAAATTTCATCAACATACTGCACAACCATCCAAGATGAAATCAAACAAGGGAAACATCAATAAACTATAAGTACACACTACTGTCACACCTGTAACCTGACTGACCATGGCAGATCCTGCCGACACCTGTGAACTATGTGACTTTAACAAACAAATTTGGGGAATTCTTTCACCCTTCAAAATCTAAAACATTTCTCACTCTTCTTAACCCAACTGAAAAACCATCAACTGTCATCCTATAAGGATATTGCAGGCACTACAAAATAAAACTAGAAGTGACATCACAATGCACTAAACAAAAAAAGGTAGTTGCAAAACTGTGATATGTCCTCCAAAACAACTTGTGCAGAAAAATCATGCTACTCTAAATAGTAGCATTCTCCTCTCACTCTGCACGTGCATATGTGTCCAACATGTAATGCAAACAACCATGGCTTTCTCCCACTCAACATGAAATCACCTACATTGCCTCTAATCATCAAGCTCAAAAGCTCCAATATATATGAATGAGATATAAAATAGTTTGAAAGAAAATATAAAATTGATTCCCTTCTTATCAAAGAATACTTCTACATTACAGAAGTTTGGGCTTCTTGTGAAGTAGGTTGAACCACCTTCTTTTCATCCAAGTGTACTCAACATCTCCCGTTACCTACAACTGTGTCTAGACATGAATTTTCATTAAGGACACTCATCCATTATACTAGATACTCGTCCTTAAGATTCCAACACATCCCAGAAAATAAAATTCAAACTCACCAAATATCCATGGTGCATATTTTACTTTGCACACAATCCAAACATAATACCAGTTGCTTCAAACTAAAGAAATAAAACATGAATTGGCTATAGAGATACTTGAATTTGACCCAAGTCTCATTGGACTCACCGATAAAACTTCGTCCTCTTTCTAATTCAAACATTAAAGTGATCTACTCCATTTCTAACATGTACACTTGTGCAAGAAACATGATCCTCCAAACTGGACACTAAACACCATTCATGCCCTCTTCTGGTTGCAAAAACCCAAAACATACTTGTTGTAACAAGACCAACCTCATTCCTTCAACTCAAATACCGAATCCCTTGTGACTGATGTCGATGTTGAACTGGAACATCACAATGCCACAACATGGCATAGGCACAAGCCAAGTGCCTACTCCGACCAAAGCCGATAGCTGTGCTAAGCCAATCATTTCAATAAGCACCCAAATCTTGCACGAAAACTTTACAACAATAATACATGCAATAAAACTTCACCAAGATGAAATACATCACCTAGCCAACACCAAGACACTCACCCACATCTTCAACCGAAGTACTTTCCTCTCTGTTGGAATCCCCATCTTCATTCTGTGTTATTATATTTTGTATCTCTAACGAATCTTGTGCATCTAACTACACCAAGGATGTATAACTACTCTTATCTCTTACTCAGATTTGCAACCAAAACACACAAGCATTGCAATACCAAGATAACAAAACCATACCTCTATAATTCAGATTTGCAATTTGACCAACATGCTCATGCCCCTAAGAACCAGGGACACCTCAGTAATCAAGACACATTCATTGAATCTTCTCAAATTACTTCACGAGAATCTTTGATTTTCTGTTTAGCAGGCCGAACACCGGTGTCCATGATAACCAATCGCATCACCTTTTCGACATCGGATAAGGAACATTTCGACAATTATAGCATACGGATGTTGGTCACTGTCATTTTCGTTGTAACCTTACATTTCTAGCTCCCACTTAATATTAAATCTCTCCTACTTGATTTACACATCAGACAAAACAAAACCCTTATCTCATACAACTGTCAGTAATACCACTAACAAAACCCTGAAGCAAACCCTTGCTCTGAAAACTTAAGCCATCAACTGATACCAGTTGTTGGGGAACTGGATTGCAAATAGTGTTATGATTCAATAACAAACCAAATCATGTAAATGTGGAAGTAAGACAATTCCCCAAAATCTACAACAATGGAAGCATATACTAGAAAATCCAAATCAAAACAAAATTAATAGTTGAATAGAATTATAATTCGTTTCAATGCATATTATACGGTGCATCATGAATCAAAGATTATAATTCTTAAGAAACACTTTTAATTTTCATATCATTATTATATATTTGTGTAATATTGTGGATGTGTAATTGATTGTTGTTTAGTTGTTTAAAATTAGTTTATGTAAATTATTTATTTCCATTTATCGGTCACATTGTGGGGGTCTCAATAATCTCTTGTTGCACCTCATGTGAGTGCTTAAGTGTTGTGCTTAATTAATATATCGTTGTAGGAGTGTTATATATGTTGTGCAATGTCAAGTTTGTCTACAAGTAAGATCGATGACCTGAAAATCCCAACAAATTGAACCAAGGTGAAAGATGTATCATGAAGTTGATTTTCTATTATCAACACCACTTGCATAATTTGAATGTATATACACCTCTAGAGTAGGACTTCTCCTCCGTGTTTGCATTTAATCCCTTGTTACTATGTACATTGAATCTACTTTATTATCCACCTTGAATTACGTAATTATTCTTATTGTTTCTTTATAATGATAATATGATGATATTCATTGCATCTCGAGCTAATGTAGGCTACATGTACAATCCCTTCTAGTTTGGATCCAATCCAATCCCTTCTAATATGATATCAAGATATATGATGATATCACTTCTAGTTTGGATCCAGTCCCTTGTTACTATGTACATTGAATGTACTTTATTATTCACCCTGAATGTACTTAATTATTCTTATTGTTTGCTTTATAATGGTAATATGATGATGTTCCTTGCATCTTGAGATAATGTAAGCTATATGTACAATATCACTTATAGTTATAGTGAGGTACCAAAAATATTACAAACAAATGTTGATACAGGTGGTAGACAAAGTTATGTACTCAATTTCAACTCAACTTCACATATTTTGTAGCTAGTTTAACTAAAGCGTCACAAAGTTTCTTAGTACATCAAGAGGCCATTTAGATTGATATATTAAGATCTTGTATTCTACTTTCATACTTGCATACTCAAAATCCAGTGCACTAAGCCTAATTAGATTATCTCATAAACATGTTTAAGTTTGTTCCTTAGTGTCAACATCATACTATATGTGATTTATGTAATGATTAAATCATAAACATATAATGCAATAATAATAATTTGGCTAATATTATATCGCTTCACATACATATTTAGATCATCTTTACTTCATTTGAACCCTACTTCAAGAAACTACTCATTCAGGGGTTTAAGAAGGATACCCCTAGAACTTGTTTAAAACTATCTAAAGAGGGCTTTTTCAATTTGCACAGTAGATGTTCTTAACCAAGTTCAACAAAAGCTTGGTGTTTTTCGCATGTAAATTACTTCTTTTAAATTACCATATAAAAAAGGGCATTTTACATTCAGTTGATAAACATGTTGGAATCTCAAATTTTCACCATCTAAGATAACTATCACATGAATAGAATGTGTAAAAAATAATAGCAAAACTTTCAATAGAAGTATGTCTAACAACTAGAGCAGAACTTCCAATATAATTAATACCTTTGTTTCAACAATTGACATGTCCCATATGCCCGTGCCATAACCAACTCATGTCATCAATTTTTTTTATAGAACACATCTATCTTCACAATTTAAAGTGAGCGCTTGAAATTTGTGTAATTTACATATTTTTTCAACTTTACCAATGGTGATGACCTTGTAGTTAGCATTCATGTCTTTGATTTGGCACTGTCTTTATAGAACATCTTAATATAATTGATTTGCATTTGACATAATCAATATTTCCTTTCAAATATAGAATTATCTTAACATTTTTTTACAACCATTATCAACTTTAACATTCACGGTCCCTTTTTAAAATTTTGTTATTTGCCTACTAAAGAATCTTTTTAGTGGTTTCTCTACATAATGATTCAAATTCTTATTCACCAATGTGTTGTGTAGAACTGTATCGATAATCAAACATATTTATAAGATACTTATGATCTTGGGATGAGTTTTACATGGTATTAAGTGCTTTCATTTTTTTTGACTTTAAATTATGGTAATTGTCTTGAAACTTCCCATTATTTTTCTTTCTTATTATCACAAAGATTTAGCTTGAGAATCATCATTGAAAGACCTCCTTTCTTGGCAAGGTATTTTTCTTCTTACATTGGCTTGGCACATAAGCATTTAGTTTTAATATTTATAAAAAATTTAGCGATGTATAATTATCTTATTTTTAAGAGTGTATAAGCCTCTTACTTTTTAAGATTCTCTTTACAAACTGTTAAGCATTTATATCATTTTTAAGAAAACACAACTGATTTTTCCTTTCCTTCATTTTGTTTGAATTAGGGACTAGTTCTTTTGTATTTAATAGTCTCATATTATGTAATTTTGTAGTAAAGGAGTCAAAATCCGTATATGGTATTTCAATGCAAAAATAAATAAAAATCCATATAATATATTTTAGTAAATAAAATAAAATAAAATCCATACATCATTGTTCAATCAAAAAATAAATAAAAATGTCCACCATTATCATTAAAAAGGGTTGTAGTGTAATTGGTACAAATGATAGTAAAATGTGTTGTTGCACCATCCACCAAAGTACAAATCACCAGATATGCAACAATTGAATGAGATTGAGTTTTTCATTCGAGATGTTTATCCATCAATAAAAAAATCATACATCATTTTCCAAACTTGAGTGTGTTCCCTTAATTTAAATTTAAGTTGGAAAAAAATTTATTGTTAATAATTTTCCTTTATAAATATGAGAATAAAAAAAATAATAGGTCACACAATTAATTTTCCTGACTTTATGATTCCCACAATCGAACAAAGTAAATATTATTACATACTAATAATTGGAATTCATTCAAATTTATGATCCCCGCACTAAAATAAAGTAATTGAAAGAAGAATTGATGCCAGTAGACCCAAATGCAAATTTTCGCCATTGATGTTTCTTCTTCAACTCCTCGACAATAGGCATTGAAAAATAGCAAGAGCTACCTCCAAATCGTCGTAGGTATAAAATTTGGTAGTTTCAAGTTCAGGGCCACGGACTGTAAATCATTAGAGAATTTCCTCACAAGTGGTTACAATATAGACGGCTCATATTGAATCTTAAAAATCCTACAGGATCTCGGTTTTGATTTTTTAAATAGCGCAAGAAGAAATTCTCCACATGAAGATCACACATTTCACACCCAAATTCCTACATCCTCTCGAGCATCGACTCTTTTGTTTACAATATCCTGGAAAGATAATTGGTCCCCTCCAAACTAGACACACAAGAAAATATAATACTAGTTTGCCTTGCCTATAATACTAGTTTTCATCTGTGGAATAACCTGAAGGAGATTAAGGGAACCAAAGATATTATTCAATCCTTGGCAATACAGTCAGTGCTTGTTAAGATTTATAGTTGAGCTTGGTTAAGCCTTCTTCACGACATAGTAGTTATGTTTTCTCATCTCTTTAATACTCATTTTTATTTGTATTAGAAGAAATACATCAACCAAATTCAATACAGGGTTGGGCAGTGCATCTCAAGTTTAGACACCAATTATTTAGTTACAGGTGGCTGTGCAGCCCATGGAAAGGGTGAGGTTGTGAGTAGAAATTATAATGGTGTTTTTTATCATGGTTCTGGCAGTGACAGTGGTGGTGCCGGCAGCAATGGCTCGTATGGCAGGGATGTTGATGGTTTTGGGTATCCTAATGAATGTTTGAGGCTTTTGATGTTTGGTTGAGCCAACAATGAACTTTTAAGGATGTGCATGACTGGGTAAGTTTATCACTTGCAGATTATCATCTACCTTTCTATAAATATAAAATTATGTACTTCATCTATTGTTTAAATGTTTTTTATGACATTTAAACAACTGTCTGCCTCGGAGATTTTAAGGTCTGCCATCAGCCAAAGTAAATTCTCTATAAATGATGCAAATTTTGTGTTTTCTAATCAAATTTTTAATACACCATTATGGCCCTTTCATAGGAATCCTGCTAATATTTCCGAGTCTTCATTTTATATATGTTTTTTGAGGAAAAAAACACAGGACAGACTTGAATATTCTTTGTAGTAATAAAGCAGTGCACCCATACTATTCTATTTATTTACTCTCCTACATAAGGAAACATTTAATGAAATGTCAATAACTAGAACCGTACTTAGCTTTGAATAATTACCAAAGCATTATGAACTGTAATAAAAATATATGCCTCGTATAATTCAAAAATAGTGCATTTTTCCCGAGAGCTTAGGTACAAGTCATTTAAGTTCATATATCTCCCTTATCGAAAACAATCACATTAGTTGTGAAAGTCTGTAATCCCATGCTTTTCAATTTCTTCTAACAGTTTTCAAGGTATAGTATAATAGATTCTTCTGAACTCTGATTTCCTCATGCAATATTGTTTGTTGTTTGCGAACGCAAGAAAATTTCCTGTAAAACACTCAAAAGCACATAAATCAGTGGCATTTGTAATAACCATAGTTCATAAATGGACAAAACTCAAGAGCTTCACAAGGAAATACAAGTGAAGAACTAATCTCAACTTTGAGAAGATCATATCTTTTGATTTTAATTCAACAACCACCAAACCTTATAAGAGAGTAAAAGAAAAATATATCATCTCTCTTAAAAAAAAGTATTTTTATATACAAATAAAAAATATAAAAACATGGACCGGCTCAAATTTCAACTGAAAATAATCTCAACATTTTTGGATAAACCTTTTTAAACAAATGTAGAAATAGAGTCAACTAGTTCAAACTTATTCAGACAATAACCAATAAAAAGCTACCTGAAAACATGCTAATGCATATCGGGCATCATCCTCTGAGATTTGGTGATGTGTGATAACTCTGAATCTGCAAGAACAAATCGATGATAAATATTTACAGCATCTAAGCTGGGAATAAGCTGATTTGAAAGTTGTGGAAAGTATTTCATTTTTCTCTATATGTATTTACATTGGGTATCAAAGAAACCTGTTCATTTGTTTTATTTATGAATTAAATTCTCGTTTCATTTTTGATACATGTGGGTAAAACAATGCTCGCTAACAAGTCATATAATTTAACCATCATAAATCAGTCTTTAAGCACGAGATCTTCAATAAATGATGTGTGTCGTTATCCTATGTCATGACACTTGTGTAATTTTAGCAGTTCCAGACGACCAATGTAGAGCAACAGCCAGTCCTAACATAGGCAGGGCTTGCCCCACAAAGAAAGGTGGTGATTCAACTGCCTAAAACATAAAGTGTGCGGTTCACAAGGCACAGTGTGCAGTTTTTTGTTGTTTCTGATGTGTAATATCCAATGTTTAGTATGTCATGCTTGGTGTGCAGACTTGAGCATATACATAGTTGCACAGTGCAATACATAGTACTTGCACAGAGGCAATTGAAGTCTGACATTCCTTCGGAGCACAACTTGTGGTAAGATCAGGATGATGGCTTTGGGAGAAAAACATCAAGTTCAAGCTCCTCAAAATTATTTGACAATGCCATTTGAGCGAATTTTTACATGGACTAGGTCCAAACATTCTTTTTACTGCAAATGATAGAATCCAGCAAAAAAACATGACATAATCATACAAAGTGATAATTTCATTTACCATAAGAGTGTGACGTATATGCAATTCAATGACCACAACAAAGAGGAATTTTGGGATGAAACCCCTTGGTGACACTATTCTATAAATCATTTGACAACACCATTTGTGGGAGTGTTTACATGGACCACATCCAAGCATACTTTTTACTGCAAGTGATAGAATCCAAAACACATGAAAAAATCATACAAAGTGATAACTTCATTGACCATAAGAGAGACATATACAATTCAATGGCCACAACAAAGACCAATTTTGGGTTGAAACCCCTTGGTGACGGCGACGCCATTCTATAACTGCATATTAATTTCATTAAATAAGTTTGAAAAAACAACATTTAACATTTTAGCTTTAAATCATACTAAAAAATCTACCCAAAAACATGCAAAATAGATTATGTACCATTTTGTTGCCTACATTACCTTTCCAAAAACAATATTAGTCAGTCTCCTAACTAACATAATTCATTCAACCAAGGGATTAGGAGGATCTTACTAGACCAGTGGTACTTGTGCCGATGGCTGACTCATTGGTCTAGTTCAGCTCTTCCTTGAAGTGAAATGTCTGTTGCTGCAACTGTACCTGCTGGGATTTGGCTTTTCCTGTAAACTCCTTAATTGATGCAATCTTGTCACTTGAACATAGATCCAACAGAAGCTTGTGAATGTGTTGGAAGTTATTTCCTCCAAGCCTTTGTCCACATCCAATACACTGGTCAATATAGCAAAAGTATTATCTAAATGAAGTTGGACCTTATGTTGGTCTATAACAGCTTGTTCATTCTACCTTAATCTCTTTTTTCTGGGCAAACAAATGGTTCATGCCTTGTGCTAACTTGGCATTCTCTTTTTTATATCCTTTGTGAGTTTCCTTTGTTTGATTCAACAATATTTTTGTTGCATTGTACTTCACAATTGTCATTTGTCCTCTCTTAGTTCCTTATTTTCCCATTGTAGCTGAGACACTCTATTCTGGAACACCTAGCTTGTGTTCTATTATCTAAAAATCCAAATCTTTCCCTTGCATGCAAGCTTGTTGGACTTGTACATCTATATTTACCTTGCCTTTGTATCAGCAGCATACTGCATGGAAGAGTTTATATAGCCAGTGCATTTTTTGTTGATCATTAGAATGTGCCAGTTGTTTACCACTTTTGTGCATGTGAGAAAGTTATCAGCCGTTACATTATGCCGAACACACCAGCTATTTAAGTGAGAGATAATGCACATTCTATGCTATTTTGTCTTATTGCTTGCATAATAATCTTAAGAATATGTGATTCTCTTATCAAGAAAGGATATAATCACCCTTTCAGATGTGTTTGTGCTTGGAAGATGAAGAATTTTCTATTCATCTCTTTTTCCTTTGTCCCTAGGTTAATCCAATGTGGAAACATCTTGCTGCTTTGTTTAAGTTATGTTGGAACGAGTTTTTTTTCCCTTAAACAAGTTTTTAGAGATTGGTAGAGACTCCTCCCTAAGGGACAAAAGCTTCTCCCAGTGTTATAAAGTGGTCCCTTCTCCTATGGAATATCTAGAAATAACAAAATAGTAGAATATCCCAGCAAATCAACAAAGATGTATCTTATGACTGGGAAAAAACTAAAATCAATATAGCTGAAAGTCTAAAACACAAAATATCCTTGCCTCAAACTCTTCTGGCAGAATGGTAACATATATGCAGTCAGGTATCTCTTGATCCTTGGGATGCTTCTTTTCCTTGATTTTATATTAAAAAGAGGATTGTCAGAGACAATCATTCAAAAGCCCCTCCATTGGGATTTGGAAAACTGAATATAGATGGGGCTTCCTGAGCAAATCCAGGAAGAGTAGCTATGGGAGGAGTTAGAAGAAACAAGGGGATGTGCAGTTCATTTTTTCTGAGAATCTGGTCATTACTACTAATAATCTTGCGGAGGTGAAAGTGGTTTATAAAGGTATGCAAGAAGCTTTAAAAGTTGTGTGGCAAAAGATTCAAATAGAAGTAGACTCACAAATCATTATGCAGTTGCTATCTGGAAATCATATTAGCTCTTCTCCCAACTAGTGAATTGCTAAGGATGTTTGGAAAATTAAAATATTGCTTGTGTAGTGTCTAAAAGCACGAGTCACAATAGGGATGGTGTTGTTTTGGAGGTTTCCAAATCCACAACTGAAGGTAAAATTTTTGATGATATTCTCTATAAGGAGGTTAGTAGTAGCAAGGATTCATTGCATCATCATACTATGTTATTACAACAGTTCTATCATGATGGCATTCCTCCTATTAAGGACAAGAATGCCAAGGATTTGGTGCAGCGAAGTCAAGTTATTATGAAGACAAAGAATGATGAAGATCTTGATGGTACTCCAAGGTATGGTAGGAATGAACATGTGTCAAATTTATTGTTGCATATCAAATCATTTCAGATTTGCTTTCTTCATGAGAAGTATGGTAATACAAAGTGTAATATGGAACATGTGGATCCTCTGTTCCAATTTCATAATTGTGGGCATTATGAGAGCTACATATTTTGGCAAGAGCTCTCATTTGATAGGTATAGGTGTAAGGATTTTGGATCACTTTAGCATGTTATGTCTCATGCACTTGGCACTTGAACTGATAAGTTACAATTGCTTGAGGGCAAGCAATTTTGGGAAGGGAGGATTGTAATATCCCTTTCCCAGTTAAAGACCCTTAGCCCATTTTGTCTCCCCGACAACTAAGGAATAAACTTAAGGGGGACTTAAGTTATGATAGTTTATTATAAAGTGCAAATAAATAAAAGAAAATATTATAAAACACTTATAATAAAATATAAAAAGGCAAAAAAGGCAAAAGGCATTTAGCAAAAATAATTTAAGGGAAAATGTGACTTTCCTAGGGAGAGAAAAGTAAGTGGGAGAAAGTATTAAATGAAGGGAAAATTATGATTAGTTGTGGGAGTGGCCATTTGGGCCATATTCTTCTATTTAAGCAAGTGAACTTGCTTGGAGAGGGGAGCTTGATTATTCTCTTATTTATGATTGTGTGTAGAGCAATTTTTCTTGCATCTTCACTCGTGAGGACGAAAACCCTTCCTCTAGTTTGTGAGGATTCTTCACCCTCGAGTTTCCATTGAGGATCATTGGTTGCAACATTTATTTCAGTATTTTCCAGTAGTTGAAGGCAATAAGGTTGCAGATTTTTGGCAAGGGTTTGAAGAGAAAATTGCTATCATTTTTTTATGCCCTTTTCCTATTGGAGCGACCACTCTAGGAGTTGTTAATGGTGTTTGGTGACTTCTTTTAGAGCTGTTCTAGCCGCTGCTATTATATCTCATTTTTAAAAATCAAGCTGTCCAAATTTCAGTATTTTGGTGTGGAGAAAAAACCACTTTCAGCTATGTCAGAGACAAGTGTTCTGCAGAATTTTTATAACTTATTTCCGGCCTCCTTTTGATTCCAAATCTGGTTTTATCTATGTAATTTGGCTTCATAAATCTATTGGATACATTTATGGTGCAAATGGCTTGAGTTACCCTCTGGTTTCCTTAAGTTTCTTTCTCAGCGCTACTCGCATTTATTTCTCATCCCTACTCGCATTTCTTTATGTAAGTTCAAATCTGCATGTGTTTCGCTCGGAATGTTTCGGCTTCTGGGAATAGAGTTGTTTCTATCCTTTCATTCCTTTTAGAAACAGATGAGATTAGGGTTAGGAGGAATACCTGTTGAATGTCGAGATGGTGTGCGCGTACCGTAGAGAAAGATCAGGCTAACTGTGGAGAGCTCCTTTTTGTCTTGGAAGGACTACCTGCAAATAAGAACACAAGACCACAAGATTTTGATTAAACAATAAATGAGGAAACTGCCTTGGGCCCAGGAAATATAAAACTTCCCTTCGAAGGTGGTCAGTTTCCCTGCTAACGTGAATTAACACAAAAGACTGTAAAATATCAATTAAATTGCTTGGCTGAACTGGGTAGGGGAAAGGTTGTTTTTCCTGGTTTTGATCAAGGGAACCGATGGCGGTTACCTATAACCGATGCCGGTTATTGATAACCGATACCGGTGGGTTCTAGGATCTTCTGGACTCGTTGTGGTGTTTGTAATGGCTGGTTTTTGGATAGTTTTTAGGAAATGGGATGGTTAGAAACAAAAGAATGACAGCTAGAGGCAATGGTACGTTGGATAATGGATTCAGAAACGGATTTAGGAGCACTGAGATTCAAAAAACATAAGAAATGTTATGACAAAAGGACATGTAAGATCTGACTTACTGGTTTTGACCGAGATGCAAGTTGATCTCCTTGGTTGCAAACACTTCTGGTTTCTTTACTCGTCTCTGCTCTGTCAAGTGAAGATCTGGACTCTGTTCCTCGCTCGCAATGCTCTCTGTTGATACAGAAATCCTTTGACTGATCTCCAAAATGAAATTCCGATCCGTTGTTTTGGTTTGGGGAGCCCATTTACAGGGAACCGATGGCGGTTGCGTAACCGACGGCGGTCGAGTAGGAACCGGCATCGGTAAGGAAAAAGTAGGCTATTTTTAGTAAAATAGCCCACCTTCCCTGCTTTTCTCCCGAGAGATCAGTCACGGGCTTGGTCAAGTGGCTAGAAGGTCGGCTTTTGGTGCGAGTAAGGAGGCATTAGTTATGGATGTGAGTCTAGACTAAGTCATGGGTCTTAATTAGCTTAGTTTAGGGTTAGGGCTAGGTCATGATGAGGTGGCAAAGTGAGGTGGCGGGTAAGGTGATGTGGATTTATCAATTACAAGGTAATTAATAAATAATTGTGTAAGGTTTAGGTAATGAGGTTAGGTTGCGAAATGGGATGCGGGTCACAAGGGGTCGTGAGACACAAATTTGGTGTCTACATTAGCCCCTTATTGTCGTGTAGCTTGTTCTGTAAAGCTGTGCGGACAATAATATTAAGTGGTTTCTCCTGTTAAGGATATAGGTAATCCCCCTCAAATCTAGCACAGATTGAGCGAAGGGGAAATCAGGGATAGGGTTGATAAAGGGTAAATGGGGTAGAGGGGATGGTAAGATGGTGGGGTAGGTCCAAGGAAGCAGACGCATGTTGAAATGCAATAGTACGACGAGGGTACATGATTTGACAAGCAAACCAGCAATGTGTAGGCAAAGGTCGATAGTTTATCCAAACAAGGGTGATATAATCCTGGTATCCAAGGCATAAGAAGTAGCTCCAGGGTATATAATAGGTGAGGTACAGGAACGTTTAGGCATGTTCGGTAGTACCAAATGGTTGGTTTGGTTGAGATAAACGTCACGGTCTAGGTCTAGGCAAAGTTGGTCAACAGATCAAGTCAAGGACCCTAATCATGCTAAAACACAAACAGGTGAGCTCGATTGAACACAAGGTACATGATGGATGTATAAAATAAAACGTTGATTGTGGGTATGGTATGGAAGTGATACGGCCTTGGGTCAGGCCAAGTGGTTGGGCGGTGGCCCTGGGTCAGGTTAGATGGGTAGGTTGAGGCCTTGGGTCAGGTCAAATTGTTAGGGCGAGGCCTTGGGTCGGGCCGGATGGGTAGGTTGAGGCCTTGGGTCGGGCCAAATAGGTTAGGGCGAGGCCTTGGGTCGGGCCAATTGGTAGGTTGAGACCTTAGGTCATGCCGAATGGTAGGTTGAGGCCTTGGGTCGGGCCAAATAGGTAGGTTAAGGCCTTGGGTCGGGCCGAATGGTAGGTTGAGGCCGTAGGTCAGGCCAAATAGGTAGGTTAAGGCCTTGGGTCGGGCCAAATAGGTAGGGCGAGGCCGTGGGTCGGGCCGAATGGTAGGTTGAGGCCTTGGGTCGGGCCAAATAGGTAGGTTAAGGCCTTGGGTCGGGCCGAATGGTAGGTTGAGGCCGTGGGTCGGGCCAAATAGGTAGGTTAAGGCCTTGGGTCGGGCCGAATGGTAGGTTAAGGCCTTGGGTCGGGCCGAATGGTAGGTTGAGGCCGTGGGTCGGGCCAAATAGGTAGGTTGAGGCCTTGGGTCGGGCCAAATAGGTAGGTTAAGGCCTTGGGTCGGGCCGAATGGTAGGTTAAGGCCTTGGGTCGGGCCGAATGGTAGGTTAAGGCCTTGGGTCGGGCCGAATGGTAGGTTGAGGCCGTGGGTCGGGCCAAATAGGTAGGTTGAGGCCTTGGGTCGGGCCAAATAGGTAGGTTAAGGCCTTGGGTCGGGCCGAATGGTAGGTTGAGGCCATAGGTCGGGCCAAATAGGTAGGTTAAGGCCTTGGGTCAGGCCAAATGGTAGGTTGAGGCCGTAGGTCAGGCTGGACAAGTGAACAAATGTTGTGCAGCAAAGGTGGACAGAGGCGATATTGGTGAAAAAGAGGCAAGGAGTAAAGAACGACAAAGAATGGGGTGAAAGTTGGGTATCAAACCGATGTCGATTCTGCATGACCGATATCGGTTAAGGGACCGATACCGGTTTCTTAGGGCAAAAAAGAAACCGACATCGGTTAAGGTCGAAAAACCTATAAAAAGAAAAATACGGCCTGTCATTGTCACTTTTGTTATTTGCAATCCAAATTGACTTGTCTGACGTGGAGAGTTGATTTGGAGGGGTATTGAGGAGGTGGAGCTATTTGATTGGCGGAGAGAGTTGATAGTGGGCCTGAATAGTTGAGGAGGCAGCAGGTGATTGGCCGGGGACCCAGCAGATCAGGATTGGAGCCATGGCACAGGCAGGAGGAGCTGGAGGAGCTGGACCAGCTGGACCGCCACCACCCATCCCACCATGACGACGTGTCGTCGTACCGGTAGGTTCTAAACTCTTTATTTTATGCATTTGGTTGTATTAAGTGAGATTGGGGGTTTGGGTAGGAATTTAGTTGTTTTAGGAAATGAGGAGTAAAATAGACGTAATTTGAAAAAGAGAGAGGGTAGATAGGTAAGATAGGGTAAGGCGGCTAGGTGTGTAAAATTTGGGGGTGTTTGGGTGGGTAGATGGGTAAAAATAGGTGAAAAATAGTTTTTGGGGGCCGCGCGGGGGTTCGGCTCGGGCAGGAGACAGTGACCGATGTCGGTCAATAGGCGACCGGCATCGGTCGCAAAAGCATAGGGTGAGGTTGAATTGGGGGCTACCGGCATCGGTCGCGTATCGGCCGGTATCGGTGGGGAAGGTTGAGGGTGGAGTTGGGATGGGATTGGGTGTTTGGGTTTAGGATGGGGTTTAGGGTTTAGGGTTTAGGTTTGAAGGTGGGTTGGGTGGCTTGTTGGGGTGGGGTTTAGAGTTTAGGGTTTAGGTTTGAAAGTGGGTTGGGTGGCGTGTTGGGGTGTGGGTGGAGTGGGGTTGGGTGTTTGGGTTTAGGGTTTAGGTTTGAAGGTGGGTTGGGTGGCTTGCTGGGGTGGGGTTTAGAGTTTAGGGTTTAGGTGTGGGAGTGGTGGTTGGGTTAGGGTTTTTTGGGTTGGGTTTCGGGTCGGTGTGGGGGTTGGTGTTTAGAGTTTAGGGTTTAGGTGTGGGAGTGGTGGTTGGGTTAGGGTTTTTTGGGTTGGGTTTCGGGTCGGTGTGGGGGTTGGTGTGGGGTGGAGAAGGGTGAGGTGTGGGGTTAGATTTTAAGGTGGAGAAGGGTGAGGTGTGGGGTTAGATTTTGGGTGTTACAAAAGGGGGTTTAGATGGTAAAGTAGATGTTATAATAAAGAGTGGGTCTAAGAATGTGGGTTGGTTTTGCAGGCACGTCAGCAGTTGACGATGCGTGATAGGATGCCTCCACTATTGAGTCGGATGAGGCCACACATATCTGCGGCGCATTGGGCCATCATGCGCGAGGTGGGACTCGGCGGGGTCCAGAGGTACAGAGCGATAGAGAGAGATCACAGTCTGATGGTCGCCCTCATCGAGAGATGGGATCCGGCGGCCAATGTGTTCCATCTGTCGACCGGGGAGATGACCGTCACATTAGAGGATGTGTATCGCATCCTGCGGCTATCGATCGAGGGAGAGGCCGTTTTCCAGGTAGATTCAGAGACTGCCATGGATAGCATACTGCAGGTTTTTGGGGATGCAGCCGCGCTTCTTACGTATCATAGCGCGAGCATTGTATATGGTGATATGTACCGCGCACACAGACATGAGACATGGCTTGCCGTGTTGATGATGATAGGGATCACCTGCTTCGCCCTACCGGATTCAGAGGGAGGCCGCTTCCCACGGGCATTGATGGGGGTGCTGCTGGAGATGGTGGAGGAGCACACCTGTTTCGCATGGGCACCAGTGTATCTGGTGCAATTATACAGGGAGTTATGGGGCTATCGCCGGAGGAGGCGATTTGGTATTTGTTCTACATTTTTGTTGCACTGTTGGGCATACGAGCACATCGTATGCATCAGGCCAGTAGGGCTACCCCAGCAGCCAGGGCCACAGGTCGTATACCGATATGGCTTTCAGAGGTGGTTGGGGGTCGTGGGCCAGCCACGAGTAGTTGTTGCAGGTCGGGATGTGGTCTATTATAGACACTTGTTAGAGGGCCTTACAGCAGTAGACATTGTATGGAGACCCTACAGAGGTCACCAGCCTGGCAGAGGAGCCCGCGTACAGCTGCGCCTGATCCAGTATACATTCTGGATAGCAAGACGGAGGCCAGGAGAGTACGAGCGGATACCCCTGGAGAGGGTACGCAGGTAGATGGGGCTGCGACAGGACGAGCCACCTCCCGTTTCTCAGTACAGGAGAGATGATGTAGAGGCCCCACTGCCTGCACCACAGCCTTGGGATCCAGACTAGGTAGCGGAGAGACCAGCAGGTGAGGGTGTGGATGATGTCGGGTGCACGGGAGCATACAGGGTATGGTGGGCTGGGCAGAGAGCAGCGAGGATAGTACCGCCTGCGCAGCCAGACTTGGCTGCAGTTACGGCAGAGAGAGCAGCTCCGGGGGCAGGTGCAGCTATTACAGGGACAGTTGGCTGCTGCACAGGCACAGATAGGGGTCTTACAGGGGCAGCTAGCCCAGGCTCAGGTACAGGCACAGGCAGCACCACCACCAGCAGCACAGCCACAGGTGCAGGTACAGGTACAGGCAGCCATACCAGCAGCAGCACAGCCACAGCCCCAGATACCACCACGGCCATAGGTGCAGGTACAGGCACAGGCAGCACCTCCACCAGCACCACAGCCACAGGTGCAGGTACAGGCTCAGGGGATATTGGTGTTAGGTGCCAGGGGACCAGCCCCAGTTCCTTCAGTGGCGCGAGATCGCTATATGGAGGTTAGAGCAGAGGCCCATTATTATCAGGATATTCTTGATAGTACCGGAGTCGAGTATCAGGTGTATGCAGCGCATAGGGCAGAGACCTCGCACAGCCAGAGATCTCAGGGAGGGGCAGCCACAGCTGGCGTGTCCGTGACGGGCAGGAGGCGAGAGGCACCACAGGGACCAGCGGGGAGAGTTGCCGAGGGCGATGGGGAGAGCTGATAGATCCCCGACATGGTTTTGTATAGGGACATGGGCACCGGTCTGCGAACCGGTTGTATTGATAGAGGCCTGCGTGCCGACATTTATTCATTGCATTGATTCATTTATTTATTATATACCGGCCTGCGAGCCGAGTACAGGTTGTACATTTGATACCGGCCTACGAGCAGAGTATATTTTTGATATGAGAGACCGGCCTGCGAGCCGAGTCGAGATTTTTGGTAGGTATTGCGGCCTGCGTGCCGGCTTTGGTATATTATGAGATCACAGAGGCCCCGATGTAGGGCACATTGTATTTTTGAGAACTGGTATATATATATATAGAGACGATGTTTTGATCCACATGCTGTGTTTAAAATGTGTTGAAATATTTGGTTAATGGCTGGTAATATATAGAATGTGTGATGAGTTTAATTGACATGTTGATAGATGGATGATGCTGATGTTTTTGTTTTTGTTGTACGTATGTATGAATGATATGTGATGTGATGAATTGTTAGTTTTGTGACATTGTGATATATGTAACTGATGAATGGGATCCAAATGATGTAGAGATTGATAGTTTCCTGATATTCGTAGTTGATGGTTGTGTATTTGTATAAATGATGTTTAATGAAATTATAATGCTATGTGTGGTGGATGAAAAAATGTGGTAAATTCTGTTGTTTATGCAGGTAAAGAAGCGGGCGCGACAAAAATTTAGATGAGAAATGAAGAAAAGAACCCTGTTGAGAAAAGATAGGTGTATAACCGATATCGGTTAAGGAACCGATATCGGTAGCTGGTAGACCGATATCGGTTAAGTAACCGATACCGGTTATTTAGGTATGAGCTTTTATAAAAATAGAAAAGCTAGGGTGGCAACTTAAGTTTTAATTTTAGAGCCATGCAAGAGGTTAAATACGCGAACGCGACGCTTTTTGACGACTGAGACAGGTATTTGCATGAGAGATTTGGGTGAGAAGGAGGAAAGAGACAAGGAAAGTGAATGTGATCCGAGATTTAGAAGGCAGAAAGACAAAGTTAAAAAGGGTGGTGATCATGGCAGAACGAGGAGAAGCATCCAGCAGGCAAGGACAGGAGGGCAGACAAGGGCCACCTCAAGCTGCTGCAACCCAAGAGGTATCATTTTGTTTGTGATTTAACTACTACATGTTTTGTGAATAAGATGGGGGAGAGTAGGTGGGTAGATATGAGAAAGAAAACCTGATAACAAGGGTTGCAGGTGAGGTAAGTGTTACAGGGTAGGCAATCAGGGGTTTCAGGTATGTTTGTATGTATAAAAAGGAATAAACGAGAAAATTATTGTCGTAGGTGGTTGTTTTTAGGGAAGGTGTATATAATTGACAGTGACCAGTAATGGTTAGGGAGAACCGGTATCGGTTATTCAACCGATATCGGTTATGTATAACCGGTACCGGTTACTGGAGGAATTTCCAGAATGTTTGAAAAAACCCTGACGGATTGAATGGTTGTTTGTTGTTTTGGTGTATGCAGGCAGAGGCAGGATTGAGGATGAATGATAGTGTGCCAGCGTTGTTGTCACGAATCCGAGCGGATGTAACACCAGCGGAATGGACATTGATAAATCGTTTGGGGTTAAGTGGAATCCGTTATTATTCACGAATCGCACGTAACCATGGTATGTTACAGGCGTTGATTGAAAGATGGAATCCCGAGACAAATACCTTCTATCTGCCAACAGGTGAAATGACAGTAACATTGGAAGATGTGTTTCAGATTTTGAGACTTCCTATTACAGGAGAACCAGTATATCAGGCACTACCTAGCACGGCACGGGGAGCGATAACAGCAGTATTTGGTCCATACGCACGAGATTTGACACAGCGAGGTTTATCGTTTACATATGGGGTAATGTATGCAGCACACCATGAGGAGACAAGGTTAGCAGTGATATTAATGATAGCAGTAGGGTATTATGCATTACCGAGGGCGGAAGGGGGAAGATTTCCAAAGGCATTGATGTGTGTTATCTGGGAGATGATAGAAAGGAACGTTACGTTTGCGTGGGCACCTGCATATTTGGCGGAGCTATACAGGGGTTTATGGGCTTGTAGGCGAAATCACAGGACGACACTGGATAGTTCATACTTATTACACTGTTGGGCCTATGAGCACATTGTTTGTGTGCAACCAATAGGCCGATCCATCCAGGCAGGAGAGACCGGAGTACAGAGGTTGGGATTCAGACGATGGGTCCAGACAGAACAAGAGGCCAGATCCCAGGCCGTGACAGGTGATATTGAGTATTACAGGCAGGTATGGGAGAGAGTGACGGTTGCGGATATCTGTTGGAGGCCATACGGAAACTATATGGTAACAGAGAACATAGCTAAGGAGTTGAGGGGTGTTGAGCGATTGAGGTGGATCGCAGGGCACAGGCCGGGTGAATATGAGAGGGTTCCTATAGATCGCGTGCGGCAACAATTTGGATTTGTGCAGGATATACCCCTGGCTTATAGACCATATATGAGGATCGACGCCGAGGCAGCATTCTCACCTCCCCGGCCAACACCTCCAGAAGGGCCTGAAGAGGTAGCAGCCGATCGCAGGGTAATGGATGCGGGAACGATAGAGGCCTATAGATTGTGGTGGGTAGTAGAACTGTGAGGTGTACGTGAGCACCCTGACATAGCGGTGATTACAGTAGAGAGGGATTGTCTACAGCGTTTGGTTCAGCAGCTCCAAACGCAGGTGAATGAGACAAGAGGATTGTTAGTGGTTGCGGAGTCACAGGCGAGGAGACTAGAGGCTGAAGTCCTCCATGCGAGAGGGCGTATTCATATGTTACAGGAGAGATTAGCAGATCAGTGGGTGGTACCAATAGCCGTGGTACCTTTGAGGACAGAGAGGCACGGCGAGAGGGGTCGACAATCACGATCATCGCCTAGTTCGGGATGAGGCGTGAGGGTCTGAGTAAATGTTAGCAAGGTATAAGAATAAATAAGGATGCCGACCTGCGTGTCGATGATAGAGAAGATGTATTTGTTTAACATCTAAATAAAACTGAATATGTATGTTGATTTGAGTTACGATAATAATAAGATTGTTTGTATTTTGATTTTCGGTGTTTTGAAAAAGGATAAAGAGGACTGTGATTAAATAGAAATACACAAAAATATTTATATTCACCACACAAGATAGGTTATGGTAGGGGATGGTCGAGCTAACCTTGGGAGACCCCATGTCTCCAAAGTGCTGCCTACATAGCCCATTGCTCAAAGCAAGGAGGGGCCTCAGACCGATGTAGTTCTCCCTTAGGACCAGGGAAAGGTGAATTCAGGAAATTTGGGTATGGTTAGGCAATTTGTTGGTTGATAAGATTTTGATGTTGATAGGGTAATGTTGTTGGTGTTGGTAAGGTATGGGCGATGTTGATGTATGTATAGGTAAAGCGAAAGTTAGCTTACCCAAATAGAAGGGAACCATGTCCTGATTAAGATCAACACACAATCTTAGATGCGAGGCAAAGAGGAAAGAGTGTCCTGTAGTTGAGAAGAGCTAAACAAACCACATATTAACATAGGACGAGCTTGAATCCCTAGGTACCTTGTATAGGCGAGAAGTCGATAGGTGAAAAGAGTTGTATAATCACAATATATCGGATATACGTCACATCCCTTGAGTTGAAACAAGTGGTGAGGTGAGGTGGATGATATAACTGAGGTACGCAGAACTTATTACAAAGTGAGTGCTCTGACGAAAGAGAACCTATCCTAAATAGACAAGTCCATGACTCAAAAGTCCTTTTGAATGAGGCTTTTCTTTTATTGAATGTAGACTGATCGATGCGGGAAGTCTACAGGGGATATTGATTGTATTATTCTTGAGGTCTTCACAAAGCTAATCAATGCGAGAAGCTTCTGATAAAGGCTGACTGTGTATAGCTGTCCTTCGAGGGAGCAGTCTATTTATAGTAGCAGATATGATTGTAATGCATAGCTGTCCTTCGGGGGAGCAGTCTATATATAATAGCAGCAATAGTTCGGCATATAGCTGTCCTTCGAGGGAGCAGTCTATATTTAATTTAAATGACTAGATGTTTATTTGGCGTGAAGCATCTAGTTAGTAGGAAGTTTGACTCAAGAAAATCCCATAAGAATACGGCTTATTTTAATACTTTGAAGTCATGGACTAGACTAAAAAGGGGAAGGCATCATCAAGGGGAGGTGAGGATCAAACTA
Source organism: Taxus chinensis (assembly GCA_019776745.2). Classification (NCBI taxonomy): domain Eukaryota; kingdom Viridiplantae; phylum Streptophyta; class Pinopsida; order Cupressales; family Taxaceae; genus Taxus; species Taxus chinensis. Next base: position 375,493,827 of record CM034155.1, on the reverse strand, counting down.
TGTGAGCCTGATTGTTATTATGAAGTGTAGGAAACAGAGTGTATGTAGTGGTAAGTGAGCTCAAGGGACGAGCGGCAGGTAGATAAGAAGTGATATAATACTAATTTCAACAGTAGAATGGTCGAAGATGCAAGGCATTAAGGGGTTCAGGCTCAGGTTTACCATTAAGTGAAGCTAAATGATAAGTACCAGATCCATAGGTATGAGTGATTATATAAGGCCCAATCCAATTGGGAGCAAATTTTCCACGTTTGCTCTTTTCTAGTTTGGTTACATGTTGATTCTCTTTGAGAACAAGATCACCAACCTTAAAGGTACGCTCATGAAGTCACTTATCATAAGCATGTTTAATGCGTTTTTGATAGATTTGAAGGTGATCAAGAGCTGTAAGACGGCGTTCGTCAAGAAGCTCCAATTGGGCTAACCTCTCTTGGCGGAAATCATCGTTGGTGAGAATATCCTGAAGAGATATTCTAAGGGAGGGTATTTGTATTTCAAGAGGCAAAACAGCCTCGGTACCGTATACCAAAGAAAAAGGTGTGGCATTGGTAGAGGTGCGAATGCTAGTACGATAAGCCCAAAGGGCAAAGGGAATGTGATCATGCCAATTTCTTCTGGATTCATTGACAACTTTCATGAGGATTTTGGTTAGTGTTTTATTAGAGGACTCAGCTTGCCCATTGGTTTGTGGATAGTAAGGTGATGAGAAACTAAGTTTGATACCAAAGTTGTCACAAAGGTCTTGCAACTACTTGTTTTTGAAAGATTTTCCATTATCTGTTATCAGACGGTGAGGAACTCCAAAACGATAGATAATGTTGGTGGTTAATGAACTCGACAATTTTTGATTGAAATGAGTGGAATAGCCTCCACCCATTTTGTGTAATATTCCGTCGCTATGAGTATCTAACGGTGACGTTGTGAAGAGGTTGGGTGAATCTCACCAATAAGGTCTAAACCCCATTGTGAGAAGGGCCAAAGATCTCGAGTGATCTGGAGCGGGTGGCTAGGAGTATGTTGAAGGTTGGCATGTTGCTGACACATAACACAATGCTTAACATATTCGTAGCAGTTGTTATTGAGAGTAGGCCAATAATAACCAAGGCGAAGGATTCGTTTGGCCACGGAAAGGCCGCTAAAATGTCCACCACAAATACCGTCATGGACCTGTTGGATGGTATGAGTGGCCTCCGCGCTAGTTAGACAGCGAAGGAGGATACCATTAAAGCCACGTTTATAGAGGAGTCCCCCCATGACAACATAACGCGAAACACTTTTAAGAAAAGCACGTTTGCCGTTACTAGTAAGGTCAGGTGGGAGGACAGAGATTGTAAGGTAGTCGTGGAATTGGTGGTACCAGGTATCCTGTGAATTAGTGGACACAGTATTTATCATACAAACTACCGGGGTTGAATAGGATGGGGCAAAAAGTTGTTGGACTACGACGAACAATTCAGAGTCAGTTGGCGCGGCGGGAATTTGTGAGGCTAAGCAAGCCATAGTATCCGCAAATTTGTTAGTGGAGCGGGGAATGGTTTGTATAAAATAGTGGGTAAATAAAGCTAGAAGTGAATCCACGTAGTGTTTGTATTTTTGAAGTTCCTTGTTTTTGCATTGGTAGACGCCCATAACTTGATTGACTACCAATTGAGAGTCACCAAAAATATTGATAGATTTAATACCTAAGTGTAACGCAACTTGGAGACCCAGAACAAGGGCCTCATATTCCGCTGTATTATTAGTGCAAGGGAAATCAAGTCGGAATGAAAGAGGCATAGGTTCAGCGTTGAGAGGAATGAGAACAATGCCGGCTCCTCCGCCGCGCTGGCATTTAGATCCATCGAAGAAGAGGGTCATTGGGTACAACTCCTCCGTGAGGGAAAGAGTAGCGATGAGTTCGTCGGGAAATGTGAAATTGGAAAATTGTTCCCCCGGTAAAGGAGCGTCCGCAAGTTGGTCTGCGATGGTTTGTCCTTTGATTGATTTCTGGTGGATAAACTCAAGGTCAAGGTTGGCGAGAAGCATTGAAAATCAGATTGGAAAGGAACCACACCAAGAGGAGGTTCAGGGGTAATGGAGGATGCGTCAACACCCCCATACGTTAGGTTAGTGCGGCAATAGGGTGGTCCGTAAGAGATTATCTCCCCCACGCGACGGTCATAGGTGGGATGTGCATGTAATTGTCCATACTCCTACGGGGTAGGGAAAGAACTAACGTTATATAGGCAGTACTCCCCCAACGTAAGGCGCTGAAAAACATCTACTAAGGGGTCGGAGGTTGGAATGTTAGCTGCGGGAAGGGAAGTGGTTTTTGCGATGGTGGTTTCATCAATTGAAGGCGTAGGCGCGGTTGGGGTGGATGGTTGAGGTACATTTGAGGAGGACGGTTGAGCTGAATGTATGGGTGTCTTGATTGGTATAAGCACATCGTTAGGGCGGTATAACATATTGCAGGTTTTAAAGGGGGGAGGGTCAGCTTTTACGATGTAAGACTTCCCCTCGTACTCAAATTTTATACATCTATGTAATGTTGAGGGAACGCATCCCATGGCTTAGATCCAAGGACGACCCAGCAATATATTATATTGGAACTCTCCCACAAGGAAATAGAAGAGTTCGGGTAAAGTACGTGGTCCTACGCGAATGTTGAGGATCACGGTGCCTAAGGTAGAAGTAATAGCGTCATTGAATGACCGCAACATGATGGGGTTGGCACACATGCAACTAGAAGGGATGTTCATCTGTTGGAAGGCTTTTGAAGAGATGATGTTTAGGCTAGCGCCCCCGTCAATCATAACCCGACGTACTCGAATGTCCCGGACGTAAGCGGAGATGAAAAGGCAGGGTCGGGATCTTCTGTACCAAAGTCGACAATTTCATCTTCAGAGAAACTGACTGCAGCAGCTTGTTGTACAGAGACAGAAGTGGTTGGGGCAGTGGGTTGTTTGGTGAGAGAAGCAACGTGATTGGGTATTAGAATGGAGGTGACAGGTAGGGTTTCATTAGGTAAAACCTCTATCCCTTGAAGGATCTCAACGAGAGCTTGTCGATGAGATTCAGAAGTCTGAATGAGATCATACAGTGTCATTTTTACGGGTGATTGGTGAAGCTATTTAATCATATTTCGGTGGGCAATGCCATTAGAGACGGGATAGGCGGGTCCGCGAATGACCACTTTAGGTGGTGGTGCAATCGGGATGTTTGACAGAGAAAGAGATGCCGTAGGTGTGTTTTCTTTTGCTTTCCCATTGTTTTTCTGCCCTCGAGTAGTGACACTAATCATATTAATCTCGTAGACCTGAGATGAGGAAGATGGTGGGGATAACTCATGGTCTTCAAGAGGTGGGGTTGTAATAATGATAGATCTTGGTGAGGCGGGGGACAGATGGTATAGGAGAGGGAATGGAAACTAAAGGTCTCTCCCTTCGTAAGTTGTCTTTCTTAATCTTTCTATCCGGGAGAGGTGACTGGCGAAGGATGGTTTTTAGAGCTTTGCATCCCTCCACATCATGTCCTGGTGTGCGGTGATAAGCGCAGATTTTAGACTCATCGTAATCGATAGGTCGGGGCTTAGACGGGTCATAAGGTCTAAGTGGAGGTAGGGAAATGGTCGCATTCTCCACCAACATAGCAAGGATTTTGGCGTAAGATCCTTTGAGTGGGTCAAAATCGGAAGAGGATGAGGGTATTGATTGTGTGGGTTTTGGTAATGTTTGGGCGTGGTTAGTTCGTATGGGTGGCGGTTTAGCCGAGGGGTGTTGATACATGGTTTTTACTAAACATGATTTCTTTGGCGCAGAAGCTATGTTGGATGATGAGGCCGCAGATGACGTGGTATCAGAAAACGACCATGGGGAAATAGGAGTAACTGAAAACAAATCTTTTGATGATGGTATTTGTTTAGGGTTGATAGGTGGACAGGATACGCGGAGTGACGGTGTTGTTTATACCCTGGAATTTCTGTATAGGTGCGGAAGGCGTAAGTTGTTCTGAAGAAAATGCAGGAGGTATGATATATTGATGTAAGGTAGAGGGATGGGGGTCCCAATATGGAAGGTAGGTATGACGATGATGGTTTTGATTGTGATAGGGGTAGGGATTGAGTTTGTCTCCTAGGTGGTGGAGCGGATTTATTTTTGGATAGATCGAGTCGCTTAGGCGGGTGCGTTAGACTAGGCATTGGTGAGGTCCCAAGCTAAGTTGATAGAAGTGGACGGGGCATTTGGTAGAGGTGAGGGGGGGTGAAGGCGAGAACAGGGGCATTTTAAGCTTCTGTAAGCACTTCGGGTATATGGTGGAGACATCAGGATCAGTCATTTACATTTGAGTAGAAAAAGGGGGTACTCAAACGTTCCCATAGGGGCCTGTCTATCTTCTGTGGAATGACAGTCTCTGGGTGTGATTTGTAATTTTGGTACGGAAGAAAGGTGGGTTGTAATTCCAGTCCATTGCGGGTGTGACACAGGAGGTAGATGAGGCACTGTATCAATAGATGTTAAGAGGTCAACCGGTCGTTGAAAAGATTTAGGCGATGAGGGACTAATAGGTAGGAGGGCGTGTTCGAGGGGATCTGTCACGTTTAAAGAATGTGGTGATGTTAGTGTAAGAGCTTTCTCGTCTAAGGATGTCAAAAGGAGTGGTGAGCTTTCCTCTTGTGTAATAAGAGTGGTAGAAGGGGACGTTTGGGAAATAGATAAATTAGATAGCATCCGCTCACAGTCTTGTAGGGATGTGGTGTAAGAAGGCTCGTTGATGAGAAGAGAAGTCCGGGCAGTTAACTCTTCTATGGGTAAAGAAATGATTTCACTTTGGCTTGATGGTGGTGAAGGAGGTTCAAACTCCTATGTTAGTGGAGAGGCTTGATTTAAAAATTTTTCAATAGAGGCTTTTGGCTAAGAATCGAAGACTGCATGGATCTCATAAACACTCTCCTCAGCTAAGATATCTTGGTTCACGTTACTGTTGGATGAGTGATTCGGGAATGGCTTGTTGAAAATTTTCAGATTTTGGTTAGCAGGGGCGTTAGGATTATCGAGGGTTATGTCCCCTGCGTCAACCATTTCCTGCACTATGTTTTTCAACATCTTGCAGTTTTCATGACTATGTCCTTTTACGCGGTGAAAGTTACAAAAGTCATTTTCTTTGTACCAGGAAGGTATTGCGCGGGTGGAGTCAAACCCAGAGTGAGGTTTAACAAGGGGCAAGGTGATAGCCCCAGCTTTGAGCAATTTCTCCAGGATGACGCCATAAGTTTCTCCCGAGGGAGTGTAATTGGTGGGCTCGGCTTTGTACTTATAAGTGGTTTTCGGCGGAGTATTGGACGGTGTTTGAGATTTGACCATTACCGCGTGGACAGCTCCTTTTGATTTAGAAGAAGTGGACGCGTGAGGAGTGGTGGTGTTTGGCTTGTTGGTAGAATCAGGAGTTCGGAAATTGGGGTTTTTGTTACGCAACCACAATTTCTCTTCTTCTAAGGCTTGAATTTCTAGTTTCCGAGCCATGGTAAAGGCCTCGTCGAATGTGTGGAAAGTTTGAATTTGGAGGGTAGGGGAGATGTGCTTAGCGCAGGCCCGCGTAAATAGTTTGATGAGTTTGGTTTGAGGCAAGGCATACGTAAGTTGGTTGATAAGGCCCCGCCATCGTCCAACGAAATCTGCGATAGATTCATCTTCAAATTGTCGGATGGCATAGAGGTCAGTGATAGATACTTTCTTGGCAGTGTTAATGGAGAAATGATCCAAGAAAGATTGGGCTAGTTAGTTAAAAGAGAAGATTGAGTGTTGGGTTAAAGCACTGTACCACTCCAAGGCAGGTCCTGAAGGACATGGGAAAGGTGCGGAGTAACAAGGCATCATCATGGGCAATCAAATAACAAGCATGTCTAAATGATTGCAAGTGTTGTTGAGGATCCTCTTTACTGTTAAAACGAGTAAACTTTGGCAACTCCCATTGAGGAGGATATGAATGAAGGGGGACAGAAGGGTGAATGGGCTCCCGAAAAACTTGCTCGTATGTCAAGGCGCTACGACTTCCTGAAACGGAAGCCTCCAGGTTTTGCATTTTTTCCATCATTTGTTTGATGAAATCTGTGGTTGGATGAGGTGATGGTGCCACAGAATAGGGATGTCCCATATAAGGTGTTGAGGTTACTGGATACGTGTATGGGAATGAAAGGTAGGCGGAGCTTGAGAAAGAAAGCTCGTGTGAATAGGTGGCAGAGAGTAAGTCATGAATGGAGTGGTCTGAAAGAGAGATGAGATAGGGGCAATTGGTGGTAACGATACGTGAGGTCCAAGGTTAACCAAAGGAAAGCTAATCGGGGTCGTATGAACCTCTGAAGCTGTCAGATTGGGAGACGGGGCTAGTGATGCCGGAAGTAAGGTATTGTTATCAGGAGGAGTGGGAGCTAAATGAGCAGCTATACTAATAGGCATGCCAATAAGGAGCTGACCATCAGGCGTACGGTCAGGGGTATGAGACAAATAGTATTGTACAGCGCTGGGATTAGCATCCAGAAATTTGGCAAAGTCCTTGTCTCCTACAGGAATTTGGGGGATCTCACTGGTGTCCGTAGGGTTCCCTATAGAATGTGAAGGGGGTGATTCAGGCAAATACATAGAGCAGGCATGTGAAACCATGGCGGCGGCTTGCTTCCGAGTGATGACAACCATAGACCAGAACACACAGGAAAGTTTCAATCTGTCAAGAACAAAAACAACATCAGAATGGTGAATTTGGCAAGTTGCTGGTTTGTCAGGGGCTGATGAAGACAATAACCGATATCGGTTTAGTAACTAGTGTAGGTCACAGATCAAACAACGTCGGTCCCTTAACCGATGCCGGTGTCAAAAGTCTAGAATAAGAAGATATAAAAGGCTGCTAATTTGATTTTAGCAACGTTGAGTATGTTTATCAACTTATTGATCACAGAAGACAAAGTATGACAGAGAAAATAGGATTTGAAAACAAGCAAGAGGCACACGCAAATCTAGAGACTAACCCTAGGGTTAATTTTAGTTATCGTGGGCTTATGCCTTTAGACGTAAGATGATGTCAGAATCCTAAACAACAAGACCTAGGGGAAATGTCAAGTTTGTTTTGGCTTATAAGGTTACCTCAGTCGGGTGGAGGAATACCGCGGAAAAGGGGGGATGTTTGAGCTGTTGTGTTAATTGTGAAGTGATTCGGTATGTGTTGTGCAGTGAAACTAAGGTTAATTTCCTGTCAATACCATGGATATCACCCCCACGTGTACGACCTGTTACTTAATCTATGTTCACTAGAATTGGAGAAAAACAAGCAGGAATGCAATGCACGTGTTTTAAACCCAAATCGAAAATTATATTCGATGAAGCAAGAGAGATGACTTTCACTAATGCAAAACTAGGAAAGCAAGACAAATTCTTTACTAAATATATAACAAAAACAGCAACAGCAAATATGCTTCCTAAAATGAAAATAAGCAAGAGAAAGAAACCCAAAATGGGTCCCACTGGGTGTGCCAAAATGTTTCGCTCGGAATTTTTCGGCTTCTGGGAATAGAGTTGCTTCTATCCTTTCATTCCTTTTAGAAACAGATGAGGTTAGGGTTAGGAGGAATACCTGTTGAATGTCGAGATGGTGTGCGTGTACCGTAGAGAAAAATCAGGCTGACTGCGAAGAAATCATTTTTGTCTTGGAAGGACTACCTGCAAATAAGAACACAAGACCACAAGATTTTGATTAAACAATAAATGAGGAAACTGCCTTGGGCCCAGGAAATATAAAACTTCCCTTCGAAGGTGGTCAGTTCCCCTGCTAATATGAATTAACACAAAAGATTGCAAAATATCAATTAAATTATTTTGTTAAACTGGGTAGGGGGAAAGGCTGGTTTTCTGGTTTTGATTAGAGGAACCGATGGCAGTTATTGGTGACCGATGCCGGTTACTGATAACCGATGCCGGTTACTGATAACCGATACCGGTGGGTTATAGGATCTTCTTGGTACATATGGTGTTTGTAATAGCTGGCTTTTTTGGATGGTATTAGGAAATGGGATGATTAGGAGTGAAAGAATGACAGTTAGATGCAATGGCACGTTGGGTAGTGGATTCAGAAATGGATTTAGGAGGACTGAGATTCAAGAAACATAAGAAATGTTATGACAAAAGGACATGTAAGATCTGACTTACTGGTTTTGACCGAGATGTAAGTTGATCTCCTTGGTTGCAAACACTTCTGGTTTCTTTACTCGTCTCTGCTCTGTCAAGTGAAGATCTGGACTCTGTTCCTTGCTCGCAATGCTCTCTGCTGATCCAGAAATCCTTTGACTGATCTCTAAAATGAAATTCCCATCCGTTGTTTTGGTTTGGGGAGCCCATTTACAGGGAACCGATGGCGGTTGCGTAACCGACGGCGGTCGAGTAGGAACCGACATCGGTAAGGAAAAAGTAGGCTATTTTTAGTAAAATAGCCCACCTTCCCTACTTTTCTCCCGAGAGATCAGTTGCAGGCTTGGTCAAGTGGCTCGAAGGTCAGCTTTTGGTGCAAGTAAGGAGGCATTAGTTATGGATGTGAGTCTAGACCAAGTCATGGGTCTTAATTAGGTTAGTTTAGGGTTAGGGCTAGGTCATGATGAGGTGGCAAAGTGAGGTGGCGGGTAAGGTGATGTGGATTTATCAATTACAAGGTAATTAATAAATAATTGTGTAAGGTTTAGGTAATGAGGTTAGGTTGCGAAATGGGATGCGGGTCACAAGGGGTCGTGAGACACAAATTTGGTGTCTACAACATGATACTATATTGGTATATTTTCTATAAATTGCACTTAGTGGTTAGGGTTTGCTTAAAATCCATTTGGGGTAAGAAAATGTCCATTTTAGGACATTGCATTAAAAGAGGAAAAATAAATTAAGTGGTTCAAAGGTAATGTCATAGTTTATTTGGAAAAGGGACACTTAAATTACATTTAAATAACTGAAATAGAATAAAATAATAATAGAAGCATGTACTTCTATTAAAAGGTGCCAAAGTCAAAGTTTTTAATTAAATAAAGCATTCTATAATGGGAGCACCAAGTATAGAATGGGTTGCATGAGGAACAAATCCTATTTTTAGGATAGGAGGTGGATAAAGTATTTTTGAAGTATTTAATTCTATTATTAGGATGGGGCGCCAACTTGAGGGAAATAAAGTAATTATTTTAATTGTTTTTGGTTGCATGCATATTTGGGAAGTTATAAAGGCATATTTGGGAATCATTGGAAGGACATCTTGGAAATTTATGAATTATTTTCTTTTTTTGCAAGTAGCTTTTGCTTCTGCAAATAGCAACAAAGGACGAAAACCCTCATTTGCATACGGAATTGGGGACGAAATCCCCCACTTCTCAGCTGAGCAATTCCATTAAGGAGTTGCAAAGGTCTTTCAGGGTGTAATTGTTCTACCAGTTTAGCTCCAGGCAATTGTATTCAGACACTGGTATTGTTTTATTGGATCTGGTTGGAAATAAATAAATAAAAGACTATTTTTTCCCATATTGGTTTGTTGTTTTTATTTATAAAATTCAGATTATTGCTATTGTTGCAAAAATTCATTTTTACAATACTGTTGCTACTAGGATTTAACAAAAATATCCAAATTTGCTAGAAATTTCTTTTTAAGGTTGTGAAATTTTGAGTGTTTTCTCACATACTTACCTTCTCCTATAAAAGATACATGACTATCTTATTGACACTACTAGACTCTAGACAGTTATGACATGACTAATTTATTTTGATTGAGTTAGACTTGAAATGATTCTACCAGATTAATGCCAAATAATGATAGAAGGTTTAAACACACAAATATTGATTTAGGCACTTCAATAAATGTTAACTTGATCATAACCTATAAAACTAACAATTATAAGCATTAAGAGACTAAAGACTTACACGTGAGACTCAATAAAACATTAGTTTGGACTAGCTATGAAATAGCAAAATCAACAAACTGATAAGATACGAGTATGGACCCACTATATAACAATAAACAAACTAAACTATGGACTAACTCTTCATGTTAATAAACAAACATAGATATATATTTTATCTCTTATGCCTATGACACATTGATGATGTAGATTGAATAAAAGAAATACTTGTAGTGTTCACATGATTCACTGAGGCAGATAATGATACAAGTATGGTCAACAAATCTATCTCTCATGCCTATGACTTTAACTAGAAAAATTACAATGTAGAGATTAGTTAAGTGGAACATGAATTGAACACGGATGCTGAGGAATGATAAGCAATACATGGTTGAGCATAAAGAAATACTAGTGGACTAGTGTTCAACATATAACTAAAGGTGTAGATGTGATCAGGATTATAGAATATCAGTATGGTAACAAGTCTAAGGACACACTGAACAGGCGACAATCATAATAGGCCTAGAAGTAAAATACAATGTAGAGATCCTTCAAAGTGGAAAATGAATGAACACGGGATGCTACGGAGAATGGTACATGCATTTGGGTGCGCACCTAAGGCGCCATACATAAGGCGATAACAGCATGTAGAATCACACAAGGCAGAGTAGAAGCTGTAACTCGCACGATCCCAAATGTTGACAAGGTGGCAGTGATACTTGGAGCTGGAAAATCTTTTTGATACGCTATAAAACACGTTAGTGCAATCGAACACCAACTTTGCCCAAAACTACTCATCGATAGACAATGTTGATGCACATTTTGACCTTTTGGTGCACTTATAAAAGGTCTATTCTGTTGTATTGACTTCAATGGTAGTGCAGCTGGTGCTTCAATACAGAGAGCAAGACAAAACAGATCTGGAAAGAGTTATATGGTGAGAGTTGCACAAGTATATACGGAGAAGATGATTGATATGCTACATTAATGGAAACGAATGAACAACTAGTGATAACTTGATGGGCAAGGGTGAGAGCAGCGACACAAATGCTTGAAGAAAGTCAAGTGAGCACGGAACCCAAAAATGGCAGATCCGAGAATGAGCACTTAAGAAACTATGCCCAGTACACTTAAATAAAACCCAGCAAATGCAGGTCAGGCTGCTCAACCATCAAAGCATGATAAAAAAATACTGTGACTTCCAGAGAATTACTATGCTCAGTTGTCAAATTGAGATTAAAATATTGCATATGGTGGGACTGCTTGTTATACTCTCACAAAACAAACAAATACCTTTACCCTACATAGACCCAAAAACAAAACTCACAGAATGCTCATTTGGAGGAACATGCTCTGACACTAAATGTTGATTTTGGTTCTAGATTGCACCAAATGAAAATTCAATTAAATTTATTGTTAATTAATTCACAATAAATAGTGGAGAGGGATCCGAAAGATAAGAAATCTGTCCTAATCAAGGATCCCTATAATCTCACTCAAAGCTATCTACCTTAGTTGTTAAAACAACTTACAATATATCAAACTATTCTTATAATGACTTTGTTTAACAACTCATCACACATTAAACAAAATATTTTTATTTTTATTTTGAATAGATTCAATATACTTCATATATTAACAAAAACAATATTTAGAACAAAGGATTGTACAAAAGAATGAGCTGTACAGCTGGTATTTACAATGACAATCACAACTTTGTCCTTAAAGCAACAAGGAAAATAATAAACGTAAAATAATCTCTATGATAAAATGTTTAGCTTCCTTGATCAAGAGATATCCTTTAGCAAGTAATTGCATTCTAACTTCACTTCTCCAAGTGTGACAGAAATCAGCCAAATTGCATACCTCATTCCTGAAGACATAATTGCATCTACGTTTCCAAATAATGAAAAAACAAAATTCATACACAATTCCAAATGCTCTGAAAAGGACCACGTATAAGAGTATTGGAGTCGCCCAACAAAGTTTCCTGCCAATGAAGAGGTCCTTGAAAATCGATTGATAGACGGGACTGCATAAACTTCCAACAAAATCTCACAAAAGGATAGTCACACAAAAAGGTGTTTGAGATTTTCAATTTAAAGCAATAAAGACATTGACCATCAGTAAGACCACTCTTGGAAAAACAAGCCTTTGTAGGAATCCCCTAATATATCACAAGCCAACTGAAAAATTGAATTTTATAGGAGACCTTGACTATCCACACACCATGGAGCCTACATGCCCACAAAGTTTTTGGATCTAAGACAACTCGTCTAGTATTAAGAACTAGTGCAAGAGTGCATTTCTTATGCAACATATGATAAAATTGATGTGTGTCATTCTTGAGATATGGGGTGGTCAAAGATCCAATGTCAATTTCACCAAATAGGACCCTTTATCTCTATATTCAACTTAAATAGGTCCTCTTGAGGAATGAGGTTCTGAAGATCTTTTATGGACGACCGATCTGTATAGGATAGTGTTAACTCATGGGCCAAGGATTGTGAATCTTTCAAGGTACATGTGTTGGTATCCCATAAAGCTTTCCATGAAAAAATTCTTTTCTTACTAAACCTACGTGTTTGAAAACATGAAATACTAGTTATAGACATATCCTATTATTTCCACATCCAAATTGGTCTATCCAAGACTCCCTAAGTATGTAAACTTGCAATTTATAGATATCTTGCTAAGGTGAAATTACACGAAGACTAGGTGAAAAATATTTTTATACCATTTTCTGAGTAATATATACCTACTAGTAATTTTCAGAAAGCCCTAAACTGCTGAAATCAACTTCAAAAATTCATAAATATGTGAATACAATTGATAAAAATATGATTTCATGGAAATAACATCTACTAAATATATAGAAATGATCTCAACCTCTAGATCTAAAAATGGACACCTGGAAACCCTATAAAGCACTGCAAATTTAGGAACTGAGTAGATAAAACCCTAGAAACTAGCTATTCCAAATATGAACTAAAACCCCTGATAAAAAATGGTTTTCCTCTTACTCTAAATCTGAGTTTCTGATTACTCTCTAGATATGATCCAAAAATCTGAATTAAACTCTAAAATATCAAACTATAGAGAATCTTTCACCACCGAAAAGTGCTCTGCTAGCTAGGTGTTTATCTTTCACCACCGAAGCTAGGATTCCTGTGGGATCTTACTCCACAAGCAAAGAAAGTGCAAACCATAGATGGAAAAATTCGTCCGAGTTTTAAAAAACTCGCCAAAAAACACTTGAAATGGTTTAATCGCATGAAAACTCACCATTTTCGGAAAAAAAAACTCGCCGAGTTTTGGCGAGTACTCGCCAAGTTAACTCGGCGAGTCCATGATAAAAACTCGCCATACGCTGGTAAAACATGGAAACACGGATTTCAAAGGCAAAAAACACTATTTTTACGCAGTTTTGGCTCTTTTTAAAGCCCTCTACTCCCTCATTATCACTCACATAACCATTTGAGCTTGCATTGCTTGTGTTGAGTGGTTTTTGGAGCGAATTCGAGGAGAGAATTTGGAGATTTGCATTTGGAGGTAGGTTTTTTTTTTTTAAATTCTTTGAAGTTTTTCAAAAAAAATTGTATATTATTTAGGTTTTATAGATTCCTATTGTGATTCCAAATACATGTAATGTAAACTCGAATGCTTGTAATTTTTTAATACTCATTTGCAGCCAGAGGTATGTATTTTTTTTTTTTAACGCAAATTCATTGTAAATTAGTTAAAGTTTTATGTATGTGTATTGTAATCGATTCGTTGTGTAATTCTAAATACATGAAATGGAAAATCGAATGCTTGTAATTTTTTTATACTCATTTGCAGCCAGAGGTATGTATTTTTTTTAACGCAAATTCATTGTAAATTAGTTAAATTTTATGTATGTGTATTGTAATCGATTCGTTGTGTAATTCTAAATACATGTAATGTAAAATTGAATGCTTGTAATGTATTTTTTTTATTTACGCAAATTTGTTATTCAGGCACGTTTTGTTTTTAAAATTAAATTAAGTTTACGTTTTCTAATTTTTTAAATGTGCATTGTGTTGCAGATTAGAGCTTAACAATGGCATCAGGTCAACATCAGGTTTGACATCTGAATCACTAGTAGGGACCGTTCCTCTTAATGCCTGTTCCATAGCATGGAAGTATGTTGTACGTGGAACTTGTGCGGGCAATTTTTTTTGCACTTTCTGTAACAAGAAAATGAATGGAGGCATCAATCGTTTGAAATATCACCTTTCAATCATTATTTTTCGAGATGTTACAGTTTGCCCCAACGTGTTGGAAGAGGCAAAGCAAGAGATTAGAGAATATTTGGCATAGTTAGAGGAGAAGAAACTAGAGAATGCAAGGCTGAAGGCAACCATAGCACAAGCTATTAGATCTGGGGCTGCAATGGAAGAGAATTTAGACGATGATACGGCAACAATTGTGGGCTCTACTCGTGGTCCACACATACGAAGAGGAAGATCTGGAAGAGGCACATCTTCATCGAGTTCGAGAAAAGGCATAACGAGTTTTTTAATGGCAAGGAACACACCTAGAGCAAAACCTTTATTGGAAGGTACATCCTAGAACAAAGATATGCATGAGGAAGTGGATAAAACTTTTGTAAATTTTTGGTACTACAACAACCTGGTGTTCAATGTGGCAAAGAGCCCATACTGCGAGTACTTGGTGACAGCATTGACAGTTGTAGGGAAAGGGTACAAGGGACCCTCTCCAAAAGATTTGAGTGGGAAATTAATTGAGGGTGCAATTGCAGATGCCACTACCATGCTAGAAGAGCACAAGAAATAATGGAAAAACTTTGGATGCACCATTCTTTCAGATGGGTGGACGGATGGAAGGAACCGCACCCTTGTTAAATTTTTAGCAACTTCAAATGGTGAGATGGTGTTTTTAAAATCTATCGATGCCTCTAACATAATAAAAAATGTACAAAATTTGAGTGTTATGTTAGAGACAGTTGTATTAGAGGTTGGTGTACAAAATGTTGTGCAAGTTGTTCACAGACAATGCAGTAGCATATGTGGTGGCTGGGAGACTATTGCAGGAGAGACATCCATCACTCTTTTGGACTCCTTGTGCAATTCATTGCATTGACCTTCTTTTGGAGGACATAAGAAAAATTTATTGGGTGAGGCCGGTTGTAGAAGATGCAAGATCTATAACGAAGTACATATACATCACCCTTGGGTTTTGAGCTTGATGAGAGTACACACAAAGGGGAAAGAACTTGTTCGAGCTGGTGTCACAAGGTTTGCAACTAACTTCTTGACATTGCAAAGTATTTTATAGTTTTTTGACACCTTTGAAACAAATGTTTGTGAGTCAAGCATGGCTAGACTCACAATATTCAAAGAAAGCTGACGGAGAGAGGGTTGCAAAGATAGTTTTTGATGATATCTTAGCAAGAAAGCTTTGCAAAGAGAGCTATAGAGATCATCAAGGTAATTTCAAACTTTGATTTATATTTCATTCCTTTATTTTAATTTGTTAAATTATAAATATTAAATATATTGTTCTACTTTTCACTTTTTTATTTCATTTCTAATATGTATTGTAACTTGTAAGTTTGCAATCTTACATTTTAATTTGTGTGTAGGTGTCAGAGCCATTGGTGAGAGTTTTGCGTTTGGTTGATGAGGAGCAAAACCCCATGGGGTTTGTAAATGAGGCCATGGATAGGGCCAAAGAGTCTATCCAAAACTATTACAGGGGGAATATCGTCAGATATGGTACCTTTTGGGAGAT
This sequence comes from Taxus chinensis, assembly GCA_019776745.2. Lineage (NCBI taxonomy): Eukaryota > Viridiplantae > Streptophyta > Pinopsida > Cupressales > Taxaceae > Taxus > Taxus chinensis. The sequence goes on along the minus strand of CM034155.1, from coordinate 375,478,160 downwards.
TATTGATCGGAGGTGGAACAATCAACTCCACCAACTTATTCATGCAGCGGGGTTCTCCTTGAACCCCAAGTATTTCTAATCTGACAGCTTCACAAATGTGAATGGAGAGGTTATGGAGGGCCTTTCAACATGTATTGAGAGGATGATACTGGATGTTGAGACAAGGGACCTCATCATTTTAGAGCTGCAGAGTTACAAACATGGTAGGGGGCAGACTTTTTTCTTCGGTGCTAGCTATTCGAGGGAGAACCACACAGTCACCAGGTAATAAAAATTAGAATGTTTACCAAATTACATATTTGATTTTATTAATTAATTATAAAAAAATTATTATCTTGTTTGTAGGTTCTTGGTGGGAGGATTGGGGAGGGAATACCCCAAATCTTCAAAAGTTAGCCCTTAGAATTCTATCTCAACCTTGTAGCACTTCTAGATGTGAACGCAATTGGAGTTTTTTTGAGGCCATTCACACAAACAAGCGCAACAAGTTGACTCAAAAAAGGATCAATGAATTGGTTTTTGTGCAATACAATCTCCAGCTTCGTACAAAAAAATTTGAGGCCACATCAGAGGAGCTAATTGATTTGGATGAGATAGATCCATAGAGTGAGTAGATTGGGCAAGAAGAGGAAAACACTTCATTCACAGTGAACGAGATTACTTCTTTTGAGAGGGAAGCTATGGAGAGAGAAGCACTAGTAGGACTCCGAGGAGATATTAGACTGGATGACATCTTTGGAGGTGATCTCCAACATGCAGCAGAGGAGCCACCAGCACCACCATCTAGTTTTATGATCGAGCCAGATTTGCAGCCTTCTAGGAGAAGCGTGGAGACGCAGCCGAGTGTGGGGAGTAGTAAAGGCACTAGACCCTCTCCCCAATTTTTCTCTAGATTGGGGAAGAGGAAAATGTAATTTATTGTATATTGTAACTTGCTTAGATATGAAATTTATGATGATATTTTTCAATGTCAATCATCATAAATTCATATTACTTATCAGCTAGTTGTCGTATTCACATGATGATGTGATTTTGTATTTTATTTGTATTAAAATCTAATAGAAAACACTTCTCCAACATTTTATGGGCTCATTTGATACATTTTGTAGCTATGTGTTGCTTAAAATTTATGTTTTTTACAGAAATTTGAGTATATTTTAAGTTGTCGAGTATTCCCGAGTATTGGCCGAATATTGGTGAGTTTTTTCCGAGTTTTTTTTGGGGGTCTGGTGAGTTTTTGGATTTGGCAAGTTTTCCTACTATGGTGCAAACAACAGTTGCTCCAATATCAAAATAGGTGAGTGTATGAATGAATGAATAAATCTCCTCAAGCACTCCTTTTATAACTTCACTATGCAACAAGAGGCCCAAAAAAAAGACCCCAATCGACCCCCCTTGGGAAAACCACATAAATATAATATGATTTAAGTTACTTTTTCCCCCCATGCGCCAAAAGTAACTTAGGTGACCCCCAACAAAGAAATAGAATAATAAAGTTCCATATAGTCACCCAACAACAAAATATAACAATTATTACCACCAAGTCGCCCAACTTAATGTCAACGACAAAATATAACATAAAGCAAGGTGGTGATTAGACATCCATACCCAATATCCTGTAATGATGTTAGCCCCTCAGGTATGACCAAGGCTAAGACAAATGAAAATCCTCCTAGGCCATCTTCTCGGAATTGAGGACATTACAAGATCCAAGCCAAAAGGGATGCCTAAGTATCTAACAATAAATCTGGGTTGAAAACAAGTCTACTCAGTTGGAATCTAAGGAGGTAAAGCATCATAACCAATAAGCCAAAATTCTGATTTGTGATGGCTAACAATGGCACCAGAGGCGGTGCAAAAGGTATAAAGGCAATCCCTAGCACCCACAATTGAGTCATGGTTTGCATGAATAGAAAGAAAATAATCGTCAACAAAATGATTTATTAAGCATTTTTGAACCATCAAGCAAGTTTATAATTTTTTTCTTAAATAGTATATAATTACAAATTAAGAGAGAAAAATAAATGTTAATTCTTTTACTTCCAATGATACACATATAACTGCCATCATCTTCATCACAACTCTCTGCTTCCTAAAAAAGTGGCGAAGAAAAAATGTACAACTCAACAACCTAATGCTAATGAAGGACAAAAGATGAAAGAAATTAATGAATTTGAAAGGTCCATCAGGAAATTGAAATGCTTCAGGTTCCCTATCAGAATCATTATTGTAGTGCGTTTGTTATGAAAATAGGTACTTCTTCTAAAATGTTACAATAACAAAAAATATAACATAAACTAACTCTGATTTTGAAGAAAATTTTCAGAAGTGTACAAAACCTGCACACTCAAAGTGATGGAATGAACCTGCAATTTGTGACTATGAAGGAAACATCTTACACAAAAGAGATTTTTTGTTGGTGGGAAAATATGATATTAATACAAAAGATTAGAGAAAAGTGAAAACCAATATTTATATGGAATGAAACCCTATCTTGGATATAAAGTCACAGTTATAGGGGTAGTTTTGACATTATCGATATAAGTTGATCGTGATTAAGCCAATCACACATAATTCTCCAAAATAATTAGCATTCTCTATATGACCAAGCCCAAGATGTCCTTCAAGAGCTATATAACATCTATATCAATTGCCTACTAGTTGCTTTGATTATCGTCCTACTTTGTCCTTACACAAATTACCTTTTTTAAAAGGGTAAAAATATATAATAAACAAAAAGGAGTATTAGAACGAAAGGAGCATCATAGAGAGGTGCACAAGAGCCAAAAATAGTTACAAAGAGAAAATACAGATAGAGTGAACCAAGACATATGCATGTAATAAACAGAAAGGAGGATTAGAATGAAAGGAGCATCATAGAGAGGTGCACAAGAGCCAAAAATAGTTACAAAGAGAAAATACAGACAGAGTGAACCAGGACATATGCATGGCCAATAACTATGAACACTAAGAACAGCCAGAGCATTATGTTGAAAACCAAGCAGAATTACTTACTCTAAGGTATAGTAAATAGGAAGCTATCCTCGGGGAAAGGGAAACTCACCCAAGCTTGAGTAGAAGATGAGGCTTGGACAATAAAATAAGATGAGACATTTAAGCCACTCACCTTGAAAGTATCCAAGAGTGTGGCATCTCAGAAGGGAGCCTGAGAGATCACCATCCAGCATTGTGGCCTCCAACCTTTGTTTTTCATTCTTAGACAGTAACATGAAATCAACAGCATCCAAAAAATTATCTTGCGGTGTCCCTAGATTTCATCCTGAAATCTGTGACTACCCTATCCGAAAAAATTTCATACTTTTAAAATAATGGGTCGTTTTGTGTTTTTATTGCCTGAAAGTTCTTGTATTGCGTCAAGATTTTCCCAAATAGCCATATTAGCCTTTTTCACCAAATACCCAGATGCCCAAAATTGTTGTATTCTGTCGTTGGGATTTGTCTGTAGGAAATTTGTATTTAATTATTTTAAGCCTCATTTGAGGCAATTTGTGCTTCGTTTTAACCCTGTTGTGATCGAAAATATCATTATTTCTATATACCAGAAGGATTTTACCAAGGAATGAGTTTTGGGCTTTATTTGTGACTTTTGGCAATTTTTCATATTGTTGTGTTGTCCCGTTTCATTTTCTGTGAAATTTTTCTAGAACAATTCCTTTGCCGGGTAAGCCCGATTATGGGTCTGGAGAAGCTGGAGAACATATATGCTCATTATGCCCAGAGGAAGTCACCATCGGAGGTCTGGTTCACTGGGAAAAGACGATAGTCGTGCACAGAAAAGCCCCTGCGGGGTTGGGTGCATTTTTGGAAAACAAAGGATTTAAGCTACAGTGGGAAAAATAGAAGCAGTAGGCAGGTGGGATTTTATTACCTGCCTTGCAGGGTACTTTTTCCCGTGATATAAAATTCACTTAAGCTGCAGTGGGAAAATTAGAGGCAACAGGCAGGCGGGAATTTATTGTCTGCCTTGCAGGGTAAAAATTCCCATGGTGAAATAAAAGAAAAGTGACTTAAGTGAAATCTCATGGGATTTTATTGCTTGCCTTGCAGGGTAAATAATCTCATTGTCAAAGTCAAATCACTTACAGTGGATCACGGGATTTCTGGGACTGCCTTGCAGGGTAAAGAATCCCATTGTGAAAAATTCTTAAAAATAGAATTCTACTATGCAAAAAAGTGTGACCCACCTTAGGTGAATAATAATGCATTAAATAAATATTTGTTAATATTTATTCACCCAATTTTGGCACCCAGGCTTGTGGAAAAGTCAACAAAGGGAAGTGGACATAAGGAATTTAAAAATAGAATTACAAAATTAAATAAATTTAATTTATTTAATGCAGTCCCTTTTGAGAAGGAATTAATACTTTTTAAAGTATTAAATGATTATATTAAATTCCTAATTTCAGTGGCTATGGTCAAAGCACACTGTGAAGCTTAAGTGAAGTGAAGTGTGGATGATTAAATTGGATTAATTTAATTTATTGGATGGTTGTCCTTAAACATGCTATTTTAGCACATCAGTTAAAGAGAAGAGCATGATTTTTAATTAATTAATTGCCTTTAATTGTTAGGGCAATTATTAATTATAGAATTCGTGAGGGTTATATAAGTATGGGCAGCCATATGGGTGAATTATTTAATTCAAAGGTAAAGAATTGTAACCAAGAGGAAAAGTGCGCCCCCATTTGAAGAAGGATTTTTCTCAGGCAAAGGTGGAAACAAGACATATGAAGAAGGATTTTGCTCAGGCAAGGTCGGAAACAAGGCATTTGAAGAAGGTTGATTTGTGCTTGCATAATTATTTGCATAGGTGGAAACATGTGCTAAGGTGAAGAAGGGAAAGTTCATGCTCAAGCTTTAGGTGGCAACAAGGCTAAAAGCTTCCAAATTTTGGGGCAGCAGGCTTTGAAAAGTGCATATTGATACAATTAAAATGTCATTGTGCATAATCCGTTTGCCATAAGTGTCTGAATTACAGGTGCTAAGGAATTCATTACAGGTGTCTTTTCAAAAGAAAATGAACTTTATATCAATGTCCAATACATTGAATATTTCCTCTAAATCTGAAGGATTATCCAGATCTGCACCAGTTTTGAAGAATTCCAATCAAATAAGAAGAAAAAAGAATTGTTCAGAAAAAGATAGACAAAGCCTATGGTGAAGAAAGATGAAAAAGAAAGCACAACGAAGTCATGCATCACTTCTAAATTTTTAGATACTGGAGACACAGATCTAGGCTCGAAACCTCTTGCTGAATTGATAGATAAATCTAGAGCAGGAAAGAGTTCACTCATGCGTACAGGAGAAACTTCATTCATGCGTACAGGAGAAACTTCACTCATGCGTGTAGATTAAAAGCAGTGGAATTATTCAAGATGTAGCTTTTCCATCCATAGCCCAGTTTCCAAAGTTTATTATGTAGGTGCAGATCCATATTCAGATGCATGCAAATCCATATGTAGATCCAGATCCAGATCTCATAGTTTCAAAGGCTTCTAGCACAAACGCTTCATCCTTATCCTCTTGTTTCGAATGCATCCCATGAAGAAGTCGGTGAGTGGAAAATTCCTTCCAAGATCTTGTGCACGTGCTCTCAATCTTCCAGTTGAAGCCTTCATTAAAGTTGCATTCACCCTGAGTGCTTCCCATAATTTTTAATTGCTCATATGCAATTAAAAATAAGGATGATGAGTTATCTATGGAAAACCTTTCAGTGATGCATGTACAACAGAATAACTGCAAAAGCTTCAAAGGATAAAAGAGAAGACAATGTGAAGGAAAAATTCCAGCTTACTTCCAATTCCAACTGCTTGCAGATCCAGCTTACTTTCCAGATCCAGCTTACTTCCAAATCCAGTTTGAATCAGCTGCATGCAGACATGAGAAAGCACAAAGAATCAGTTTTCCTCTTCCTTCTTCTTTCCTCCGACAAGAGTGCAGCTTTCCTCTTCCTTCTTTTTTCCTCCGACAAAGTAATTGAGTGATCAATTAAAATATACAACTTAAGTGATTGGTTTAAAAGCCATTACTTGAAGAAGTCAACTACTTGGAGGTAGGTGACACGTGTAAAGTAAAAGGTTCTATTTTCAGTTGCAAATCATACATGTCACGCAAAGAGGAATTCCAGGATAGAAGATTGTCAGTTGTTTCTTTCCTCCAACTACCACATGTTCCAGTTCAACTAAAAGCTTTCGACTTGTAACTTCCCCTCTACATTCTATAAGTAGAGGAAGAACCTTTGGGTTGATAATTCGAAATTTGTAAGCAGTAATTTTGTGTTCTAGACTTTGTGCTGAATTCCTGAGAACCACTTGGAGCAAAGGAATACAAAGGAGCAGGTTTCCAGAGAACTTTGTGTCATGGTGTACTGTGTTTCTTTCTTTTAATCTTAGATCTCTCAATAAACTTTGTGTTATTTTAGATCTAGATCTAGAGCTGCCTTTGTTTTAGAATTCCGCATTTATATCTATTGGATTCTTCTATGTGCATGTAGTCAGCTCTACCATCTACATATTGGGATGCACATCTTCCCCATTTCTTCTTTGTGATTACGTAACTTACCATGTTCTATAACTTTTCCTTTCTTTAAAATAGCTTGCTTACTTGCTGCAGAACTTAGTCAGTTAGGGTTTATGAACTAAGTAGCTAAAGTAAAACCCCATTTAGATATTAGTATACTTAAATTGACAAATTTGACATGGGAGCCTCACCGATTAAATGAGGGAGATTTATCTCATGACTACCTAGGTTTTTTGTTATGCAAAAAAATCTAGCCAACATCTTGTTTGGTGATTATGTTTGTAAGAGTTTCAACACAATCTTGAAGAGTTGTAAGCTTGGCTTGTTGATGGATCAGGAGCTAGCTTATTGTAGAGAGAATGTCATATAGACTTGGATGATGTATGTCCTGTTTTTTTTATGGTTTGGCCTAGGCTAGATTTTGTCTGAAATACTTCAGCACAGAAACAGATGGGGTGGGTTGGTGGGAAGAAGGGACACAAGAATGAGGCAACGGAGGGTTTTTGTGGTGGGGAGGAACAATCTTCAATAAAAAACCCCCATGAATAAGGTGGGGATGGTCATTATAAGGGATAGGGCTAGTAGGACTAGCAATGGGGTTAAGGTGATGTAATGTCCCATTTCTAAGATTTCAAGGCAAACTTGGATCTATAGGAAAATCCCAACTGTTCATACACTATCAAGCACTAGACCTCAAAAATTATCTTTCTAGTCAATGGACAATGCAACACTCAACTAGCAAACAACACCACCAGTGATTAGAAATCAGATCCTCATGATAAAACCCAGCCAATAGACGACTCAATTAACCCAAAGATAGGGGTTTAATGGCCTCTATTAAATAGCTAAGCAATTACCTCTCAGCGGGACTAATGGGACTCAGAAAAATCAGATCTCTTTTGTCAACAACATGAAGACCAATTATAACTGTAAATAACTTCCAACCAATACAAATCCCAAATTGTCAATGCAAGTCACTGTGACTGAGCACTCATCAAATAAACATGACTCAGCTGTAATTAACACTTGAAAATACTCTCAAATATTCTCATATAAATCTCAGCCAAGCATGCATCAAGGTACTAATCCAATCGACTTTCTACCAACAAGTATTCCCTGGTTAAACCACAGTTAGATCTGCAGTGGGGAACTTCGAAATCACCCAAATAATATGCAAACACAGTCATCAAAATATGTTATCAACTGGCCACATGTAGTTTGCTGCCAATGAGACTTCAAACCATCATTAAATCATGTATTAATCCCAGTCATTGCACCCAGATATTAGAGACACTCAACATGCATAGAAATTGATGCAAAAATCAATGCTTGCACACCATAATGATGAGGTTAGGCTTATACAAGCAATACTAACAGTTCGCTTATCTAAAGAAGCTCAAACATGCATTAAAATATTCAATATTCACTCCCAGACTGAGTCACTGTTAGAAAGGAAGAACACATCATTTATTTTAATAAATAAACCCCTAAAGTGATCGCTGGAACAAGGGATGAACAGTACAGTCTATATAGATAAAAAATCAGATCACTATAATCATCAAATATTAGTCCCAAACCAGTCGCTGAAATTAGCACATCCTTACTGAATTTTTAGAGGGAGATATTTAATAAATATTGCATCAAAACAGGTAGCTACAGCCTTCATCCATGCCACAATAAATTCGCCAAACTTAGACCCCTTCAAGCAACAATATTTTAGACAAATAATTTGAAGATCAAATCGATTTGCTTCAGCTAGGGCATAATGATTTATATGACACCAAAGGCACTCCAAAACAATCACATAAGCACCATAAGAGTTCGCTAGGGCAAGTAGAGATCACACAACACAAGTCGATTTGCAAAAGCACATGAAAATACTTCAATTAATATCCAAACCAGCTTCAATGAGTTCTCCCATGCAAGAGAAGACAAGTATCAAGGGTGGGCATGCATCCCAACTCCAAGCATGGATTTCAAAATAATTTCATCACAGCATAACCTTCACAATGATCCCAAAATCTCCTTTTATAAACAAGGAGCACAAAATTCGAAGTCCCTTGTGGAGGGAAATCATAATTTAAAAATAGTTTATTCTCCCTAAGTGTGGCGTCCCCTTTCTAAGGGTAATTTGACATTAAAAAGCCACCCAAATATTATTTAATTAATTCCCCTTTTTATTTTGCATTTTGGGAATTAAATTAAATATCGATAATTAAATAATTAAATAAATGTTGCTTTATAATGTCAAATGATAAAAATCACTCTTCAGGCAATATTATTTAATTACTTAGCATAATTTCCCCTTGCAACATCCCAAAAGCCCACGGAGAAAATAGGCAAAGGGTCTTCAAAAATGGGGACATTACAAGTGAACAGCACTAGTGGATTCCAAGCTTTTGGAATGAGGTAGTTAAAGAGGGGGAGGTCTGAGACAAATGAGGGGCCAAATTCACACCCAAATTGCCAACATAGTCACAGGAGAAAAACATACCGATACCAGAGTGATATTGGAGTCGTATTGAAGTGGCAGTCGGAGGCATGGATTCCATTGCCTTAGTGAGATCCTTCTCCATCATTCTGGGCTTCTGAGATGTAGCCAACTGTTGTGGGATCCCTTGGTGATGGATCTCAGTCATACTCGTGGCTTCATCATCATCAATCACCTGAAATGGATGTTAAGGAGTAGTCTTCATATAGACAGAATGGGCTTGAGATTGCTTCTGCTGAGGAGAGGGGGCAGTTTTTCTGTGTTTGCAATGTTGCTTGTTGTACACTTTCAACATTTGAGGGCTTGAATCCTTATGTGTAGTCTGAGGTTTGACCTCACATCTATTTATAGATGTTGGGGGTCTCCTAAATTCCCCCCCCCCCCATTCAGTGAATGGCAAACAAATTAATGGTGTTTGGCGGAAACCTGCCTGGAAGAAAGTAAATTGCACAGGTTAACACAGATTGTATACACACTTTAGTTTGAATTTTAAGCTGCTTGCAGAACAGTTTTATGTGGGGTTCAGTGGGCAGCAGAGGGGTGAATAATGGTGGGTGGATGAAGCGATAGTGGGGAGATGGGTATGGCAGGTTTGGGATTCAAATTAGGAGTTGTTCTAATAAAAAATCTTCGATTTCCTCATAGGATTTCCACTTTTCTATGTGCCAAATTGTATATTTGATATTGTCAATAGAATGGAAATCGATTTGTGTCAAGCCTGAGGAAAGTTGCAGCAGATTTATAACATTCTTTGTTGGAAAGCCTGAGGAAAGCCTGCATTGGGCTGTTCGTTTCATATTTTTGTTTTCTGTCCGAAAGAGCCAGGACCGCAGCCCAATGCAGACCAGCGGTCCTAGGACCGCCACCCTGGTTGGGCGGCAGTTCTGTAACCGCCACTCTTTATAGAGCGGCGATCCTGTTACTAAAAAGACAGAACCTCCGTGTATTATTTTTCCTTCTTCGTGCTGACTGATCTGATGAAGTAGAGTCATTTTGGATCCCTATGGATCACACCTCCCCTGCTTAGGAGGCTTTTGGTCCCACAAAAGCTTAGTGGGGGAGTAGATGAGGAAATAATTCCCTCATTTGCTCCTTGGAGTACCACCGGGCCTGCCTTGGTGTTTTTCCTTTCAGTCCAATATGCCAAGACTCCTGCGGACCTCTCCTAGTCTCTCTGACCTTCTGCTACAACACTACATCCTCCTCCAATTCGCCGTGTGAGTCCAAGACGCAATCCTCAATGGAAGGTAGCAACTGTAGTCCTTCATCTTCATCTAGCATGGATGGCTCATATATGTGCAAGTTCTCACAGTTTACTACAGAGTACATCCTCATAAATGACGGTAAATCAAGTCGAAAGGCATTTTCTCCAACCTGCTCTAATATGGTGAAGGGCCCATATCATAGTGGCTTGAGCTTTTGTGCTTGACCTTGCAATCTCTCCTTGCTCAAGTAAATCCAAACTCTATCTCCAACATGAAGCTTATGTTCCCTCCTATGTTGATCGTGCCTAGCTCTGTACTTGGCCTGAGATTTCTCTAGTTGTTCTTTGACTTTGAGATGGATTTGCCGGATCCTCTCAATGAATTTGTTTGCTCTAGTCACCTCTGTGTCTCGTGTCTCCTCCTCTTCCTACTGCCCAACTGCTATGTCCAATGGATTTGTAGGTAGATATCCCAAGCATGCTTCAAACGGTGACTTCATAGTGGATGTGTGTATTGCCCGGTTATAGGAATGTTGAATGTAGAATAAGGACTCATCCCAAGTCCTTGGGTATTTGTTGTTATACCCTCTGATCAACTGTACCAAAGTCTTGTTCACCACCTCTATCTGTCCATCTGTCTGTGGATGGAAAGTTGTGCTCCTCTGTAACCTGGTATCCATTTTGTCCCACAAAGTAGTCCAAAACTTCCCCAAGAACCTGGAATCCCTGTCAGAAACAATAGACTTTGGCAAACCAAAATGCACCCATACATTAGCAAAGAAAAGATCTGCTGCCTCATGTGCTTTTACTGTCTTTTTACATGCCATAAGAATACACATCTTACTGAATCTATCAACAACAACATAGAGATAGTCATGGTCATGTTTAGACATAGGTAATCCTCCTACAAAATCCATAGAGATGTCCTCCCATGGACGAGTAGGTACTGGCAAAGGCATATGCAAACCCTCCTTCCTAGTCTTAGGCTTGCTAGTACAACAAAGCTTACATCCACGAATAAATTTTGCTACTTCTTCTTGCATATTGGGCCAATACATGTACCTTTGCAAGTGGGCTAGGGTCTTACCAACACCGAAATGTCCCGCTACTTTCAAGGTATGCGCTTCCCTCATCAATAGAAGTCTTTCTTCTTTAGGCACACAAAGCTTCCCCCATCGGTAGAGCAGCCCGTCCTTGAGATAACAATCTTCAATCCATGTCCTTTCAGTCCCTTGGGACTGCAACTGCTGAAATGTCACCCCAAAGTCTCTGTCCTGGGCATACGCCTCTCCGTAAACTTCCTTCGTGAAGGGCTCGATCTGAGAGATAGTGGCCAAACAGGAAAAATTCTCCTGTGTGGGCGGCCTAGACAACATGTCTGCCACCAAATTTGTACTACCCTTCTTGTATTTGATCACCAGATGGAACTGCTGAAGGAACCCCATCCATTTGTAGTGCCTTGCCTGTTGCAATTTAGACTATGCTTGCAAATACTAGAGAGGTTTGTGGTCAATGTGCACAATAGTTTCTTTACCCAACAAATAATGCTTCCATTTTTTTAATTGCTTGAACGAGTGCATACATTTCTTTATCATATATTGAATATCCTTTAACTGCTGAAGTGAAAGTTTCAAAATGATAGCATACGGGTTTACCTCCTTGAAGCAACACTGCGCCCATAGCGTAATCACTGGCATCTGTCTCTACTTCAAAAGGCTGCTGCAAACTAGGAAGAGCAAGTACTGGAGCATGACTAATCTTGTATTTCAATAACTCAAAGGATTTTGTCTTGTTCCTTACCCCAGTCAAAACCCTTGCTCTTTGCGGCCACTGTGTGTAGAGGTGCTACAATCGCGGAGAAGCCCAGAATGAACTTCCGCATGTACTGTACTGCTCCCACAAAACTCCTAGTCTCTGTGGCTCCTGTTGGTGTTGGCCAATTAGTGATGGCTTCCACCTTCTTTGGATCCACTCGTAGCTCTCCTCTTCCAACCACATGCCCAAGATAGACAAGTGACTGTTTGGCAAATTCACATTTCTTCATATTACAAAGCAGTTGTTTCTCCCTGAGAACTTGCAAGACTTGCTATAAATGAGTTAGACATTCTTCCCATGTGGCACTAAAAATCAAGATATCGTCTAGATGTACAATGACACATGAATCTATGAAATCCCGCAATACATCATTCATCAATCTCATAAATGTAGCGGGTGCATTGCATAACCCAAAAGGAAGTACTAACCATTCATACAAACCCTGTTTTGTTTTGAAGGCAGTCTTCCATATATCCTCCTTCATTCTGACTTGGTGATAACCCGACTTGAGATCCAACTTCGTGAAGAATTTGGCATGCTGAAGCTGGTCCAAGAGATCATCTATACGGGGAAGTGGATATTTGGTGATCTTGTTCAAAGTGCGGTAGTCGATGCACATTCTCCAAGAACCATCCTTCTTTGGCACCATCACAATAGGCGAACCGCATGGTGAGGTGCTCGGACGTATCACCCCTTGGTCTAGTAGTTCCTGGAGTTGTTTCTTTACTTCAGTACTCTCAAGCAGGGATTGCCTATACAACCCGATGTTCAGTAGAGGGGACTCTGGCAATAGCTGAATCTCATGCTCTACTTCCCGTTTTGGTGGTAACCCACTGGGAGCCTGAAAAACTTCCTGAAAGGACTGAATAATATTATAATACTATCCAAATCATGCTTTCCCTGGTTAGAAATTTTTGAAACTTCTACCCCATCTTGTTTATCCTTTAACAAAAGTAAACAAAACTGATTATGATTTGCTTGAATAAGTCGTTTTGCTTGGTTAACACTCACCATAGTAACCCGTGTCTTACGCTGGTGTGCCCGGATGTTGTAGCTGATCCCATTCTTGACCCATCTGTACCGGTTTTCCCTTCTCATAAATATAGTATCCCTAATATACAAGGACTCCCGAATACAACATCAAAAGCATCAAGTGGAATAACGTCAGCTTCCAAAACATCAATATATTGGGAATTTATCCCAGACTTGACCTTACATCTTCTTGTTACCTGAATTTCAACACCCTTCTTCACCCAACCCAAAGGATAAGGGTGTGGATGCTCGTAAGTCTCAAGACCAAGCTTCTTTACAACTGCTTCAGAAATCAAGTTAGACTGAGAACCGATATCAACCAAAGCATTTACCTTAGTTCTCTTGATCTGGATTTTGATTTGGAATAGTCTACTCATCTCCTCTTCTTGGCTGTCCATGTTGGTGGCCGTGCATCCCAGCCTTTCGTCTACATCAGAGTCATCCTCGATTTCCACCTCCCCTTCTGTCTTTACAGCTGTCATGGACCTCTTTGAGTCCTTGGTTCGGTTCTTCGGGTGTAACTCCGGATGCAACTTCCAACATGTAGCGTCAGTATGACCATTGATATCACAATTCTTGCAAAAATTCTTGGGATCTTTACAAGTATTTAAAGTAGTGGCAGCTTGTTTACTTTTCCCTTTCCACTTACCCTTGTTACTTGTTTGCCCATACTCTTTTTTCTACTGATTTGTCGACTGCTTTGCCCTTGGCTCTGCTTCTCCTTGCTTCTTTTCATCATCTATGTAGTATGCCTGTACACATGCTTCATTGGGATCTTTGGGCTTTGTGGAGATGACTTTTCTTCGAAGGTGATTGTGAAGTCCTCCCAAGTACTTAGTCAGAATATCCTCATCCTCCAAGTCCATGTTTAGCAACATGGCCTGCCTCCAAAACTCCGTAGTATAGTCCTGCACACTTTGACCACTGCCTTGTCTAAAATACTGCCATTTAATCATTTGGTCAGTCTTGTGGCCAATAGGATAGAAGTTAGCTCTAAGTAATTCTTTAAATTCTTGCCAAGATTTCACAATAGGACGCTTCTTCTTTTCACAAGTGGTTAGATGGGTTTCCCACCAAACCGGAGCGTGTCCCTCCATTTTGAGACGTGCAAAGGTGATCCTCTATGCCTCAGTGACATTATGGACGCTAAAGTAGACTTCTAACTATTTTAACCATTTATCAAGCAACTCTGCATCTACTTGTCCTTCAAAGCTTTTAATCTCAACTTTCGTCTCAACTTTAAAAGGAGTATGATCAGATTTTACCTTTTCTCTTGCGTTTGAAGTCTCTTCTTCATGCTCTTCCCCATAATCTTCCTCATGGTGGCTCTTCCCTATGCCAAACTTTTCAGCTAAGTCTCGAACCACTGTGTCCATGGAGTCTTGCTTGACAGAAGTTGTCTTCTAGAAATCTGCAAGTTCTTCTTGCCTTCTAAACATCCTATCCATCATGGTCTCTAGCATCTCGATTCTACAGACCAAGTTCTCTTCCTCCATTTATCCCCGAATTCTCTGTTTCCACTTCTTTGTAGAAATTTCTGGATTGCAAGGTAAAACCTCTTCGCCTTTAGATCTTGTCACTGTCATACAAATCAAACAACGAATACCACAGTCCTGGATACTTGTTAGCTCTGATACCAAAATGATCTGTAAACTCTTCAACTTTGGAATTATCCACAGAATCACAAATTAAACGTTGTTGTTCTACTTTCTATTAGAAAATGACAGAGATAACTAGTGAATGAATTTTGCTTATGCTTAGAATCCACAATTGCAGGAAAGGAAAGAATATAAACTCATAAACACCAACAAGTTTTATCCTAGAAACCTCCTGAGGAGGAAAAAACCAGTCGGCAAGGGCAATTGCTCTTTCTTCCCACTTTTATTGGCCAATTCAAAACCAATAAGTACAGAAATTACAATAAGTATGAAAGAGAAGTAGATAATATCTCACACTTCCTCCCAATTACTTGCTTTCTCTGTCTCAACACTCCTTTTTTTTGTCCGAAAGAGCCAGGACCGCCGCCCAATGCAGACCGGCGGTCCCAGGACTGCCGCCCTGGTTGGGCGGCGGTTCTGTAACTGTGGCTCTGCATAGAGCGGTGATCCTATTACTAAAAAGACAGAACCTCCATGTATTATTTTTTCTTCTTCGTGCTGACTGATCTGATGAAGTAGAGTCATTTTGGATCCCTATGGATCAATGGGCCTTTGTACGCTTATGTACTGTTAATGTTCATTTCATTTGAATAGATAGCAGAATAAAAGAACACCATTTAAATATCTCCTATCTCTGAATGTTCATACTATAACTCGATAGATAGATTGCTAGTTTTTGGGTTGTCCTACACCTTTGTGCCACCCTCCGGGTCCCTGTGTTGCAAATCACCTCTAGAGGAGATGATTGTATGAATACAAATGGATCCTGAAGGTAATCTGATTGTTGCAAGTCCTAAAAGTATTTGTCGGAGTTCCTTCCAATCCAAGTTTTGGTTTCCTAAAATATTGGCATTCAATCCAATAACATAGGTGAGGCATAGCTAGTAAAATTTGTCATATTTCGTGCCCACAAAGTAGAAATCTAAACAATTATCTTAGGTCTGAATTTAAGGTCCACGTGTAATGAATTATTATGAATCATGAAGTCTAATTTATTACACCTTTGTAAGGAAAATGCCTCTCTTACACCTTTACAAGGAACATGGCTCTACTTTTATTCGGGAGCGTCATGCTTTTGGATACATTTTTAGGATATCCCTTCAAAAATGTCTCTTCTACACAGTTTGTGTCATAGGGTTCCACAAACTCCAAGGAAAAAAATGAAATTTAGAGGACATTAATCGTAACAAAGTTTCGATTTGTGTTGTAAAATGTTTTTCAAAGTAGCATGCAATAGTGGCCCATTTCCTAATGCATTGTGCATTCCCAAGGATTTGTGGATAACATCATCCAGTCTTTTGGCTTCGCATATATCCACACCTCTCCTCTCCATAGTAGTGACGACTGATTCGCCATGGTAGTAGCTACTATATTAGTGGCCCATTGAGATTGCTATCCCATCTTAATGATGATGTGGTGTCCCCAAATTTCACCCTGAAATCTGAGACTACCCCATGTTAAAAAAATTCATTCTTTTAAAATAATGGGTCGTTTTGTGTGTTAATTGCCAGAAAGTTGTTGTATTGTGTCAAGATATTCCCAAGGAGCCATATAAGCCAATTTCGACAAATACCCAGATGCCCAAAATCGTTATATTCTGTCGTTGGGGTTTGCCTGCGGGAAATTTGTATTTAATTATTTTGAATCCCGTTTGAGGTAAATTGTGCTCCGGTTTAGCCCTTTTGTGATCTTACATGTCAATATTCCCATATACCAGTAGGGTTTTAACCAGGAATGAATCTCGGGCTTTATTTGTGACTTCTGGCAACGTTTTGTGTTTTTGGTGTTTTCCCATTTCGTTTTCTATGAAATTTCTCTGTATCAATTCCTTTCCCGGTTTGGTCTGATTCTTTGCCTGGAGTATCTGGAGATCACCTATGCACATTATGCCAGAAGGAATTCGCCACCGAAGGTCTGATTCTCTCGAAAAAGGCGAAGTCGTGCACAAAAAAGCTTCTTCTGGGCTAGCCGCATTTTTGGAAAAAGAGGGTTTGAAGTGAATCATGGGATTTTTGGAAGCAGCAGGCAGGTGGGAATTTTGTACCTGCCTAGCAGGGTACTTTTTCCCATGAAAGCAACGCCACTTAAGTCACAATGGGAAAATCAGAGGCAGCAAGCAGGCGGGAATTTCTTACCTGCCTTGCAGGGTAAAAATTCCCATTGTGAAATAAAAGGAAAATCACTTAAGGCATTAATGGGATTTTATTACCTGTCTTGCAGGGTAAATAATCCCATTATGAAAGTCAAACAACTTAAGTGGACCATGGGATTTTCACCTATCTTGCAGGGTAAATAATCCCATTATGAAAGTCAAACAGCTTAAGTGGATCATGGGATTTTCGGAGCTGCCTTGCAGGGTAAATAATCCCATTGTCAATTGACTTTTAAAAATAGAAATTGCTCATGCCAAAAAGTGCGACCCCTTTAGGGAAAGAAGGGCAACTTTAAATGCATTAAATTAATTAATTTCTTCTCCAATTTTGGTGCCCAGGCTTGTGGAAAAGTCAACAAAGGGAAAGTGGATAAAGGAAGTCAGAATTAGAAGTTCTAAAATTAAATAAATATTATTTATTTAATGCAGCCTCTTCATGTCAAAAAGAACGCCCCATTTGGGAGAGGAATAATACTTTTTTAAGTATTAATTGATTTAATTAATTCCTATTTTCAGTTGCTAAGGTCAAAGCATACTGTGAGGCTTAAGTTAACTGGAAGTAGAAGGCTAAAATTAAATGAATTTAATTTATTTAATGGCAGCCATGAGCATGCACAAAATAGGCACCCCATTTGAAGAGTAAAGCTTATTAAATAATTAATTAATTGCCAGGAATAGGAAAGGCATTAATTAATTATAGAATTATGAGGATTATATAAGCAGGGGCTGCCATAAGGATGAATTAATTAATTCAAAAGCAGAGAAGTGTAGCCCAGACAAAAAGTGCGCCCCATTTGGAGAGGAATTTTTCTCAGAAGAAGGTTTAATTACTGTTGAAAGCTTCCAAATTTGGTGCCTAGGTTGAAGGAGGTTGATTTGTGTCTGAATAATTGTCTGTATAAGTGATACAGGTGCTCAGGTGAAGTTGGTAAAATTCATGTTTGCTTTGCATGCAAATAAAACATCAAATTTTGGGGCAACAGGCTTGATATATGCAGATTTTTATAATTAAAATCCAGTGTCCATGTTCCGGTTGCCATCTTTGTCTGAATTAATTGCAGGAATCCATTACAGGTGCTTTTATAAGAGAAAGGGAGCTTAAATCAATGTCCAATACATTGAACATATCCTCCAAATCTGAAGAATTATCCAGATCTGCACCAGTTGTGAAGAATTCCGGCCGAATAAAGAGAAAAAGAATTGTTCAGACAAAGATAGATACGGCCATGGCAAAGCGGGATGAAAGAGAAAGCTCAGCGACATCATGCATTACTTCCAGATTTGCTGACACCGGAGACATAGATCCATATCCATAATTGCAAAGGCTTCATCCTCTTGTTTCGAATGCAGCCCGTGAAGAATTCAGTGCATGGAGAATTCCTTCCAGGACCTTGTGCATGTTCTCCCAATCTTCCAGTTGAAGCCTTCATTGAATTTGCATTCACCCGGAGTTCTTTCCAGAATTTTTAATTGCTCATATGTAATTAAAAATAAAAAAGATGAGTTATTTACGGCAAACATTGCACTGATGCATGTACTGGAGAAGAACTGCAAAAGCTTCAAGGATAAGAAGGAAGACAATTCAAAGGCAATACCCGCAAGCAAATCACAGTCACTTGCTTCCAGATCCAGCCACTTCCAGATCCAGCTGCTTCCAGATCTAGTTTGGTGAGAATCAAGGGCAAAAGAATCAGCTGCATGCAGAATATGAAAAAGGACAAGACTACAACTTTCCTCTTTCTTCTTCTTTCTCTTATTTCCTCCGACAAAGTAATTGAGCGATCAATTAAATTATAAAACTTAAGTGATTGGTTTAAAAGCCATTACTTGAAGAAGTCAACTACTTGGAAATAGGTGGCAGACGTGCAAAATAGAAGGTTCTATCTTCAGTTGCAAATCATGCATGTCATGCAAAGAGGAATTCCAGGAGGGAGATTGTCAGTTGTTTCCATTCCGACTTCCACATGTGCCAGTTCAACTAAAAGCTTCCTATTTGTAATTTCCCCTCTACATGCTATAAGTAGAGGAAGAACCTACGGGTTAAAGGATCAGAATTGGTAAGCAACATTCTTGTGTTCCAGACTTTGTGCTGAAACCCCTGAGAGCCACTTGAAGAAAAGGAATATAAAGGAGCAGATTTCCAGAGAACTTTGTGTCACGGTGCATTTTGTTTCTAGCTTTCTATCTTAGATCTTCTAATAAACTTTGTGTTATTTTAGATCTAGATCTGGAGTTGCCTTTGCTTATAATTCTGTGTGTTGATATCTATTGGTTTCTTCTATGTGCATGCAATCAACTCTGTTATCTATTGATTGGGTTGCACATCTTCCCTATTTCTTCCCTGTGTTTTATTATTCACTTCTTCTATAAATATTTCCTTTCTTTAAACAGTTGCTTACTTGCTGCAGAACTATATAGCTATGGCTCATGAGCTGAATAGTTAAAGTAAAACCCCCATATAGATACTAGCATATTTTAATTGACAAATCTGACACGGGAGCCTCACCGGTAAATGAGGGAGATTTATCTCATGATTACCTAGGTTTTCAGCTATGCAGAAAATCTAGCCAACATGATGCATATACTGTAAGAAAACATATTTGATCTTAATCATAAATAGAACTAGAGCCTTTGTATTGACAAAAGAATGTATGCCAGTTGGAAGGCCTACGATAGTTTAGAAAATAACTGTAAAATGTGGAGCTTAGGAATAGGGATAAAAATAAATCATCATTCCATAGCCTAGTAACACGGATTATACTCTATGGTTGCGAAGTATGGGGTAGAAGCATATCTTGAGTAACATGGAATAAAATTGAGGAATTCTAAAAAGAATAAGAAGCATGATCGCAACTTCAACATTAAAGGTAATACACCCTACTTTATTCTTCTCATAGATGAAAGTATGCTACCCATTGAAAGCAAAGACTTAAAATGTTTTGCATTTATACAAACATAAGTTGGTCGAGCTTGAATTGGATATCCTAGTTGTCATTGCACAACCATTTTGTTTAACCCGTCTATGGCTAAAAAAAGGTTGGCAAAAAGACTTATAAAAATGGTTAAAGCATTCGAACATCCATGAAAACCTAATGGTGACAAATTTGAACAAATAAAAAAACAAACATCCAAACTAAAAGCATTAACAGTATTTGTAACAGCAAGAAATTAAAGACAAGAAGAACCTTTGATATTATAAGAATACCGTCAGGCTCAAAGTAGAGAATCCCACCTATTTGAATAAGGTTACCAAATATATAAAGAAAATCACAATTGCAAAACTAAGAACCAACTCATGCATCTACACAATGAAATAGCCAAATGAATCCCCCAAAGACACCTTCAGAATACAAAGTCTGTAAGGCATGCTACTAAGATGAAGTAGAGAATGAAACACATTTTCCTTCAACCTACCCACTATACAATGATATTAGGAAACAATAACAAATATTTCAATCATAACCTAGTGTTAACAGTGAAAAACTAAACTAAATGGAAGACAAACAAAACAATGTAAACCTTCTTGTAGCTTTCCAATGCAAACCTCAAGTAAGGTTGTGTGAAGCTTAGCTTGTGTAACCTTGTGAAAGAATTGTGGGTGCTCTTGAATGACCTCCAGAAGTAAGTTGTGACCATGCTACAAGCAGGTGTTGGCTTGGATGATTGCTTCCAAAATAGCAGAAGTTTGACAACAAAATGGACAGAGTAATTGTGTTGTGAATCCAAGAGGATTTGTAAGAGTATAACGTCATGTTTGATAAGGCTAAGTGGTGGTTGGAAATTAGTTACAGATAGTTGAATGCACATGCTAAAAATAGCATTTGAGGAAGTTGCAACAGTTTTGGGAAGATAAATGTCATTGAGGGGCAATAAAAGAATTAATTGGCAGAAGTTGCATCCGGAAAGGTGGTTGTACGTGCAATTGAATTGCCCCCACCTTTCTAGGATTCTAGAAGTGCAGTTGACTGGATTGGTGAAGTGGAGTCCAAGTGAAGTTGACTGGGATGAGGAAGTGGAATCCAAGTGGCTGTTGATTGGGGAAATAAGTGTACTTTCCCATTTAAATAACTAATTTAATTAGCTATAATGTGCACACTAATTAATTAATCATTTATTTAATAAATGATAATTAAACTAGCTAAAGGGGTACTAAGGATTAATTTAATTAATCATTCGTAAAGGGGGGAATAACAAGATGTGCTGGGATAAGATGGAAACAAGTGTGTAATTTAGGTTGTCTACATTTGCCCCTCTTTAAAGTGCTATTATAAAGTAAAAGTGTTTTAAAGATAGTAGACGCATGCAGATCAGAAGACAATGAAGCATTTGGATGCCCCAGTGAGTAGAATGGTAAAGGAATGCACCCTCAAGTAGGTGGGGCAGCAAAGCGGTGGACAGTCGCTTGATAGGAAGAAGAGAAGGGATTTGAACAAGGATGGGAAGAATTGTGCTCGCAGCATGAGCGTTATTTGGAGAATAATTTTAGAGCAACCTTATTTTTGTTGTTGCACAATAGCGTTGTCACCATGATTATGAAAGAATCAAGATGGTTAACCTAGATGCGCGTAAACAAACACACACAACAAAGAAAAGATAAAAAGGAAAACATAACCAATATACAAAGTAGGTGCAGGCATCAGGGTTATAAAAGAACCAAGATGTAATCACACTACTTGCAAGTGGTCCAAAAAGTAAATATCAACAATGCAACACAAAATCGAAAAAGAAGACAATCAGTTATGCCCCTAATGCATGCCACAATGATGATTAAGTAGATGCAAATGCTCCCAAGGTGGGAATAGGATCATACTAGAAGAGCAGAGTACAACAACTCCTTATGACACTCTTGTTAGATCTGTTGTGCAAATTATCGGAGTTAAAATTGCCCCAGGTGAAGTTATACACGAAGGAAAAACAATTTTGTGACTTGCCCCAAGCAAAGTTAGCCTATCATGAAAAGGGAAGAAAGTGATAGATGTGAGATTGGAACGCTCACTAGGGTAGTAGATAAAGGTATGACTTTACCAAGATTGTATTGAGATGTTGAAAAATTCACTTCAAGCGTTTTCCAATTGTAGGATTTCTGTGATAAGTGAATGTTTGTTCGAAAATTTTGTAATTTTTGATTTTTTATGAATTTTTGAAATATATGATTTTTTTTGCGATTTTTTGAAGAGGTTGAAATACAGATGCAAATAAATAAACAACCTTGAATGCTTTGCAAAAAGAAAAACATTCCATGGCTTATTTTAGTAAACCAAGAGGAAAACACAATACGTGCAAACGACGAAAAAGACATAAAACAAGCATTGCAAACAAACCCAATATGAATAGGAACCACACCAAAGTTATATGTGAACTAAAATGCGAATAAATTTCCTGCAATTGGTCTACAGTAAAAGTAAACAAAGTACAACAAAATAACAAACTGAAAGAAGCAAAAGCATCGTCACATTGTTGACAAACTGCAATAGTACAACACAACTTGCAAAAACAACGTCTAATGACACTTCAAATGTGTTCCACATTGAAGAACTTAGACAGATTTGAATGCCCTCGAGTGATAGCTTAAAACACGAGAGGATTGGATCAGGCCGAAGAGCGGAGTGATACTTAGATACTCTAAAAGATACTCTTGTCGGATCCCATTGAAGTTTGATTTGTATTGGATTACAATATGAAATCCAAGTGTGCCCCAAGCAAAGTTATGTTGCGAAAGGGTAAATGATTGCCTCGAGCATAGATATACACCACGGGAAAGAAAAATGATTATCGAAAGATGATCTGGAATGTCGTCAAATGGCAAAATTATTGAACTATGTTATCCAATTGCTGAAAGTTGGTCAAACATTATCTGAAATGTTTTGATTTTGACAGTTTATACTGTTTTTGGTTTATTTTGGAACAATTTTGTTTTGTTTTTGTATTTTTGAACAATTTTATATTGTTTTTGATATTTTGTGAAACATATTTGAATGTTATTTTGGTAATTTACAACTCGGTAAAGGGGTGCACTGCTTAAAAGCGGGTGCAAATAATTAGAAGCATTCCATTTCATTGATAGAAATGTAGATAAAATGATAGGGTGTTTCACTCCACTCGTGGCTCCACGCAACTAAGAAAATGTGAGGGCTCATCACCGAGATCCAAGGACATGAAAACGAGGTGAATAGTGATTGATGGATGTGAAGACACAAGGTGTAACAATGATCCATATGAGAAAAATGTAACTCATCTCTAGTCAAAATTATCTGACCAATTCCAAGATGATTCCACTTTATAGGTTTTGACAAGACTTAGATCCGTAGATGGCCTACTGATTAACAAGATCCGGTTGAAGGAATTGTTCTCTTTGTAACATAAGCAACTAAATTACTTCTTGGGATATTTTTGATTAAGCACTTTGATTAAGATTTTTAAAGGCTTTATTTGTTGATTGATTTTTGTGAAGGACATCCTACATGTTGCCCTATGCCATCAGTAAGAGACAAGGGCTCAACACCAAAGACAAAATGTAGGCGAGTAAGGACATCTTACTCCATTCCCAGTCTTATACTACTCATGAGAAGTACAGGCTTATCACCGAAGACTGTGAAGGACGAAAGGTGTAATTATTTTATAGTTTTTTTTGTATTTTTAGATTGATTTAATTTTCCTTGTATGTCGATGATGTGCTTGTTGGGAAGGAACATTCTAACCCCAAGTCTCAACCTCATGGGACTAGTAGGACGCAAGGGTTCAACACCGTGGATTGAGATGGGCGGTCAAAAAGGACCGGGTAAAGAAGTTTGAACATTTTGTTAAAGAGAGAGCTTATTTGAAAGGAGTTGCCATCAGTAAGCTTCGAGAAAAACCCGTAGGTGAAAAGATCTGAAATGGTAGAAACCATAACAAATATGAGACACACAATGCCCAATAGGAACAAGGTTAACATGTGCCGTAATAGGTGAAGAATGCAAAGATGTGATAATGGTATGATTAAGATATCTGCCAATAGATGGAATGCTTAATATTATTTGCACTCACTTTTTCGCTTCCGATTTGCAAACAATGCTTTAAGGAATGGTTTAATACAAAGTTTTATTTTCTTTTTATGTTTTTTCAGTTTTCTAAATTTTTGAGGATGAAGGTTTGAAATGGACTCATTAAGAAAGAGGTCCATGTTTATTAGATTTGAATGGTCGTGAAAGATGAGACTTCAGCGGACGAAATCCAAGCCAAGAGAGGGAATCTGAAGATTCGATAAGTCCTGAAATACAAGACTTAAGTGGACAAGGTCCAAGTCAAAGGAAGAAATCCAAAGATTCGATAAGTCCTGAAGTACAAGACTTGGGCAGATGGGATCCAAGTCAAAGGAGAGAATCAAATGATTCAATGAGTCCTGAGATATGAGATTTAGGCAGACGAGATCCAAGTCAAAGGATGTGTGATTAGATAAGTCTTCGATGAGATCGAAAAACCTATGTGGTGTTAGAAGAGGATTGTCGATGCGGGGAATATGTTGAGATACATATTCATCCATGGGTGGAAGAGTGCGAAGAAATATGGATTGATCTCTAGATGTACACCCGAGGCTCCTTATACGCCGAAGAGAAAAAATAGTCAATGTTTCTCCTTCTAGGTTGTGAACTAGTTGATTGGACGAAAGATTTGCAATTAATGCGTGAAAAGGTTGTAAAAGGATATTCCTAGGTATATGTACCTCGTAGAGTGTACGCATGTAGATGTCTTGACAAGTAGGAGTCATCGTTAATGAAATACTTGCAAGATTGATCGTTTGAGGTGCAATGGACACGAAAGGTTGCGTTGTTGCAAGTGTCTAAGCTTGTTGTGGTTGTGTTTCGACAACAAGACTAGAGATGTTAGGCGTAGGAGACGGAATGGAAAGAATAGAATCAAACTCAATTGTGCTTGATCATGGACCCTCTTTTGTATTGTCTACAGTTATATCAAGGGTTGAATTGGAGTCTTGAAGCAAGTTCAAGCTCTCATTTGGTGTTAGAAGGTTGTTGTCCGAAACAGGTTCAATGCCTGTTTGGACGAACGGAAGAAAATATGGAGAAGAAATAGATTGGTTTGGAGGGAGAGATACTTGACCTTCGTCGTGATCTCATTGAATGACAATATGTACAAAATTGGGGACAACAGTCAAATTTTCATTTGAAGTTGTGGAAGCTGACATGTCATCGGTTGTGAGAGCTTCGTCATCGAGCTCTATGGAAATGGTTCTGTCGCCAATTAAGTCTTGAACATAATGACGAAGAGTTGTACAATTATCAGTAGAATGGCCATCCATCCGATGGTAGTCACAATTTTTGGGACCCCAAAATATTGGCTAAGTACAAAAAGGTGCGTAGGCGCGCAAGGCCTAGTTGAAGAAGGGCGTGCAAGGAGAAGGCGCGCAGGACAGGGTTTAAGGAAGGGTTTAAGAAAACCCATGGCGCGTGCGCACAGACAGAGCTAAGGTTTCAGGACTTAGCCATATTGGGCATTTTGGGCAGGACACGAGAAAAGCATGACCCGACTGCACATGCAGAGTGGATAAGGTGCCAACATGGCAACGTGATGCCCACGAAAGGAATATGCCCTACGATAGAAGGTTCTAGAAGACATCATGGCAAAAAGTGAAGAGCTCAGGCCTGGAGGAGCATGCTCCCATGGAGGACCACATTAAGACACTTGGCATCGGATCTGAGGCCGCAGAAGTATGAGTTGGCACTTTGGGATGCCTATATATGCGAGCGCCCGCAGGAAAAAGAAGAAGAGATATAGATCGGATAGACGGGAGGAGAATATAGAGAGCGGAGCTCTGCAGAAATACTGCAAGAACTCTATGGGATTGGGTAGAGGCTATATAAAGGAGTAATGTATTAAGGGGCTGGGATATAAATTTTTCTTTGTATGGATGAAGGACATGATCCCTGCTGTGATGTATGACTTCAGTCTGATCAAGCTGTGGTAGTCTAATGGATCCATTGAATGTAATGAAATTACAAATATGAATGAGTAGGAATGTAATTGATTCGGCTCATATCTATATCTTTTCACTTTTGTTCATGGATGTTATGGAATAGATGTAAATCCTTATGTATTTTCCTTTCTGCTGCAGTTCTATCTGTTGTCTGTAAGTACCCTCTAGTTGGAATGAATACATTTGTCTAGAGGCCGTTCTGAGCCCTATGATGATTGTATGTGTCATTTCCACCTTTATTCATTAAGTTCATGTCATAGATGATGGTTTCCCACTTAACTCACATAAAAGAGAGACTCGGTGCCCGCGTGTGCCTCGGGTGAGCGCCCAGCGCCCGCTGGGTGATAGGCCGGCGCGCATGGGATTTATTTCCTTTGTGATGGGTGTAAAAATGACTACAACAATATTCGGATACATTATACGACGTAGGATTGGGTTCCCCATTAGGAAAGGGTCTCGTAGGTGGATATTCGATCATGTTAGCCTTTACTAATTGTTGAAAGGCACTAGATAGACTCTCTCCAAGAGGTGTAAACTGGCGTTCAACGGTGCGCAGAGTAGTGTCGACGATACAAGATATGATGGATTTATAATCAACGTTGTTCGAGGATTCACAATGTTCGTGAGATTTACCCTTTGTACCATGGTTAGGTGGTAGGTCTCCGGCCACTATGTCTCTGTTGTCAATGAGGTCTTGGATGTAGTTGTGAAGTTGTTTGCATTTGTCCGTTTGATGACCATCAATGCGATGAAAATCACAAAATGTGTTAGGTCTATACCAACCTAGCTTAGGTTCCCCTTCAGGGAAGGGTTACGTGATAGGATAAGTGACCATATTGGCACTTTGCAGTTGTTTCAAGACGTTGGAAAGAGATTCCCCCAAAAACATATATTGTCATCGTTTGTAATCACAAGGAAAATTTTCTCTTCTTGGAATGGTGACGGATGGTTTAGACTTAATCTATTTTAATTGGTTGTTATGTAAGTTGTGCACGTTGCGATTATCCGTGACACCATCATTGACAACATTACGGTTGTTGTTGATGTACCTACGTTTATCGTGAGAAGTGTTAGGGTTGTTGTGACGATTATATCCATTGTCTTTATAGTGAGGCTTGATCAAGCCTTTAGTAATGAGGGCTTTTTCAATTTGAGTTCCCTTTTCACTAACTTCCTCAAAACTATTGTGAAAGGAAAACTCATTGTTAAGGTTTGGGATGAAGATGCTAACCATCTGTTTCTCAGGGATTGAACATGGGAATCGGCTTGCAATTCCTCGCCATCTTTGTAAGAACTATACAAAGCTCTTGTTTGGTTGTTGTTTGGAATTGCACAAATCCATCATCATGACCTCAAAGTCAAGGTTGAAAGAGAAATGTTTGACGAACTTCTCTGAGAGGTCCACGAAGGTAGAGATAGATCCCTTTGGAAGGTGTAAGAACCAGTCCAAAGCTTGTCCTCCTAGACTCTTAAGAAAGAGACACGAGAGAAAGATATCATTGTAAACCACCTCTTGGCATGCCATGAAAAATTCCTCCAAGAGTCATTTCCACGAGACAGATTACATCTTTCTTTCCAATTCTACCCACAGTGGGTGGTACCAAACGACAGAGCCACTCTGATCCTATTACAGGGCATAGATCAGTTCGTTCCCGACTAGGCCTTCACAGCTCCACCGGTGGCCACCAGCATCGGCAGCATACACGTCTTAGAGGACAATCCAGATCTACTCACCTCCCTAGCCGTCGTTCTAATCTTAGATCTCTGCGGGGGAGGGGACACTCACCTCCCTCTTCGAGGAGCCATTCCATTAGTAGCTACTTCTTGTCAGCTTTGAATGTTAGGAGGGATGTGACTACCATTTCTGAGTAGAGAGCTCCTTATCAGTCCCCTCCTTCATTTTCTTTCTTTCTTTCTTTCTTCTTCTTCTTCTTCTTCTTTGATTTTCTCTCGGGTGTGAGGGGCACTAAGCGGGGGTATGACCCTTGTGGAGATCTCCTAGCTAGATCTGTCAGGATTAGAGGAGCTTCTTCCTTGACCAGAGATTTCCAGATTCATGCACAACCTAGAGCCCCCTCTTTTAGATGACAGACCACTCAGTTCACCTAGAGAGCTCGACATTCCACGAAGCATGGGTGTCTCCAACAGTTTCCAGTCCCTGACACCAAACAGCAGCACATCACCAATTTCTTTTCAGCTGACCTTGGGTGATAGTCGTGAGGGTTGGTGTCGAGGCCTTTTCCCTCCACCTTCCTCTCATCCCTTGTGCTCTCTTCTTCTTCTTCTTCTTCTTCTTCTTCTTTTTCTTCTTCTTATTGTTTTGTTTTCGGAGACCCTCTTGGGTTCTCCCTGTTGTTTCTACTTTGCTTTGTATTGTACAGTCCCATTGACCTATCTTTGTGGTCACTTGTTGGACATTTAATATAATTATCTTATCTTCTCCGCTTTCCTTCCCCCATTTGTCTCATTGCCCCCGTCTGTGGGGGTTTTGTTTTTTGGGGTTTTTTCTTGTTCTTCTCTTATTCTCTCTTTTGTTCTCGGGAACTCGTTTTGAGTATTCCCCGCTTGCACTTTGTATATTGTTTGGAGTCTGGACTGCAGTCCCATTGATCTACTTCTGTGATCATTCGTTGGACATTAATATATTTATCTTATCTTATCTTATCTATCTCTAGGATCGGTTTTACCCTTGTATTTGTCAAATTTGGGCGTCTCGAAAGAGCGTGGAAAGGGTATGCATAAGATGTCCATGTCAAAAGGGTATAGACACAATGCATCAAAATTGAATTGTTTGTGTTGTTTTTGCATGCCTGAAATTGTATCCTTCATCATTTGCCACTCTTGAGAAAATGGTGAATTGGTTTTTGGGATGAATGGTGATTTATCATTCTTATGATTGTTGTTCTCGTTATTGGTCTCAGAATGAGTTTTGAAGGTGTCATCACTTTTCTTCATGTATTCGATACCTTTGGTATCGTTGTTAGTGACTGTAGAGGATAGGAGAGCCAATTGTTTTGCCATTGCATTGATTTGATCAAGCAAGGCTTGGTTGGTATTGGAGGATGAAGCATTAGATTTTCCTTTATTATCGGCATTTGTTTTACTTGGTCCTTCATCGTCATGTTTGTTTGACTTAAGTGGTGGACCCTTAGGGGATTTAGGTTGCCCTTTTAAAATTTTCAAATCATCCTCATCAAAGTCTGAGGGAAATCTTGCTCACATTGCAAGGAGACGAAGAAGGAATTGGTCTTTGTTTTTTCGTAAAGTGGCGTCTATGGAAATATTTTTAAGTTGATCTTCGTCCTCTTCATCAGAGTTGATATGGAAAGGATTTCTTTCCTCCCATCGAAAGGGACTATAATCGCGATTTCGTGTTCCCACCATTTTTGAAAGAGGGGAGGAACAAGAAGAGGTGCAAGAAAACTCAACCCTTAGCAAGGTGAAAGCTAAGATGGAAGAGGGGAAAAGATGATAAAGCTCGACCCTAGCAAAAATGAGTGCTAAGAGGGAGGAGGTGAAAATGGTTAGTTGATTGCCTGACTCTTGACAAAATGAGAGTTAAGAGAAAAGGGAGTAAAAGAGGTTAGATGTGCTCCACTCTGTAACAAAAAATCGATGTTAAGAGAGAAGAGACTTGACAAGGTGAAAGTGATCAACTCATAACAAAATGAGTATATAAGAGTGATGAAGAGATGCGAAAAGGTTAACTCTTAACAAGATGAGTGTTAAGAGGAACGAAAAGGGGGAAACATCGTAACACTTAACAAAATGAGTGATGTTAAGGTGGAAGAAACTTAAAAAATAACAAGGTGAGTGCGATCAACTCTTATCAAAATGAGTGATAAGAGTGATGAAAAGAGGGTGTGAAAATTTAACTCTTAACAAGGTTAGTGTTAAGAGGAACGAAAAAGGGGACTTCGCAACACTTAACAAAATGAGTGATGTTAAGGTGGAAGAGGGATTGAAATGTCAGTTTTGAGGATTCTTAGCAAAATGAGTGCTAAGAAAGATGAAGAGGTTTGAAAGGCTTCGCGACCACTTACAAAGTGAATGTAAAGAGGGAAGAGGCAAAAGAAGTTAGTTTGCTCAACTTGCGACAAAATGAGTGCAACAAAAGGAAACTTAAAACATGATGAAAGATGCTCAACTCTTAAAAAAATGTGTTAAGGGAAGAGACTTAGGAAATGTGATGAGTTTGCTCAAATTTTAACAAGATGGATGTTAAAAAAGGAGACGACGACAAAGAAATGGGAGTACTTAGAGAACGACAAAGTGATTGTCGTCACAGGAAGTTCCAAATCTCGCAAAAGTGGAGATAAGAGATAAGGGGAAAGTAATTGATTAATGATCTCAAATTAAAGCAAAGTGAATGCTTTAAAGGGAGAAGTGAAGAAAGATAATGAAGAGGGTGTCTACAATGCAACAAAGTTATTGCAAAGTATGACGATGTAAGATGATGGGGGAGAGATATTGAAGATGTCGTCAATTCAACAAAGTGAATGTGAAATGCAACGACATAAGATTATGGAATGCTCAAATTTCAACAAGATAATGTTCAACTTAAGACTTGCAAAAATGAAAGATCAAGGTGATCAAGAGGATGCTTGACTGTGATAAAGCAAGTATCACGATGTCAAGATTTGATGAAGAGAATGAAAGTGTTCAAGTTTGGATATGGATGTCCGCAACCCAAGATTTAGACACATTTACAAAGTGACAAGGTGGATGAGAGAGAAAACATGAATGACATGAGTGTGTAACATGTAAGAAAAATGAAAAATGATGTTTATGAAAGTTGGCATCTACCTTAGATTGGCTTGGAAAGGTGTGACTTCCTAACCGGTTCTCACAACTAGGTGTCAGCAGTATACCCGAGCGAGAGCGGTAATATTGCTAGATGTCGACTTTACTTTACCCCCTTTGAAACAATGAACAAAGATCTTTCTCAAATGAATTGCATTGGGGTCACCACTAAGGATATCTGTGACTCTAATCTCACAAGGTGTACTAGTCAATTGGGATGAGGTACCCATTTGGTCAGCCAGTTCCCTCAATGTGCTGACTACTTTGGGGTTCCCGTGGTACTTCTCAAGTGAGTTTTATGGCTTAAGCCAAAACACTTCCCACAGTTAAAGCAGTTGGGAAATAGCCTTGTCAACTGTACCTACAAATACAATGTGTATTGTTCATTTTATCTTGATTAAAAATATTCCCTACACACAATGAATTAGTAGTTTGATTAGCTCACAAGCGAGGCAACCTGCAGTTAGTAGTTTTGATATGGTCTTCGCAATATTTGTTGAAGTTAACATGTCATCAATTGTAAGAGTTTCATCATCGAGCTCTATGGAAATGGTTCCTTCGTCAATTAAGTCTTGAACATAATGATGAAGAGGTAAAAGATTACCAGTAGAATGGCCATCCATGCGATGCTATGCACAATATTTGGATGCGTTATATGACATAGGATTGGGTTCAGTATTAGGAAGGGTCTCGTAGGTGGATATTTGATCATGTTAGCCTTTTCTAATTGTGTAAACACACTATATACTGTCTATGAGAGATGTAAATTGATGTTCAACAGTGCGTAGAGTAGTGTCGATGATATAAGATATGATGGATTTATAATCAATGTTGTTCGAGGATTCACAATGTTCGTGAGATTTACCCTTTATACCATGGTTAGGTGCTAGGCCTCCAGCCACTATGTCTCTATTGTTAATGAGGTATTGGATAGTTACGAAGTTGTTTACATTTTCCTGTTTGATGACCATTAATGCGATGAAAATAAAAAAATGTGTTAGGTCTATACCAACCTAGCTTAGGTTCCACTCCAGGGAAGGGTTGCATGATAGGATAAGTGACCATATTAGCACTTTATAGTTGTTTCAAGGTGTTGGAAAGAGATTACCCCAAAGACATATTTTCATCATTTGTAGTCACAAGGAGGAAACATTTATCTTCTTGGAATGGTGACGGGTGGTTTAGAATTAATCTATTTTAATGAGTTTTTATGTAAGTTGTGCACGTTGCGATTATCCATGACATCATCATTGAAAACATTACAGTTGCGGTTAATGTACCTAGGCTTATTGTGAGAAGTGTTAGGATTGTTGTTGTGATGATTATGTCCATTTTCTTTATAATGAGGCTTGATCAAGCCTTTAGTAATGAGGGATTTTACAATTTGAGTTCCCTTTTTGATAACTTCCTCAAAACTATTGACGTAGTGTATCTGCATGTGAAAGGACAACTCATCGTTAAGGTTTGTGATGAAGATGCTAACCATGTCTTTCTCAAGGATTAAACATGGGAAACATCTTGCGATTCCTCACCATCATTATAAGAACTATGTAAAGCTCTTGTTTGGTTGTTGTTTGGCATTACAAAAATCCATCATCATGAACTCAGAGTCAAGGTTTAAAGAGAAATGTTTGACAAACTTATATGAGAGGTCTACGAAGGTATAGATAGATCCCTTTTGAAGGTGTAAAAACCAGTCCAAAGCTTGTCTGCGTAGACTCTTAGGAAATAAGTGCAAGAGAAAGATATCATCGTAAGCCACCTCTTGGCATGCCATGAAAAATTCCTTGACATCCTCTTTAGGATCGGTTTTTACCTTGTATTTTTCAAATTTGGGTGTCTCGAAAGAGTGTGGGAAGGGTATGAGTAAGATTTCCATGTCGAAAGGGTATGGAAATAATGCATCTAAATTGAATTGTTTATTTTGTTTTTACATGCCTAAAATTATGTCCTTCATCATTTTCCACTCTTAAGCAAATGGTGAATTGGTTTTTGGGATAAATGGTTATTTATCATTCTTATGATGGTTTTTCTCGTTCTTGGTCTCAAAATGAGTTTTGAAGGTGTATTCACTTTTCGTTGTGTGTTCGATGCCTTTGGTATCATTTTTAGTGATTATAGAGGATAGGAGAGCCAATAGTTTCGTCATTTACATTGATTCAATCAAGCACGACTTGGTTGGGATTAGAGGACGAAGCATTAGATTTTTTCTTTAGCCGTATCAACATTTATTTTACTTGGTCCTACGTTGTTCATGTTTTATCTGAGTCAAGTGGCGGACCCTTAGGGGATTTAGGTTATCCTCGTAAAGGTTTTTAAATGATCCTGCATCAAATTCTGAGGGAAATATT
Source organism: Taxus chinensis (assembly GCA_019776745.2). NCBI lineage: Eukaryota > Viridiplantae > Streptophyta > Pinopsida > Cupressales > Taxaceae > Taxus > Taxus chinensis. Next base: position 375,445,143 of record CM034155.1, on the reverse strand, counting down.
TCTCCCATCACAAGGAGATGAAGAAGAAATTGGTCTTTGTTTTGTCATAAAGTGGTGTCTATAGAAATAATTTTCAAGTTTGGTATTCATCTTATTCATCCGAATGCTAATGTGGAAAGGATCTCTTTCCTTCCTATCAAAAGGGACTATAATTGTGATGTCTTGTTCCCACCATTTTTTAAAGAGGGGAGGTGTAAGTAGGAGGTGCGCATAGAAAACTGAACCATTAGCAAAGTGAATGCTAAGATATAAGAGGGGATTGAAGGAAATGCTCCATCCTAGTAAAAATGAGTGCTAAGAGGGAGGAGGTGAAAAGGGTTTAATTGATTACTGTGACTCCTAAAACAAAATGGGAGTTAAGAGAAAAGTGACTAAAAGGGGTTAGATGTGCTTCACTCTAAAACAAAAAATGGATGTTAAGAGGAGAAGAGAGTTAACATGGTGAATGCGACCAAATCTTAACAAAATGAGTGATAAGAGTGATGAAAAGACGTGAAAATGTTAACTCTTAACAAGATGAGTGTTAAAAGGAACAAAAGGGGGGAGACATTGCAACACGTAACAAACTAAGTGATGTTACAGGTGGAAGAAACTTAACAAATAACAAGTTGAGCATGATTAACTCTTAGCAAAATGAGTCATAAGAGTGATGAAAAGATGGTGCAAAAGGTTAACTCTTAACAAGATGAGTGTTAAGAGGAACGAAAAGGGTGACTTTGCAACGCTTAAAAAAATGAGTGATGTTAAGGTGGAAGAAGGGATTGAAATGTTATTTTAGAGGAATCTTAGAAAAATGAGTGCTAAGAAACATGAAGAGGTTTAAAATGGGTTCACGACCCTTTACAAAGTGAATGTAAAGATTGAAGAGGTGGAAGAAGGTTAGTTTGCCCAACTTGTCAAAAAAATGAGTGCTACAATAGGAGACTGAGATACACGATGAAAGATGCTCAACACTTAACAAAAGGATGTGTTAAGGGAAGAGACTTAGGAAATGTGATGAAAATTCTATATTCTTAATCAATTGTTAGTTAAGAGGGAAGAGACTTATTAATGAAGGATGTAAACTCTTAACAAAAGTATGTTAAAAGAGGAGACGACAACAAAGAAAATGGAGTCACTTAAAGAATGAAAAAGTGAATGTCGGGATGAGAAGTGAATAAATGACGATGAAAAGGTTTCAATCTCATGAAATTGGAAATAAGATATAAAGGGAATGTGATTGATGAATGCTCCTAAAATTAGAGAAAAATTAATGCTTTAAAGAGAGAAGTGAATTAAGGAATAATGAAGGGATGTCGATAATGTAAAAAAGTGAATGTGCAAATGTATGACGACGTAAGATGATGGGGGAGAGATATTGAAGATTTTTTCAATTCAACAAAGTGAATGTGAAATGAAATGATGTAAGTTTATGGAATGCTCAAAGTTCAACAAAATAATGTTCAACTTTAAGACTTGCTAAAATGAAAGATCAAGGTGATCAAGAGGGTGCTTAACTAAGATAAAGCGAATGTTACGCCCTTAATTATATATCTTCCATTGGATGGATATAGCTTACTTTTGGCTATCATAACTTCTTATCATGACTTATCTCTTTTATATATGATATATTATCATTAGTAGGTCAACCTTGGTGATGTCCATAGCATAGATATAGTATAAATAAGGGTTAGTAGGTAGTGGTTGATGATCATTGGAGAATTTGAGTCTTATTGTATGGTTTGGAGGTTTCCCCCTCAAAGTAATGAAGCTATTCTAATTGCATATTGAGATCATTCATCAGAAATATTGTGTTCTTTAGTGTTATATTTTTCTCATAATCAGATTTATAAAAGTAATGTCATTACAAGTGGTATCAGATCATTATCTCGGCCAGCGTTATGTCAAACCCTAATTGTGAAGGTTTGACTATATCTCAAAATTGGTAGAGAATTTTTCTACAATTTGTTTTTTCATGAGACAAAATCAGTCAAGTAAGATCCTCTCCAAAATTCAAGTATTTTTTACTTAATTTGAAAAAGTTATAGTGGTTTTATGTTTTTCATAATTTGGCTCCATGGGGTGTAATTTTTGGAAACCTCTCAAAAAAATAGCTAGGGTTTCTTCTTTATGAATTCCTATATTCGGCCAAAAAGTTTGCAAAACCCTAAACCCTAAAATTTGGCCCTCTTAAGTCTACCCTGATGCCCAAACCCTACATCATGGTTGGTAGATCTACCCGAGGCTAAGGGAAAGGACAAGAAACTCTAGGAATGACCCCAAATAAGGAAGAGATGGATTCAGAATCTGCTGGTTTAGGAGTATTTGAGGTGGTCATTCAGCTTTAGGAGAGGGTAAATAATATCGTGAGTAAAGATTACCTTAATAATGAGTTTCTTCAACTATAAGGTAGCCTGAGGAGTGACCTTCAGAAGGATTTTCTCGCAATGCAACTAGATTTGTTGTGTGTTATTTCAAACACAACTCCCAATTCCGATCATATGGGTTCCTCTAGTAATGGTCACACATTCAAATCACTCCAATCATGGAGGCTGATTTAGTCATTCAAGTGGTTCTCCTCACCAATGGTGGGGAATTATTCCAAAAGTGGAAATGTGTAAATTTTATGGAAATGATCCCCTCAATTGGATTACCCAAATGGAAAATTTCTTTGATCTCCATCAAATCCTTGCAGGACAAAAGGTAACTGTGGCATCCTTATACCTAGAAGTTGATCAATTTGTTTTGTATCATTGGTTATGTGCTCAAAGGAAGAAGAATGGCCTAAATGTCACCTGGATAGTTTTCATTGAAGAGATTCAATTACACTATATTTTTATTGTTTCTTAGAATTACTTCAGCCAATTAGAAAAGTTACACCAAACAAGTTCAGCTAAGGAGTATGTCCATTAATTCTAAAATATGTACTTACGTGTGGAAGATATTATAGAAGAATATTTGAATAACCTATTTTTTTGGGGTCTTAAGGACCACATTGAGCATATGAGGTATTCATGTTTAACCCACTCAAGGTTTCAAATTTTATTATCATGGCACGTAGAGTAGAGGAAAAATATCTTTCCAGTAGAAGGAAGTCCTTTTCTAGCATAAAAGATAGTAGCACCTTGCCTCCTTCATACCCTCGACCAATTCGGTTGACACCTCGAAAAATTGAAGAAAAAGAGCCAAAGGGTTATGTTTTAACTATGATAGAAAATATGGACCAAAGAATAAATATTCTGAGAAAAAATTGTTCTACATTGAAGGGTCAAGTGATGAGGAAGAATATGAGAAAACATAAACAGAGGACGTGGAAAAATTAGAGGAAGAATCTAGAGATCCCCAACCTAATATTTCATGCCATGTTATATCAGGTATTAGTACTCCACAAACCCTTTAGGTCATGGGTTATATTGACAAGAAGAAGGTAACAGTCTTGATTGATTCATGGAGCACACATAATTTCATCAATCATAAGCTAGCAACAAGAATGAATTGTTTCATCTACCTAGCACCTAAATTTCAAGTAAGGATTACAGATGGTGGCATAGTCAAATGTTTAGGTAAATGCCATAAAGTCAAACTCATGATGGGTGACTACACATTGGAATCTATGTTGTTTACTATCCCCATGGGTGGAGTTGATATTGTCCTAGGTGTTCAGTGGCTCATAACTTTGGGCATTATAGAGATAAATTTCTAGGAATTTTTCATGCACTTTCATTTTTAGGGTAAAAAATTTGAACTTCGAGGTATACAAGCTAAATATCCTCTAGTGGTGATTTCTCACCAAATGTAGAAGATTCTTAAAAAGGGGTTTGAAGGTTTTGTAGCATGTCTGTTCTCTATGGAATTCTAACTGCAAATGAAGGTATTGCATCCTGATCTTCAGAAGGTTATTGATCAACATGAAATTGTCTTCACATAACCAATAGGATTTCCTCCTGAAAGAGAACATGATCATGTAATTCAGTTGATTCTAGGAATCCAACATCCCAACATCAGGCCTTATAGATACCCATATGTGTAAAAGAGTGAGACTGAGAAGATGGTGGAGAAAATGTTGGAAATGGGTATTATTCGTCATAGTAGTGCCTATTCTACTCCAGTGGTGATTGTGTGTCGTAAGGATGGAATATGGTCCATGTTTCTAGACTATTGAGAGCTGAACAAGTTCACTATCAAAGATAAGTTTTGTATTCCTGTCATTTGTGATTTATTAGATGAGTTGCATGGTGCCATTTATTTTACAAATTTAGATTTTTTTTCTAGGTATCACCAAATTAGAGTAAAGAAAGAAGATATTCATAAGAAAACTTTCAGAACTCATCAAGGCCATCATGAATTGCTAGTGATGCCATTTTGTCTTATCAATGCTCCCTTCATATTCTAGAGTTTGATGAATTTAGTATTTATACCATTCTTAATAAATTTTGTCTTAGTATTTTTTGATGATATACTCATCTACAACAAATCATGGGAGAAACACTTACAACACGTCAATACAGTCTTAGAAGTCTTAGAGAAACATCAACTTTATGTCAATCCTTCGAAGTGTTATGCTTTGGTATAAGAAGTGGAATACTTGGGCCATATTGTTTCTCACGAAGGTGTTAAGGTGGACCCTCACAAAATACAGGCCATGGTGGAATGGGAAATCCCAAGATCCCTCAAGTAATTATGAGGTTTCCTAGGTCTCACATGGTATTATCATAGAATTATGAAAAAATATGGTAGTATAGTAGCACCACTCACAAAATTATTGAAGGAATCCTTTGAGTGTAATGAGGAAGCATTGAGGACATTTGAAAAATTGAAGGCGGCTATGTGCACCACTCCAGTATTGGCAGCTCCATATTTCTCCAAAACCTTCATAGTTGAGTGTGATGCTTCAAGAAATGGAATCGAAGCAGTACTTAGGAAAGAAGGACATCCCATTGCATTTGATATTTGGCAGCTAAAAGGAAATCATTTTTTGAATCTCACCTATGAGAAGGAAATGATGGAAATCCTACACGCAGTCAAATAATGGAGACCATACTTGATGGGTAGACATTTTAAGGTAAAAAATTATCATGATAGTTTTAAATATTCTTAGAGAAATGTTTATATTTAGAAGAAAAACAAAAATGGGTCACTAAAATGTTGGGATACAACTTTGATATTTTTTATAAGAAAGGGAAGGAAATTTTGGTCGCTAATGCTCTATCTAGGAGGGATGATTCCGCAGAAGCATTGTTATGTGCCATCTCTATACTAAAAGTAGATTGGGCAGATCAAGCATAGGAAGAATGGAAGAAAGATGCAACAAAACATACTCTCATTCAGAATCTCCAGGTAGATCCATCCATATCAGATCAATTTACATGGAAAGGGGATACATTTTGGTACAAAGATAGGTTATATCTATGTAAGAACTCTACTATTAAACACCATGTTATTTCAAAGCTACATTCTTCTCCAATAGGTGGCCATGTTGGGTCCCTGAAAAAACTTATCATAGAGTTAGGAAAGATTTATTTTGGGAGGGGTTAAAAGGAGATGTTCAAAAAATTGTGGTAGAATGCTTGGTTTGCCAAAAAAAATAAGGGAAAAAACATTAAGACACCTATCCTACTCCAACCTCTGTCTATTCCTAGTGAGAGGTGGGAAGAGGTATCAATGTATTTCATCACAAGATTACCTAAATCATAAGGGAAAAGTGTCATCATGGTCGTGGTGGATAGACTTACCAAACATGCTCATTTTTGTGACATGTCTCATCCTTTCATAGCTAGTACAATGGTCATCCCTTTTATGGATATAGTTCAAAAGCTCCACGACATGCCAAAAATTATAGTAAGTGATTGTGATACAATATTTACAAGTAACTTTTGGATTGATTTGTTCTCATGTCTCGATACCCAACTAGCCCAGAGTTCCTCTTATCATCCCCAATCAAATGGGCAAATTGAGGTGGTAAATAAATGTTTAGAGGGATATCTTCGATGTTTCACTTTAGATAAACAAGAACATTGGGTGCAATGGTTTCCGCTGACAGAATGGTTGTGCAATACTTCATTTCATACCTCCTCCAAAATGTCTCTATTTCTGGCATTTTATGGGTACCATCATACATCACTCATATCTATCTTGAAGATCAAACCGAAGGTGAGAGTAGCTGAAGATCACATTCAGTACCAACACGAGGTACTATCTATTCTTAAAGAAAATTTGGCAAGGGCACAAAACCAGATGAAGAAACAGGCTGATAAACATCATAGTGAGAAACACTTTGAAGAGGGTGACTTTGTTTTTGTAAGGTTACAGCCATATAAGTATTTATCCTTAAAATAACATAAGGACAATAAGCTTGCACCTAAATACTATGGGCCTTACCGATTCTTGCAGAAAAATCGGTACTGTGGTATATAAGCTAGAGATCCCTCTAATAAGTAAAATACATCCATTATTCCATGTTTCTTACTTAAAGAAATTTATTGGGGTGCACATCTCAACCCAGTCAGTGCTTCCAGAACTGGACGAGGAAGGTAGGATCATATTAGAACCTGAAGGTATTCTTCAGACATGCACCAAAATATTGAGGACCAGATTCATAACAAAGTACCTGATCAAGTGGAAGAATATTAATACTTAGGATGCATCATGGGAAGATGAAGCATTCATGCACATCTAGGGCTTCCCAACATTGGGGACAATGTTGCTCTGAAGGGGAGGGGCATGTTACGCCCTTAATTATATATTTTACATTGGATGGATATAGCCGACTTGTGGCTATCATAACTTCTTATCATGACTTATCTCTTTCATATATGATATATTATCATTAGTAGGTCATCCTTGGTGATGTCCATATCATAGGAATAGTATTAATAAGAGTTAGTAGGTTGTGGTATATGATCATTGGAGCATTTTAGTCTTTTTTTATGATTTGCAGGTTGCCCCCTCAAAGTGGGGAGGCTATTCTAATTGCATATTGAGATCATTCATCAGAAATATTGTGCTCTTTGGTGTTATATTGTTGCTCATAATAAAATTTATACAAGTAATTTCATGACAACAAGTATCACGATGTCGAAAGTTTATGAAGAGAATGAAATTGCTCAAGTTTGGATATGGATTTCTGCAACCCAAGATTTAGACACGTTTACAAAGTGATAAGGCAGATGAGAGAGAAAATGTGAAGGACAAGAGTGAAAAACAAGTGTGTAACACGTGAGAAAAATGAAAAATGATGTAGTGAAATTTGGCCTCTACCTTAGATTGGCTTGGTCAAGGCATGGCTTCCTAGGTGGTTCACTTAACTAGGTGTCAACAGTATACCCTTGAGCGAGTGTGATGTTATTGTTAACTGTCGGCTTTACTTTTCCCCCTTTGAAACCTTGAGTAAATATCTTGCTCAAATGAATCGCATTAGGGTTTCCACTAAGGATATTTGTGACTCTAATCTCACAAGGTGCATTGGTCAGATGGGATGGGGGTACTCGTTTCGTCAACCAGTTCCCTTTCATCATCCAATTCGTTGACTAATGTGGGGTTCCTGTGGTACTCCTCAAGTGAGTTTTATGGCTTAAGCCAAAGTACTTCCCACAATTATAACAGTTGGGAAATAGCCTTGTCAATCGCACCTGTAAATATAGTGTGAATGGTTTATTTTATTTAAAAATATTCTCTGCACATAATGAATTAATAGTTTGATTAGCTCATGAGTGAGACATCTTGCAGTTAGTAGTTTTAATGTGGTCTTCGGAATATAGTCTTGCATAAAATTGTTAATAATTTTCCGAGGTAGACAAAGAGGAAACAATAACAAACAACACAATCGCATTTTTTATTATCAAGCTCGCTTGTAACAAGCGCGAGAGAAGAGCGTATGCGTGAAATGTGTTGCGATTAGCTTTAAAAAAAGAAAAACAACAACAAAAATGCGAGAAAAAAAACTACCACAAAGCATTAGTTTACGTTGCAAAATGGTTAGACATTGAATAAATGGATAAAAAATGACAAAAATTGGACAAAAATGTCTAATAACACTATATCAACAATCTTCTTGATTAAGCGAATTGAAGAAAATAAGGGAAAAGTGAGTTAAAAGGGTCCTAAGCGAGTACACGTTGATAAAAAGTCTCTAAACGATGAATTAAAGGGACCGAAAATCTCTAAGAGCCCTGCATGATCAAGTTAAACAATTAGTTCATGTGGTCGAAAAGACAAGAAAAAAATTTAAAGGTCCTAATTTATTGAAAAAGACCTAAATGCAATTTAATTAAACTAATGAAGTACAATTAGTTAATTGGGATAAAAAGGGCCTAAGTAAATGAAAAGACAAAAGTTTGATTAATGACACCAATGAATCAATTAAAACAATCTAATTGACAAATTACAAGTAAGAAATTAAATGAAAAAAACCGAACTCCAAGTTTTAAACTAGAGATAACAATGAAATAAAAACAAAACAATGTTGAAACTTAAAAGAATTAGATAAGATATCTTATCCTAATCGTTAAACCTAGGAAAAACTAGTGAACCCTAAAACCTAATGTGCACGGGGAGAGTGCTATCGAAACTAAGGTGATAGAGATATAAGTGTAAACAAAAAATGTGTAGTTAAACTAATAGTAGCACAAAAGTTATCTTGTTAAAAAAATAAAGAAAAACACTGAACCCTAAAAAAGTGGTATAGGGAACAAAGAGAAAACAGGCGGGTGTTGGTTTGTTTTGCTCTGTGTTTTACAGGTTCAGTGCGAGAGGAGGGGGTGTTGATGGCGGCGTTACGTGAGGCTTACAAGCCGAGTACAGGAGGTGAGACGTGCAGGGCGAGGGGTCAACATAGTTGGTGAATCCAATGGACAAAGGGCGAGTTGTATCGGATGCGGGGATTGTCGGGGAATGGTATCCGGCTCGGGGTGAGTCTGGGAGGGAATGGGTAGGGGTCGGGGAGGTGGGATCTGGAACTCAAGATGAGTCTGGGGTAATGGGTAGGGGTAAAGCTGTGAGTAGTTAGGAGTCAAGCCTAGGTCGTGTAGGCAAGGGGAGCTTGGGTAGATAAGAGTTAGCTAGCTCGGGAGTTCGGGGTCGCTTAGGAGTCGGCAACCTCGTGAGGGGAAAGAGCAAGCTCAGCTCGGCAAGCCAGCTCACCTAGCTGGGTGGGTAGAGAGGTAGGGGGAATAGGTATTAGGTTAGGGTTTAACAATTTTTTGTTGTTTTCTGATTTTTTTTGCTAATTTTTTAGATAAAATCTAATATTTTTGAAATCTAATTTGTTTTGTTAGCAAGATTACAACAGGAACGAAAGATCTGTTTACAGGGCCCTACAACTAAAGAATACAACTAAAGTTAGAGTTAAATAACTTGAAAAACAACTATGAACACTTGAAAAACTAATTTTTGCCCTCAACTTAACTATAGCTAAACAATCCACTAAATGTAGAGCCAATATGTTACTGAAAATGATTTTTTATTGTCAAAAAATTTGAAATTGGTTGCTCGTACCCAAAAAACACCCAGCAACTTGCACTATAAGACAGGACACATAGCAACATCAAAAGACAATAGAGAAGCACATCAAAATTGTTTTAGTTGTAAAATTTATTCTGCTTCCCCATAACACCTACAAACAGATGTAAAGGTTGCACAGGATTAAGAGATTTAGTATGAAACCAATTAAACACAACAAATGAATGCATATGAAACACAAAAACAAATTGAAATGATGGGTATGGTCCCATTAGGCGTGTTAAAATGTTAACAGTGAAAAACTAAACAAAAATGAAAGAAAAACAAGACAATGCAAACCTTCTTGTAACTTTCCAATGCAAACCTCAAGTAAGGTTGTACGAAGCTTTGAGCTTGTGTATCCTTGTGAAAGATTGGGGGTGCTCTTGGAAATGACCTCCAGACGTAAGTATAGTGACCATGCTATGAGCAGATGTTAGCTTGGATTATTGCTTCCAAAATAACAGAAGTTGGAAAAGATCTAAATGGACAAAGTAATTGTGTTGTAAATCCAAGAGGATTTGTAAGAGGATAAGCCTGTGTTTTATAAGGCTACGTGGTGGTTGAAAGTTGGTTACAAATAGTTGAATGCGCATGCTATTTTTAACAGTTGAGGAAGTTGCAACAGCTCCAGGAAGATAAATGCCATTGAGGGGCAATTAAAGAATTAATTGGCAAAAGTTACCTTCCGGAAAAGGTGGTTGTATGTGTAATTGAATTGCCCCCACCTTTCTAGGATTCTAGAAGTGCAGTTGATTGAACTGGTGAAGTGAGAATCCAAGTGGAGTTGACTGGTACGAGGAAGTGAAGTCTAAGTAATTGTTGACTAGGGAAATAGGTGTACTTTCCCATTTAAATAACTAATTTAATTTGCTATAATGTGCACACTAATTAATTAATCATTTATTTAATAAATGATGATTAAACTAGTTAAAGGGATATTAAGGATTAATTTAATTAATCCAAAGGGGTGTAAGTGCATGATTAATCAATTTAATTAATCAATCCTAAAGGTGGCAATAACAGGATGTGCTAGAATAAGATGGAAACAAGTGCGTAATTTAGGGTGTCTACACCTGGTACATGAATTCTTAAGCAAGAAAATTAAACAAAACTTGGGGAATTAATTACAAAACTAGGTACCCAAAGAAACAAACTTCTAAACATGTAAATATACTTTGATAGGTCCTACATATCAATTTGACCTAACATTAATTGAAATTCATCTCATCTCATCATCACTTGTTAGATTTTTGAGAGTTTTATCTTTTTAGACATAACATACTCGTTTATAAGACTTTAATCATGTTAACTTGAAAATTAAAAATCAAAACCTTCATAATAATAGTAAAAGATTATAAGCTTCGGTCATAAGCTTGTAAGTTATTAGTTTTGTTAAATAAAAAACCTTATAGTTTCATTATCTTTATTTATTATATAATGAACTTTTTATGATTTTATCATAAATAACTAATAATATTAGCTAGTATAAATCAAAAATATGTTGACATTGGTTTATTTGTAACTCACTTGTCATAATTTTTTATATTATGTTTTCTAATAAATTATGGATTCATATTAAACTTTCAGCGTTGGAAGCTATTAGAAATATGGAGATTTGTTTATTAAAAAAAACTCTATTATTCAAACTCAAACACATGTTTGCAAGCCTATTTTCACTCGCTATTGTTTGCAAATTTTATCCTGCCAATACAAACATGAATTTGAACCTTGAAACTTAAAACAAGAATCATTAAACTCGTTGGTCTTCATGGGCAGATTTGGGCCCCCATTTCAAGATCTACAGACTGGCCACATGTTGAGAAGGTACAAAGAATGATCTGTTTTAAATGGACAGCTCTTTGATGTATTGTCTAAGAAAAAAATGTTTCCCATCCTCTTCGAGTCGAGAATACCTTCATAAACATTTTCTATCTTCACAAACTCATGTCTTTGGGAGATTCAACCTCAAGGCACAAGAAATCGACATTGCACCCTTTGTTCTTCAAAGAGGGTTGCCTCTGTGGGTCTCTTTGGATGTTGACAATGTTGATAATCCACAACCACTATCCTTCTCCATTCTATGGGCATCTCCATAGACCAACTTTCTCCATCTAGATACTTTGTGCATGCCTCTCCTCGGTTTCTTCCCACATTGGGTGGCACAACTACCCGACAACATATCTCTTCAAGGTCACATCTTTAAATGAAATTCTAAGCCTGCAATATATACTCACTCTAATTCTCATCCTAATGATGGATCACAAAGTGTGATCTGAAATGTTGATTCAAAAAAACAAACACAGTTAAATCCAAAAGATACTATACTGTATGGACTATGGAAATACTCTCTCTTATCAATAGACTTGTTAACTAGGACATGTATCAAAAATATATTCAGATCACTTGGACCTCTCTTTGTACCCTCTCAGCCCCAAAAAGGCTAGATAATCCTAGGAGGAAGCAAGGAACTCCCCTTAGAAACTCTCCTAACATCCATGCCTCACGATCCTCTAAAAGTAGAGAGCAATGAAGTGAGATTGTTCCCATATCTTGGATTGTGGATGAGAGGAACTCACTTTCCCTCTAAGCTAGAGAGTAGCTAACACACTACACCTACTGCAAGAGTAGGGGGAATGGAAAACCCTAGTGGCATCTCGCAAAGAGGGATGTCCTCTCACTAACCAATCTATATCTATGTGTGAATTTGTAATATCCACAGGGTGCTTGAGGAGGATTCCTATGGATATCTTCAAATCTTGTATTAGCCCTTTCAATGATGATTAAGGATAAAAAGTTGTGTTCGCCTTTCTTTTCCTCCAAACTTTGATACAAATTACAACCAAATTTGATCTCCACCTTCAGCTTACATCACATCCTTTCATGTGGTTTTGTGGGGCCCTCCTTTCACACAATTATCTGTATTTGTAAAAAATCAGTGTAGCTTTTTCAACATGGCTAAGGTTTACATGGTATGGGTCAGCCCCTTTTAGATAGGGTTTCTCATTGTTTTAGCAATGTTTACTTTTTTAGCTCTGGATTTTAATAAATCCTACTCTCCATTGTAACTTCTTGTACTTTTGATTCCTATTGGCCTACTTTGGTCATTCATAGTTACTTATGTGTTTACTTATTTCTTTATTTTTGAATGATAATATGACCTTAGAATCTATCCATTAAAAAAAATTCTAGTTGGAGATATAAATGTAGTAAGGACTTCTCTTATTGATACTTCTTTTCACCTTAGAATGTCTGCCAACAAGATTGCAGATCTCTTTGGCAATGCTGAAGCAGAAATAGATATGCTAACAACCATTACCGAAGATGCAATTATGAAAGGTGTCAACAGTAAGAATTATGACATGATGCGGCCATTGGTTCGGGTAGAAATGTGAGTTGATGGATTGGATCTAGATGTTTCTTCAACACACTATGTAACCTCCTATAGCATTGAGGTGAATAGCTTGGGCATGGATGTGTACAAAGAACCTAACTTTGGAATGGAGTTGTTGATGGCAAACCTCCTTACATAAGAACCAGAGTTTGGCATCAACAACACCGCCAAATTTTTCTTTAAAAGATTATTTTCCTAACATGGAAGGAAGATTTTTATGTAAAAATAAATTGGAGGAGTGTAATAACCCCTTTTGGGATATTAATTAAATTCTACTAAACTACTTGTAAGGGAAGTAAACTTAGAAGATAAACCTTTCTAGATTCACCTCAACTAACTCAATCTCGGATTCAATACAACCCAAATGGGGTTGGAGTGAGCCAAAGCATGGGTTTAGATGGGCTGACTAGTCAAAATCAACACTTCTTTAACCAAATGACTTGCAGCAGTAGTAAAATCAATTAAAATATGTTGGAAATGACTGCAAACTTCAAAAAAGTTAATATCTCTCTCAATATTTTCTTTTTTTGAATAAAATAAAGTGCAAAAAGAAGATAAAATCATGAGCTTCCAAATAAACTAACAAGTTGAATTTTTAACCCACTAAAACCCACTCAAATCTGCCCCTGAATCTACAAATCAAGTCGCTAGGGTTAAGGGAAAAATAATAAATTAATTCCAGCCTTATTTTTAACTTCCCAATACTCAAAATCACCACTTTCAAATCTGCAATTAATGATTTATGACGGAAGTTCATAAACTATTAGAAAACCCTTCCAATGATTGTCAGAACCCCCCTACCCAAGTCGATTTAGCAAAAGTAAGTACTAGCCACATATATAAGCATTAAAATGGTCAGATCATGGCCATATCAATTAAATAAACATGTTGGAAATTATCATATTTAAACTTGCTTCAAATACCATCAATTTGTATCTCAAATACTTCCCAGACAAGTCGATTTGATGCACAAAAATCACCAGCTGAATGCAGATTGCAATCTTCACACCAAACTCACAAATTCCTTTACAAAATAAGCTCAACACTCTCCCAAAAATGGTGACACATTGACAATAAGTTATCATTTCATGGCTCAAGAAGGAACAGACACTTCACAATGGGTGGTGTTGGTGAACACATTTTGTTTTTTGATCACTAGTGGGCATTCATCCCTCTTCAAGCATGAAGATAAGTTATAATAACCATCAAAATGTGAAAAAGGGTAGCCCTCATATGCTTTTATAGATATTCCTTGTGCATTCACTAAATATTTCTTCCTTTTGGGAACCACTTTCTAGGAGAGTCTTTATTTTAAAAATTACCTGGAAGTCACACTCAAAAACAAATATTAAATGCATGGGAAAATAAATATATCAAATGATGCCCACATGAATCAACCCATGTCAAATTCAGTCGATTTATTCTAAATAAAAAGAATTAAATAATCCAATGGAATTCAACTTGCTTTTATTTAATCAATTTACCTCTAATGATTATTAATTTGGCCCAAAGTAAATCGATTTCTCCCTTTTAGTTTCAATTTTGACTTGCAAAACTAAAATATATTTTCAATTTTAAATCCACATGTGCAAGTCAATTTTTCCTCAGTTTAATTTGACTTTGCACAAAATAAATAATTTTTAATTTTTAATTGCACAAGTACAAGTCAAATTTCCTTAATTAATTAATTAAGTCTTGAGAAGGGGACATTACAATCGTCCCTTCCCAAGATTATTTTTCCTTGCACATGGTTGATCCATGTCTTCAATGGCCAAATGTACATTTTTAACCTCTTCTATAAACGGGATCATATGCCTATCAAATGTGAGAGCATAATCATCTTGTAATGGTTGTCCAAGACTTTAGTTATGTGGTTCCAACTATATCTGCACCACTTCCATACACTTTCCCACATTATAATTTTGGTAATCAAAACAAACCATGCATAGCTCCACATAAAAGTCTAATGGGACTAGAAGAAATTGTAATTCAAATGAGATTTTGAGTGGAAAAATTCATTAATCTTCTTATTATGTGGCCTATGATCTTAAGGAATGCCGAATGAGGAAGATAGAAATCCAAAAATAATAAATACAACCAGTGCCAACAACCATAAATTATTCTTTCCATTACCATAGAATATGCATGTAATAGAACCAACTAAGTGGCTTTCATACAAGAATGCAACAACAACTATAATATTTGAAAATATGTTCATGCTTTTCCAAAAAAACTCAAAAATACATATTACTTCATCCCTCATAATACATGTAAAATATGCCATGTAAGTACACCAAAAGTGAAGCTGTTGATGGCGAATCACAGCACCCCTGAATGTCTGCAACTCGATGGGTTGAGACTCTCAGTGCGATTGCATAACATGGAGCTTTTCCCAAGTCTGAGACCTTGTGAAAATAGAAAAACTCTCTAGATGAAGGCCGGTTCCTATTCCTTTGTTCAGATGCACACATAAAAAATGCAGAGGGTTTACTCAAAAACCTAATCTAACTTGCCAAGGAGACAGGGTAGAAGATGCATAAAATAAACTTAAACTAACAAAGGTGATGCATCGAGGAATGAAGAACACCTGTCTTGCCAATAAACAAAAACCATTAAAATTCAATGCAAGATCATGCACATATAACCAAATTTGCAGCGAAAGATCAGGAGGATGCAAATGAACACAGAGAGGGTTGAGAATCATCCATAGACATGCATTATTTGCTCCAAATATTGATACAGTACACTAAAAAATGCCAAGAGGAAAAGTTGCATTACAGTTTTAGATGAGAGGTTTGAACTCCATAAAATCCACCTACAGACAAGAGGAGAAGGGAGGGGCAAAACAAGAATGTCCAACCTTTAGAAAGAAGCCCCTCCTTACAATTTATAGGAAGAATGAGAGAGGGAAGAGAGAGGAATTACAAATCTACCCCAACCACCTCCAGATTGTATTTAATTCATCTCATTATGGCAGTAGGTGAGAACCCTAGCAAACCCAAAAAATGGTGAACTATATTTTGCATTTTTGAAGAATTGTAAGCTTTCCAAAAATTCCAAGCCTGCGTGAATCCGAGCTCCCTGTGAAAAGTTATGGCCATTTGAATATATGGGTCAGGGTTTGCTTCCTGTCGGGGTGTCAACGCTCAAAATGTTGCACCTCCTGAAGATGCACCTCGGTGCATCCATCCTCATGTCAACATACTCTTACATGCGCCATAGGCACTGAAAATTTCATGTCGACATCTTCTGTTGTGCACCTCCAACCTGCGCCAGGGCATAACTTTTTTCATGTCGACATCTTCTGTTGTGCGCCTTCAACCTGCACCAGGGCGCATCCTTTTTCATGTCGACACCTTCTTACCTGCACCTTCAACCTGCGCCAGGGTGCATCATTTTTTGTGTCAACACATTCTTACCTGCACCTTCAACCTGCGCTAGGGCACAACTTTTGTCATGTTGACATCTTCTGTTGTGCGCCTCCAACCTGTGCTAGGGCACAACTTTTGTCCTGTCGACATTTTCTGTTGTGCGCCTCTAACCTGCGCCAGGGCGTATCCTTTTTCATGTCGACACCTTCTTCTGTGCACCTCCAACCTGCGCTAGGGCGTGACTTTTTTCATTTCAACATCTTCTGCTGTGCGCCTCCAACCTGTGCCAGGGCGCATCCTTTTTCGTGTCGACACCTTCTTACCTGCGCCTTCAACCTGTGCCAAGGTGCAACTTTTGTCATGTTGACATCTTCTGGTGTGCACCTCCAACCTGTGCCAAGGCGCATCCTTTTTCGTGTCGACACCTTCTTACTTGCGCCTTCAGCCTGTGCCAGGGCGCAAATTTTGTCATGTCGACATCTTCTTACCTGCGCCAGGGCGCGACTAGTGGTGTAAATAAATGTCGGGTTTTAAGTTTCTTTGATTTCCATATTCTTCTATTTGTCTATATTTACCCAGGGAGGGAGATATATACAACAAAAGCAAATTAAAAATGTTACCTTGTCGAATGAATTTACCATGTGGTAGCTTATGTTTGTTTGTTCCCATCTTTAAATTGTGTTTTCCATGTTGCAAGTAAACAATTGCAACTATTTTAACCAATTTGACCATTCAATTACCATATATACATTCCCAAATTCTCCAAACAATGTTAGTAATAAAACCCCATTCCACAAAGCCTAAGATTACATTACAAAACTGAAAATTACCATGTGTACGGGTTGGCCTTACACTTATGACAACAAGCATGTTGTATGAAAAACTTAAATCAATGTTCCAATAATTCATAACCATCAGCTCATAATCCCCAAAATAAATGTCATGTCTAACCCTTGGAATGTTAGCAATCAAACCCAACTCCAAATTGATTAAATGCAAGTTACACAATTGAATTTCATCATCTTTCAAAGTTTTTTTCGTTCTTATGATAAAAAACACAAAGAATGAAGAACCAAAATGTGTAATAGAATCCCAAAATAAATTTATAATATCGATCATATAATTCTAAATTTTTATTCTTACATTGCTTCTAACTTTAACCCCTTTATTATGGAGTGCAAGATAGTGTCCAAACTCAACCATGAATTGTATATTGTCTCCTCTAACATCACATGCAAGCCATAAAATTTGAAAATTCTCATCCAATAAAATATGCATGTCACTTGAACCATAATCGATGTGATGGTAGAAAATTTTTACCTCCTTATGCATTATGCCAAAAAGGCAGTCAGGCAATCATACTTCCATGTAATCCAAAAATCTTCTCCATAAGATTTAATCCAAGTAATGCCATCAAAACTAGTTTGAATAAAGATGAAATTTAGTAGCTTACTCTTAGGGGCTGCCATACCAAATCTTTTAATCTGAAAATTGACATTAAAATTTAGGAAAATATCTTTCCTTTCTTCTTGTCCCTTACACATCCTTTCATCCTTGCATTCATTACCAACCCAAACAGCATTAGTAACAATTAAATAATTATCATTGGTTACCTCTTGACTTCCCTTATTTCACTCGTCCATGCAAAATTGAAACTCATATTTCTCTTCCCTTTTGAACTCATCTCCCATGATCATTTTATCATTATGCATTCAATTATACAAAGTAAAAGAAACCTCTTCAATTAATAATAAACCTTTACCTTGCTTATTTGCATCTAGGGGCTCTTCTTTCTTCTCTTCCCCTTGAACTAAATCTGATTTTTTTGTGCAAGCACCAAGTTCTATGCAAGCACTAGATATCAAAATTTGATCATTAAGCACCAAAGGACTCATACCTTGAAGAGCTAATCTCATATCCTTTTCTGAAAGCTTGGCTACCATATATGTCTTCAACTTGATTGAGCATTGATTCATGACATATTTGGCCAATGTATGAAAAATGTATGAGGTCTCTTGACTTATCTCTTCCTCAAGCATATATAGAAAATGTCAAGGAGATTCTTCATATTCATTCAAAACCAAAGACGTGATAATTTGCATTGCATGAAACACATTTTCTAAATGTCTGTTATCTATAACAACAAGGAATACTTCGAACATATGAAATATGAGATCATCACAATCAAGATCCAACATCGATACACAAGATCTTACCTTTTCCATAGTTTCCAAAAAAATTACCCTCTTACCAAAATAAGGGCTTGTGATATTCCCAAGGCCTTGGAAGCTTCCGACCATGTGTTTGAAAATGTCTATCATGATGGCATCACTGTAGGGAAGATTAGGGACAGTGATCCTAGTGACTTCAACAATGCAAGTGATGACCATAATTCTTACTCTCACATCTTCATGCTCCAAAAACCTAGGCTCAACCAACTGAAACATCAATGAGTGAACCATGTACTTATCTGAGTGTTTGATCATGGCCGAACAATTTTTTTTTTCTCCAAGTCCTTAAGAAAGTCATCTACTGAATGATGTGGATGCTTAAGCTTGTTCCCAACTCTGACTATCCTTTCCTTCAATTCACCATCACTCAACAAATCCATGATCTACAAAACAATACCCGCCGGAAAAGAAGAAAATTGCTATGATTCCCTTCAAACTAATTGCTATAAGTCTGAAATATTCTTCTCAATCTAAATATGCCAAAACATAAATTTTTCTAAATCTAAAAAATGGGAGCCTTACTATAAATAGTAAGTTCGTCACTATCCCTAGCTAAATTTAGAAAATTTTCATAACTTGCACAAAACACTCCGAAATTGCCTGAAACTTTGAGGGATGATAGGTAATATTATGGAGCAACTTTTCAAAAAGGAAACTTTTGAAGATAATTGAAATATGATTTTTAAATCCTGAAATAATGTAGAAAAATATAACAACTTCCAAAATCCATATCTTTGGCTAGGGATTCAAAAGAGTTGAAACTTTGGATCTTGGGCCACAAATATATGAGGACCAATATCCCAAAACCAGATTCTGCATAGCCAACACAAAACCCTAATTTTTGCCCTAAAAATAGGTCGCCCAACACATTTAGGGCACCAATTCATCTCCAAAATTTATGAAATTAATTTCTCCTTATTCCTCTTTTTTTTTGCCACACAAACCCCCACAACAGTAGAGGAAAGAAGCTTTGATACCACTGTAATATCCCCTTTTGGGATTTTAATTAAATTCTACTATACTTACAAGGGAAGTAAAACTAGAAGAGAAACACTTGTAGGTTCACCTCAACTAACCCAGTTTCGGCATCAATACAACCCAAATGGGGTTGGAGTGAGGCAAGGTAAGGGTTTAGATGGGCTAACTAGTTGGAATTAACACTTCTTTAACCAAATAACTTGTACCAGTAGTAAAAAAAATTAAAATATGTTAGAAATGACTACAAACTTCAAAAAAATCAATATCTTCCTCAATATTTGTTTTTTTTGAATAAAATAAATTGCAGAAGGAAGATAAAATTATGAGCTTTCAAATGAACTAACAATCTGAATTTTTAACCCACTGAAACCCACTCAAATATGCCCCCGAATCTGTAAATCAAGTTGCTAAGGTGAAGGAAAAAATAATAAATTAATTTCAGTATTTTTTTTAACTTCCCAATACTCAAAATTACCACTTTTAGATCTGCAATTAATGATTTATGACAACATTTCATAAATTATTAGAAACCTCTTCCAATGATTTCCTGAATCCCCCTACACAAGTCTATTTAGCAAAGGTAATTACCAGCCACATAAATAAGCATTAAAATGGTCAAATCATGGCCATATCAATCAAATAAAAATTCTGGAAATTATCAAATTTAAACTTGCTTCAAATACCATCGATTTGTATCACAAATACTTCATAGACAAGTCGATTTAATGCACAAAAATTAGTAGCTAAAATCATATTGCAATCTTCACACTGAACTCACAAATTCCTTCACAAAATAAGCTCAACACTCTCCAAAAAATGGCAATTCACATTGGCAATAATATTTAAGGAAAACTTATGATTTCATAGCTCAAGAAGGAACGAATGCACACTTCACAATGAGTGGTGTTGATGAACGCTTTTTATCACTAGTGGGCATTCATCTCTCCTCAAGCATGAAGATAAGTTATAATAACTGTCAACATGCGAAAAGGGGTGCCGCTCATCTTATTTTATAGATATTCCTTGCTCATTCACCAAAGCTTTGTTCCTTTTGGGCACCACTTTCTAGGAGAGTATTTATTTGAAATATTTCCTATAATTCACACTCAAAAACAAATACTAAACACATGGGAAAATTAAATATATCAAATGATGCCCACATGAATCGACCCATGTCAAATTCAATCAATTTATTACAAATAAAAATAATTAAATAATCCCATGGAATTCGACTTGCTTTTATTTAAACAATTTACCTCGAATGATTATTAATTTGTCCCGAAGTAAATCGATTTCTCCCTTTTATTTTTAATTTTGACTTGTAAAAATAAAATATATTTTTGAATTTTAAATCCACATGTGTAAGTCAAATTTTCCCCAATTTAATTCGACTTTGCACAAAATAAATAATATTTAATTTTAATTTCACAAGTACAAGTCGAAATTCCTTAATTAATTAATTAGGGCTTGAGAAGCGGACATTACATGGAGTCCTTGACTATTAAAGGGCAGGGAGAAACAATCTAAATCCGACATTACAAAGAGAAATTGGTCAAAAGATATAGCTAGGGATGAGCATCAACTGACCAATGATTTTGTCATGTACAATGGACATAATGAATAAATGGATTTTTTTCATCTATGTAAAAAGAAGACAATATCAAAGATATCTTGCCATAAAATATTTTACAGACATCTATCTATGTTTTACAGAGACACTAGCAAAAAACGACAGTGTTGGCATAGAGTTTTCACAGCATATCGATATTATAACTACCTGCTAGGATATTCAGCAAGTCTAAAGAAGTAACAATAACAATAGTGCTTGTGAAGGTTTCATATTGGCTAGAAACAAAGGGCAAGGGATCAAATGGATGGAAGGGAAGAAAGGGAAATAGAGTTTAACTTATGACTATATGAAGGGGAAAGATATAAAGGAGATATGGCAAGCCAACATGTTAGAAAACAAACTAAGAGAGGACAATATTTGGTGGATGTCACCCTAAGATTTATGGTTAATTATACCTCATAATAGTTAAATTATGGATAGAGGTCTAAAAATAATGGATAGATCTCTGCAAATTGTGGATATATGTAACCTACTTCTTATGTCTCTGTTAAACATGGTTAGATGTCTGAAAATTGTGGATATATTGTGTGAATAAATGTTCAAAAATCATGGATATATGTCGAAAAAATCATTGATAGATGTTTTGAAAATCATGGATAGACGTCTAGAAATTGTGGTTTTTAGACCAAGTCAGATTTGTGTATAAAACACACTGATATTTTACTTCTAAGCCTTGACCTATGCTTTGGGTGTGCTTATCTTGGATTTCTAGGCACAAACATGCCCAATCACACACTAATTTGTAGCTTTTGAGCACTGACATGCAAGTTTAGAGCTTGTGTCGATCTACCATTTTTAGGAATTGATCAACAATTTTTGGCTACAGCTGCAAATTTTGGGCACATATCAATTTATAGGCACAAATCTATCCAATTAGACATTGATTTGCAACTTTTGGGCACTGACTTGCAAGTTTAGAGCTTGCACCAATCTGCCATTTTTATGAATTGATCTACAATTTCTAGCCACAACTGCAAATTTTTCTGATATATCTACTCTTTTTGAACATCTGGTCTGAAACTCCCAAGCATACACCTTGTATTTGAGCCCTTTAATTCCACCATTTGAGGAGTTCATGGCTTCCTATGTTATACCATCCGTGAAAATGTTCAAAATTCATGGATATATGTCTTAAAAATCACAAATAAATGTCTAAAAAATCACGGATAGGTGTCTAGAAATTGTGGTTTTTTGACCTAGTCATATTTGTGTATAAAACACACCGATCTATTACTATTAATTCCTAACCTATGCTTCTAGTGATCTTATCTTGGATTTCTAGTCACAAATCTTCCTGATCAGACACTGATTTTCAGCTTTTGGGAACTGACCTGCAAGTTTGGAGCTTGCACCAATCTACCATTTTTAGGAATTGATCTGTAATTTCTGGCCATAGCTGTAAATTTTGGGCACATATCTACTCTCTTTGAACATCTGGTCTGAAACTCCCAAGCATACACCTTATTGTATTTGAGCCCTTGAATTCCACCATTACAGGAGGTCATGGCTTCCTTTTTTATACCATCCATGAAAGTCCCAAGCTATAAAGGTGTGGTTTACAATGAAATTCTTGTCATAAGCACAACAGATCTCCAGCAAAATATGCAAGATCATACTTAGTGTACCAACAGAAGGACCTCCTTTCTTGCCAAGAAAACAAATTGTTGCTATCTCAAAAAGGAAAATCCATCCAAGATCTCTTTCTCCTTAACTGAAATGGAAAATTACCTCTAGGTTTTCAAAGAAAAGGCCCTCATTCATAGATCCGTAGGAGATTTCGCAGCACCCCAAACCCTCAAGATTGAGTCCAAGCTAAGATTGGGTCCAAGCTAAGATTGGGTCCACGCTAATTGGAAAGTAACAGGCACTACAAACATTCTTATGATGCCCAAGGTTTATTTCATAGCAATCATCAGAACCACATACAAGCAAGATCGGGCATTTCAAGGACTCAGTTCTACAATATATCGAGAATGTTTATGAATCATTGGTTTTTGAAAATTAATCCTACAGAAGATATCTCAATTGTGATCCTTGTATGGGCTAGGATACCATTGTTACAGAGTGAAAATCGGAATGAATCTAGTCTTTGCAGGAATGTATCTACCTTGGGAGAATACATCACAGCATAAAAGTTTACTAAACATCTAGGAGTCCTTAACGACACTCAGATCTGCATCAATCTTGATCTCAAACAGCCTCTCCCTAATTGAAAATTTTTGGATATGGAAGGAATCGAAAGTGAGCATCCTTTGGATTATGAAAATATTTCCTTCCGTTGTAGGAATCTGTCACAAACACAAGTCATCTTACACGTGTCTGTCCCTAACAGAGAGGATTTCGATGCACCTCTGAACTCTCTCCATCAAACCTAGAATCAAAAACAAAAAGCTACCTTCAGAAAAATCAACAAACTTCGGGACCCCCACACCCTCTAGCGACCCCAAACCAGTAAGTTTCTTCCTCTGTCTCTCCTCCAGGTATGGTCTTTGTTATTTATCCCACCCTTCCACTAACCAAATTTCAGGTTGCATACTCCCACAAAGGAAAACAACCGTCCAGTACTACAACCCACTCTTCCCTTGCATAACCCATTCCGGGATTTGATAGTCCATGCCTCCCCCGTATGACATCCAGCCAAAATGCTAATTCCAATCATTCGTCCCAATTATAAATATAGCACTCTCTCACCCCCTACATGATTACCCCTAATAGGGGTAAAAATACTAGTTGCATTCCATAAAGGATTTCTTCGCCACTAACCTCCAACTTGGGGAATCAATAAAAACTCTCTTGGACACTACCAATCATTTGAAAACCCGTGACTCAAGTGAAAACCAAATATTCTAAGGAGACTCCCAAATTCCTTAAACCCCCAAACAATGTGTTACCCATCATGGCATATTCTACAGTAATTTCCCCAGACAACCCAGCTGGACCATTCACCCAGATGACCAACATCTTCAACTTCGGGAATCAATATAAAATCTCTCCTGAATATCACCAAAAAGAAGAAAGCCCAGCGACTCAAGGACAACATTATATCTGCTAAGGACACTCTCCGATTTCCTTGAACCTCCCAGACAATGTGCTACAAATTTATGGCATCTTTCTATAGCAATTTCCCCAGAGAAACCTAGCATGGAAACCACCCACCCAAAATGACAACCTCTTGATGTGGATCCTCGCATAGAATATTCGTGGTTTGAGTGCTACCAATAGATGCCAGTTTGCTCACAGATCTTGTCCAGTCAGACTAACGCAGATATGGTTCTTTTACATGAGGAAAGACATCTTTCTTTTCTATTTGACTCATGCAAACTCCAATCATGTAACTGTGTGTTGATGTTCATATTGTTCATAAGACTCCGCCTCCGCTTCCTCATTTCCTTTGCTCTTTCTCATTCTGACCTTTGTAAAATTTTGTAGTGTTCTTCAGAGCTCTATCATTGAGGAATTCTTCTCACTGTATAATATTTTTTATCAGTAATATATTTTTCCATTTAAAAAAATCTTATAATTGTTGTAATGGCCTAATGTAACCTAGAATTTACCAGATAACTCCCTAGACACACTAAGACATCACTCAACTCAGACTGAGTGCTCAGCCAAAGCGCGTAAAGGTACCAGGTCCCTTTTAGGGTTGCTGTAGTAGGATGTTAGCATGATAAAAGAAGAAACAGATAGATTCATAACTAATCTATCATTCTACATTGTATACTACATTCAGATCTATGATAGAACAAGAAACAGTAATCATGTTTGAATCAATAACATACACTACTTGATTACACACAGGAATGACACTTAGATTCAGCCAATATCTTCCATCTATTAATAACACAGAAGCTCCTTACAATAATGTCAAACAATACCAATGTGTGTATGGACCTGCTACAGTAATTTATTCATATGCATATAAATCTATATCTTCATACATCCATAATACTCTTATATATAGGGTGGGGACTTTCCCTTCACTTCTTATCTATTCTAGAAATATGCCACATGATATTAATAGCCACATGTCGTTCACAGGTATAGCCATACATAAAAGTGTGTTATCTATAGGCCTCTTACAGTTAACTGAAGTGTCACTCCTATTCTAAGCTCGTCTCCATGCAAAATGCTTTGATCCAATCCTCCAAAAATAGACAATGAATGGCGCACACATCTCTGCATCATTGGTGTGTTTCGCACACCGTCTTCTAAAAATAGGTCGTCATCCTCAAAATCAGCTAAGTCCTAAATTTTGAACTTTCCTTCCGCACGCGGGTCCTTCTTGTCCCTGTGTTCCCTTGATCTTCGCATTCTCTCCCGTGCGGACTCCTTGTGTGTTCTCTAACAAGTATTCTCTGATCAACATTACCCCACACTAATCTCATTTTCATCCCGACAATGGGTATTCCTCCAAAAATTGAAGGAACAGAATCATTGAAAGATTAAGAATGAAATAATGTTTACAAATAAAGATTTTTTATGAGACAGCCTCCTCTATATCACTTTGCAGTATCAATTCTGGATACTCCTTTATTTCGGCCTCCAAAACCTACCATTCAGTGAGTGCTTGTTCTACTTTTTCTGGGATGTCCACAGCAATGGATTCCAACTCATCCCTCGCAATCTCTCCCTTTTCATTCTACAGAACCAACACAATGTTGGACATTGATTTCATTATTCCTTCTAAAATATCCATCTTCTGCACAATTAGCTTTCCAATCTCTTCCATCTGAGTCTTGTGCGGCTCTTAACCATTGACAATCTTTCTGCGCGGCCCAATGTCTCATCCTTCATTACTTTTTGGAACTCATTATTTTCCTCTAGGGTATTTATGCTGATAAGCGCCTCTGGAGTTGTGCAGATATTCAAGTCCTTGTCTGCTTTCTTCAATACTTCTTGTAACAGTTGCAACAACCCTTCATAAGATGCAATCTTTTACATCACTAACGCTTTCTCTCATTCTGCATCTTGCTCTGACTTCCTTGGCACTGTCATGCATAGAGGTTCATCTTCAAGTACCAAGTTCACCAACTTTCCCACATAATGTATCACTGAAGGAAACTTTTTTGGTACCTTGGCCTCTAAATGTGGCCTTACTCTGATGACATTGTCCCCAATATCCTCTGTGATGTTGATAAATAGTCCGTTCTTCTTCTATGTGAAGTCCCTCTCTTGTGTTATGCACGTTATCTATGCATCCTTTGACTTTAGCTCCTCGTACAGCACTCTGATTGTTGCAGCTTTTTCCATGTTTCTTCTAGCCACTTCAGCAGAAACATTCACCAATGCGTTGCTTACCTACTCATCGGACATCATGTAACCACATAGTATTTACCTGTGACCACCGCTCCTGATCATTCAACTTTGTAACAAGGTGTGATGTTGCTTGCACAACTGGACAATTCTTCAATTTTTCTATATCCATACTGCGCGGACCCTGCAGGTATCCCAACTCTTGTTTGGTCTTCAAGATCGCGGCTTTATCTATGAGATCATTCTTTATGTCCTCTATTGCAGCCTTCAAACCTGTAACTGATGAGATACGTGCAGATGAGATTCTAACTCTATGTCCTGTAAAGTAGAAGAAGTCATCATGCACTCTTCTCATGAGCCACTGATACAAGGGCTCATACTTCCAAAAACATGGGAGCTCATATAATTGGTAGACCCCAATTATCTTCATAAGCTTCTCACCTACATCATCAAAAACTGGCATGTCATCCGTCGTATGCTTGTTCCTCCTAGTAGTGATAAAGGAATCGAGCTCTTTCTTGTTCTCCGCAGTCTTGCGTTTGTATTCACTCACTTTTCTCTTTCTAATTAGGTGAATCCCACTCCTAGCCAATGATGACTCCTTCTATATATTACAATTTTGAAAAATGGCTTTCGGGTGCCATCTCTTCTTCCTCAATGGCCACCTTCTTCTTTCATTTTGCTACTGCTGCAAATGCCTTCTTGGGTGCCAGTTTTTCCCTTTGTAAATGTCTCCTCTTTAACTCTGCAACTTTGCAAATCAAACCCTATCTCAATTCAATCGTGCCCTAGGTGGATGGAAACTTTGTGCCCTAACTCCTCTCTTCCTCCTTTCTTCTCTCAAAACCTTCACCAATGGTGAAACAAGCTTCTTTTCACACAGATCTATTTATCACGCTTGGTTTCACACCCTTTGCACCTTAACTCGATCACTCGGCTCTTCACAATTGGTTCTTTCCTCAAATTCTCTAAGTTGCAATGGTAAAAATGAATCTGCATCCCATCCTTATATAATTTTTTTCAAGTTTTCAAATTTTGATGCATTTATTGCTCCTTCACCTACCATATATCCTCTCAATTACTGACTAAATTCATTCTTTCCACGTGGTACATATTTGTGCCCCATCTATAACCTTCTAGCACGCCTTCCTACCCTCTGGTCATAGAATTCTCTTCAGCGCATGCCCTTACGCCTAAGTACCTCATCACTGTACCTTCTCCTAGTAGTTATCATGGCCTCTACTTGCCTCGCATTATACTTTGCTTTCATTCATATCCATCCTTGGTCACTTGTGAGAAGTAATCTTCTTTTGACTTAAAGCACACCTGTAGCAGCTTATTCCTTTCACCTTTCAATTCCCATTGTGTTTTACTTGGATAACTAAAACCACACCACACTAAACGTATGTGCAATCCTCTGCATATAAACATTCTTCACATAGTAATGAGCTTCATCCACGCAAGCGCACTTTTTACTTCATGCCCTACTAATTCATATATACCATGAGCCCAATTATTGCAAGAAATAATTAGAGTATCACTAATGGAGTGAGAATCCTCCCACTGTAGGATGCCTTGTTTGGATGGCTCATTGACTTCTAATTCCTGAACAATGCATATATAAATCCAGTTTAATTCCTCCTCACATAGAGGCTCAACATATGGTGTAGATGTATGATAGAAATGTGACAGGTGAGCATGAGAATCATCAAGCAGCCTTTCTCCATACCCGACCTCCCGAGGTCATGATGAGACAGCCGGTGGAAATGAACTATATGCAGATATGGACAAATTAGTTTGGCAATCCTATATCCTCGATACACAATAATGGGATCTACGAATCTAAAGCAAAGAAGGATATCCTAACTTTAACTAGTGTTATGGATTGATTGAACACTATAGCTGTTCGGAGGCTCCAATCAATGTTGAGCTCTGTCGAGATCTTATCTATTGGTTGTTGGATTAATGGAAGTAACTTGAAGGTGCTTCGTATATATTTCCAGATAGGGTCATGAAAGTGGTAGTGAGATTTGTAGTGAAATTACAGGAAACTACGGGTGGTTTTCTGGTCTGACCCAGAAAATATTAGCTTGATCAGTATCTTTTTTCAACAAAGAAAAATGTGTAATGATATCCGACGGGAGTGGTGAGGATCTAAATACCAATGTATGTAAACTGGTGTCAATGCTTAACTGATTAGCAAGCCAATTGGGTTGTGGAACCTGAGGATCACAACCATGAGTTCATGGTTGTTGAGGACCTTTTATGGTCATTTGAAGAATCAATATCTTCTTCCGATTATCCAATAGTCATAATCTTTTTCAGCCTCTATGTTTAATATCAGGAGTTGTGCTATCTTCTTGGAATACCTCACGGGTGTCTTGGAAACTTGTATGCGTAAGCCTATGTCTATGTCAATGAGGATGTCTCCTGCATCTAGCTAAGGAACTAATGGATTACAACCAAATGTTTGGTATCTTTCAGGTTCTTGTATGGTCATATAGACATCCTATCAAGGCAATCTATAATAGGGTTGATTTGACCAGAATTTGTATGCTTTGTCGTCTTTGATGTTTAACTTTATCAACTTTTCACTAATTGCTTGTGGTTTTGTTGTTGTTTAGAAGACATGGATCCTAAGACATTGATCTATATCCTCTAATTCCATGCAGAGATTTGGCTAGGGTATCATTGGTTCGAATATGTAATACCTGGGCTCTCTTGATCCCATAATAGTCATGCAAGAAATAACCAAACTTAAATAAATGATGTAAACTATTTATGAAAATGAATCTACACTATTCTTGTTCTTTTTATATTTTCAGAGATATAAACTTGAATGATTTTAAAGAGAAATTAATCTAATAAATTTAGATAACAAGTAAATAATCTAAGAATAAAGCTAAAACAAGCAAGGTAGCAAGATGTAGCTATTTTCCTGTGCACTTGTGAGTTGATACAAATATAAATATCTGACTAATTTGATTGAAAGACCTCCAATCTTACCTCAGAAGTTATCATTCCCCACAGCTTCCCTAGAAATATTGAAAGAAAGCTTTAACTGAAATGAATCGATTCGCTACTCTATTTGATATATTGTAACTATAACTTTGACAATTCAAACCTGGAGTCTGCAGAACAGAGGAAAATCTAGTTGTATCATAGATTGTCCCCTCAGTGTGATCTATTCGTTCCTTTGTGTTCTCGTGAATCCAAAAAGATGAGAATGTGACAATGGAAGAAGGAGAAGATATTTGAACAGTTGTAGCTTAGACGTAAATTGAATGGAATGCAAGTAGGAGAGATATATTGCAAGAGAATAGAGCTTGGCTATGCGATTCCTAACAGGATTGTTACAAGGATACGACAAGACACACCTAAAATTATAGGACTTATTCTTCCTATGACGAAACAAAACCTAACTCTAAGCAGAACCAAGTTTCAAATGAACTTAATCTAGAACTGATGTTGTATTATGTTAAGCTAGTTGTTTGGAGAACAACAATGGAACAAAATGAAACTAGAGAGAGCAAGTGATCTCTAAACCAAAAAACTGAGGAGACTTGAACTGAGAGGCTTAGAAATTATGCTAAGTCTAAACCTATTGATACTTATTGAGGAACTTCCAAATACACTGAATAATAAAATATAGAGAGAGAGGGGCCATTTTCTTGTAAACAAGATCAGTATTTATAGCATTCTTACTCACCAGAAGGCAAGTCCAAATTTCCATGCTTTATCATTAAAAATGGAGGACTACTATGTTAAAGTGGTTGGAAACTCTAAACAAAGCAGGAGCGGCCGAGAGTTGCAAGTGTAACTTGATTTTTCATGTTTTTGAGTGCACCGAAAGGTTCTGGAAAGTGTGGGTAGGACTGCTGCCCTATGCAGGGTAGCGGTTACAGGATGGCCACCCTGTTCTGGGCGGCGGTCCTATAACTAAAGACCAAAATGCAAGGAAAAATGGGGCAGGGGTTAGAATAAAGCATGAAAAGGTTGGATAAGGCATTTTAGGATGCAAATATATACTCGATGAGCTTTCTAGATTCCGAACACCTTACGAAGAGATCTGAATCATCATTGGGGTTTCCGTAACCTCTTTCTGATAGTACAGTACATACAATTTTGGGTACATACATATTTCCCCCTCGGAGAAGCGTTTTAGCCATGAAAAGGCATAAAAAGGTGGGTCTGAGTATGGTGGTCCCAAAATGGTGAGTTAGAAGCTATACCTGACATGCTCGTGTGTCGTAATGTCACCATAAAAATTTCCATTATCTGTAAAACGAAAAGGGGACTCAAGTGTAGATAGATAAAAAAAATTGAAAAATAAATACTAAATTAAAATGAAATGAGGACTTACCATTTGCGCGGGGGATAAGAACTTACGTTCTTTACCACTCCAACTCTAAGTAATAACACTCAAAACAAGATTAGAATACTATATATATAGAGAGAGAGCTCATTTTACTATTCATTTGTGCATGTCGATTTGGTAATTTTTGAGCTCTGGGACCCATGGTAACTACTTTCAACGAGAGTTTAGCCAAAAAATTCATTGTGAGATCGTGGCCATGCCTCTGAGAGTAGGAGATCAACCCGCAAAGTCTAAAGTTATTTTTTCTCAATTTATCATTTTTGAAACTAAAATATAGAAATGTTGAAATATTTGTCTTGGGGGAATCATTTTTTAAAATGTTAGTGTTAAATGAGTCTCTAGGGGGGGTGCCTATAGGGTAGGTTTTTATTTTGTCAAAAATGATGTATTTTTGTTGTTTTAAGAATTTTTAGGGCTTTATGGGCATACGCCGATTCAGCACAGGACTACCACCCTTTCATAGAGCGGCGGTCATGGCACCACCACGCTATGATGGCAGTGGTCATAGGACCACCGCCTTAGAAGGTTGCGGTCAAGGAACCACCACTCTGCACAGGGCGGTGATTCTAAACAGAAAGTAACCAAAGATGTATAAATTAATTGTTTTTGCATTTTTGACATTTTTCTATGTTTTTGATGAGCTTGCCTATTTGATTATGTTACTAACTTGCTCTTTTTATTTTTTTTGGGTGGATGAAGGAGTATATATAGTGGATCAGAGAGAGGGAGTGTGATTGGCTCCCAGCAGTGTTAGACTCATTGACCCAGACAGAGTGAGACACTCTGCAGAGGGCCGCTATGTTGAGGATTTCATAGGTTCCTGATGTTGCTTCTACCAGTCACATATTGTGTGACTTATTCTCATACTGGGATGTAGACTAGAATAACTTCAGGTTACCAGGTGTTAGGGGTGAGTGGAATATCACCTTGGAGGACATTTATCGCATACTAGGGGTTCCAATTCTTGGGAGGTAGCTGTCTTGTAAAACAGTAGGATCTAGGTCTCTAATGGTTAAGTAGGATACTTATATGGGAGATGATGTTGTCTTATTTGGTTCGAAGAAGGGGGTGAAAGTCTAGTCTATTGCTACTGCTCATATCCCCACCATTCGTAAGGCCATTATGGGTATTCTGGACTGACGGTTGTTTGGGGATAAGGGAGGAGATACTCTATTATACTGCTGGTCTCCCATGATTGCATATATTGAGGCTCATGGTCATATTTATGTTTGGGGACTAGACATTCTTGGGACCATGTATCATGACTTATATAGGGTGGTCAGGTTACAGGGGCAGTCTCTGAGTCACCCTACTCTAGTTATAAGTTGGGTGTATGAGCGTATCATTCCCTATGGGAGGGGTGTACTAGCAGAGGATTTGGGGGCTGTCAGGGCAGTGAGGTGGATGGAGATGACAGTACTCAGGATGCCACATTAGCCAGTGGATTCACTAACTACTACAGACATGGAGGCCACTCCATATCAGGCCATGGTAGGAATATGGGGAGAGGAGACACATACATTGATTGCCTTCTCTACTAAAGGTCAGCTGGTAGACAGGATAGGAAGGTTGGAGACCAACCCATTTGATCAAGTCCCTCAGTAGTTTGGCCTCTCCTACGTTAATATGCTCCCTCCAGTGGGGCCAATGTATAGGCTATTCGTGAGGCCCGGGGAGGTCCTAAAGGAGGCCAAGGTTGGACCACGGTTACTCTCTGCATTCCTATTGCAGTTAGGTGGGTGGTTCATGCTCAAGGGGCAACTGGTGCTCCTCAAGCACCCTTATTTCAGATCGAGGTTGCTCCTACTCATAGTGGAGAGGGAGATGATCCTATTGATGTGGACTCAGACTTTGAGGAGTTCACCAGAGAGGAGACTAAGGAGGAGACGATGGGAGAGGGTATTGTAGGTGAGGCTAGTGGGATGGATGAGGAGAATGATAGTGATTCTGAGTGGCAAGACACTTAAGATGTCTTGAGGGAAGAGAGGGCGGAGGCAAGTGCATAGCAGGAGACCTTGGTCTTAGAGAGATTGCATCACCAGGGCACTAAGGGAGAAGATGAGTCCATGGTGGGATGTCATTTCGTTCCATATTTTGGGGAGCCTTTGTAGTCGGCAGCAGCATCAATAGTAGGCATAGATTCTACAGACCCCACCTGGATGCTTGGAGATCCGAGTGAGTTACTACTCTTCTCTCGACTTTTTTAGCTAGAGATGTTAGTTGACATTTATTTTTTGTTGTTTTTCTTGTTTTTGGTGATTTTCTAACTTGTTATTTCTATTTTTATTTGTAGTGACTGCTCAGGGTTGGTGGGATTTGATTCACCAGGTGTGTGCAAATACCCTATTGCTCCCCTTGGGGAAGACCCGAGCTCAGCTTACTGAGGACGTCAGGGAGCCTTCAGCAGCTGGCAGACACTGATGTGTTTTCCCCTATCTGGAAGGTGGAAGAGCTAGTGTCCTCCCTTCGTACTGAGCTAGCTAGATACAAGACTGCTGAGAACCTAATGAGGGGAGCCATTCTCGTAGTGAGACCACAGCCAGTGGCCATGATCCTGAGCACTCATTTCATTCATAGCGTCGTCATAGAAGGAGCCCTAGATGCGATCGTGCACCCTCTGAGGGATCCCACAGGGATTGAGGGGCCGTTTGGTCTTTTTGTAGTGATTTTGCTAGATGTTTATATAAGTTGTTTTTGTATTTTTGGGCTCACTAAGCATTTTGACCATGCCTAGTGCATTATGGCATTTTATATAAAACATGATAGATATATATATTTTTGGATTCAAATCTTCTTTGTTTTTATATGTTTTTCAAAATGTATACAATGGATAACTAGTGATAAGAAATGTTGAACAAAATGTTTTGTGGTTTGTTTCTCATGTGTATACTAGATGCTTTAGAATCTTTTTTTTTATATGTTTTTTAAAATGTATACAATGGATAACTAGTGATAAGAAATGTTGAACAAAATGTTTCCCTTTTTGTTTGTTTTTGTAATACTGATATTAGATGATACAAACATACTGTAGTACTGAACTTTTGGATTCTTTGGGAAATATTTGTTGCTTCTTGTTTTTTTGGCAAAACGTGATGAATATATAGTGATAATGAGATGAACTTTCCCCATTCCTAACTCCACGCAACTAGTAAGATGCAAGGGCTCAACACCAAGAGCTGGGAAGGGCGCAAATTGTATGAGATTTGATTAAATGAGAATGATGAGAGAAAGAAAAGATATTGACATAAACCAATTTTAGACCTACACACTTACCTTACTCAAACTTACTACATAGCTCAGAATGGAACTTACTTTTAAGTTTATCTAGACTTAGATCCATAAATGGCAACTTGGTTGACAAAATCTGGTTTTGAGGATTTGATCTCTTTGGAACTTGGATGCTTAATTTCACTTTTCACAATACACTTTGTTTTGAATTTTAAAAAACTATGGTTCATTAATTTGTGTGAATGGACCCCCTATGCCTTGCCCCATGCTACTAGTAAGAAATATGTGCTTATCACCGAAGGAAGGACATAGGTGAGTAAGGGCACTTCTTTCTTTTCCCAACCTCACACCACTAGTAAGAGATGTGGGCTCATCACCGAAGATTGGTAGGGCAAAGAAGTGTCTAAAATAAAATATTCTATTTGTTTAGTATTTTGGATTCAATTTGAATTTGACATTTGTGATCTTGTAATTTTGGAGTATCCTTGTTTCAAAGAGATGTAAGAGGGATAGATGTGACACCAAGAAGTGTCTAGAACAGGCCGTAGGTAAGAACAACTTAACCTTGTAGAAAAAAATGAGTATGACCAAGTATGCAGGCCTTGGTATGGTTTTTTTCAATATTTTGTCTATCAAATTGATGAGATGATTTTGAAATCATTTGATGATATCATGAAAATTGAAGAGATATGATTTGAATACTTTTGCCAATATTTTCATAAGCTTGTAATAAATTACTTAAAAATAAGTTCCTTGACCACAACATTTAGGAAATGAGTGAACAAAATGAATTAACTAAATGACTAATGCAATGCAGGTTAACATAATATACGAATGGTGATGCTAATGACTTATGTGTAAAACCATTTAATATGTAAGGAATTAACAGTTTCATTGAATTCCTCACCTTCTAGTGTACACAAGAGATACGCACCATTTTCGTAGTCCTTCATGACTCAGTATGGGCCTAGACACTTAGGCCAGAATTTCCTTCCTTCGCCGGTTTTCTTATCAATTCGGTTATCTAGTCTTAGAACAAGATCACCCTCGTATATTTCTCGTTCGTAGAATTTCTTGTTATTTTACCGGTACAATAGGTCAGTGTAGGATCTGTGCCTTTTCTCGACATTTAACCTAGCCTCATCAAGGCTTTATAATTGAGAGAGTTGTGCCTCTCTATAGGCTTCTTCTCCTAAGATCCCTTGTAATGAGATGCGGAGGTTAGGTATTTCGACTTCTATTGGTAGAACTACTTCGGCTCTGAATACCAATGAGAAAGGGGTTGCCCCTACTGGTGTTCTTATTGATGTTTGATAGGCCCACAAGGCTGGGTATAGCTTTAAATTCAAATCCTGTTTATTCTCCTTAACTGTTTTGAGGAGAAATGGTTTTTAATGTTTTATTTGTGGCTTCAACCTGTCCATTGGCTTGGGGGTAATAAAGAGAAGTTGTTTGATGGTTTATCTTGAATTTACTACATAGTTCACGGACTTAAGGATGTTCCATTATCTGAGATAATGACTTGTGGGACACCATACCTTCAAATGATTTGATTTTGAATAAACTTAGCAATTACAGAACCTGGTACAGTGGTGAGAGGCATGGCCTCTACTCATTTTGTAAAGTATTATGTGGCCGTGATTATGAAGTTACAACCATATGTTGACGAGGGAGATAATTTCCCTATCAAGTCTAGGCCCCACGTGGAAAAGGGCCAAGGGGTTGTGATTGGTTACAAAGCCTATGCCGGTATGTGAATCTCGTGGGAGAATTCTTGGCATTTGTGGCATTTGTGCACAAACTCTATTGCGTCATGTTCTAGGGTGGGCCAAAAATAGCCCATACGATGTATCTTACGAGCAATGGCATGTCCTCCAAAGTGGCCTTCACATACCCCGCTATGGGATTCGAAATAATCCTTATGGATTCTTCCATGTCAACACATCTTAACAATATTTCATCGAAGGCTTTGCGATAGAGCACCTGTTCTAAGATGACGTATTTAGCAATGATAATGCGTAACCACCTTCTTTGTTGGGATATGGCCACTTCTAGGTATGTGTGGTCCATGATGGAATTGATTATGTCAGTGTACTAAGGACATGTAGTGATAGGGGGCCTAGTCTCGACAAAATATGCACACTCATCGGAGAAGTCTAGATCTACCAGATCACCTCCATTTAATGGATTTTCAGCCAACCAGTCTGTAATGATTTACCCCTTAATGGATTTTTGGCTCACAAATATTAGTTCAAATTCACCCATTAAGGTTATGAAATGTATACCCTTTTTAGACAAAGACGCTTGTGTGAGGAATTTCCGTAAGTGATCTGTCTTGATGATCACCCTTGTTTCTTGATTTAGCATGTAATGTCTTAAGCATTTTGTCGCAAAGACTATGGCGAGGAATTACCTTCATTTTAAGACACCCCTATAAAATTGAAGGTGGAAAATACCTGGCGAATATCCCCGTAACCAGTTTCAGCGAAAGGTGAATTTGACAGTATTAAAAAACAAAATTTTCGCCTGGTTTTTCAAGGCTCCATCAGTGACGTCCGACAACACTAGTTCGTAATGACGCACGTCACTGGCGCGACACTTGTTTCGTAATGACGCGCGACACTGGAGCGACACTAGATAGTAATGACGCGCGACACTGGCGCGACACTAGCTCGAAATGACGCACGACACTGGCTCGTAATGACGTCACTAGCCCCTGATGACGCGCGTCATTTGCTCCTACTGACGCGCGTCACTTGCTCCTATTGACGTGCATCATTTGCTTCTACTTGACGCGCGACACTCTTCTATTGACGCGCGACACTATCTTCTATCTTCTATTGACGCGCGACACTATCTTCTATTGACGCGCGACACTATCTTCTATTGACGCGCGACACTATCTTCTATTGACGCGCGACACTATCTTCTATTGACGCGCGACACTATCTTCTATTGACGCGCGACACTATCTTCTATTGACGCGCGACACTATCTTCTATTGACGCGCGACATTGTAATCAAATGACGCGCGTCACTGTAACCTGTTGACGCGCGTCAATAGGGGCCAGTGACGCCCTATTTAGGTTATAAATACCCTTGTGCCGCTCATTTTCTCGTTTTCGTTTTCCCGTTCTTGAATTTTTGCAGGTCTAAATCTTTGACAAAGACGCAATAACAGCTATAATGTCGACTTCACATGCTTCCCAATTGCAAGTTCAGCAAGAAAATCAAGAGAATCCAACTCAATCGATTTCCAAGATCAACTACAGGAATCCCTTATGCCCTCACATCCATACGGCTTTAAAGATGTCTTCAGAATATCAAGCTATAATGGAAGAGTGTGAATTTACAGGGCTCGTTAATATGCCCCATTTCGAAACAGATCCGGATATTTTGAATTACCTTCTGTCATGCTACAATTCAGAGGACGGTATATTTTATGTGACTCTGAACGATGGCCAAATGTTCCAATTCACTATTGAAGCAAATGACATACATCGGTTTACTGGCCTTCCTATCAGAAATTTACCAATTGTTACAACCAAGGCAACACTCCTGGAAGAAGACAAGAAATTTCTCGAATCAACGTACGGTTTCCATGTTGATTGTAAGTATAATTCCTTTTAATTCATATTTTTTAATCTGTTTTTTATTCTGATACAATTTGCTGTTATAAATTTAAAGTAATTTTCACTGTTTCACATTTGCAGCCCATGTCAATAAATCCAGGCGTGGTGTAGATACACAATCAATTGCACACCACTTTCTTGCTGCACTTATTTCATTTTTTCAAGCCAGAATTGTTTTGCAGGGTCGCCAAACGGATATACCAAATTGGGCCATTGCATATATTTGTGCCACTATCTCAAAACATAAATTCGATTGGTGCACATATCTATCCAAAAAAATAAGAACTGACATAACAAATTCAAAACTCTCAGATAAACCTTTCATTTATTCAACAAACTATCTCCTCGGCTTCTACTATGAGGCACTTTTAAATTTAAAACATAAAGAAATTCCTACTTGCTCTGATGAGGCTTTGAAGAAATTCTCAATTCCATTTGATGAACAACAGGTATAAACTATTTAGTTTGTAATTGTATTACAATTTTCGTCATTACAGTGCACAGTTATTAAAACTTAAATTTTAATGTTTTGCAGAGAAGATATCTTGAAGCCATTCCAAGAAAAAAAAAGATGTCGAGAGGAAGAGGCCAACAACACGCGGAGGCTTCGGGGGACTCCCAATCTGAAATGGAAGCTCACTCTCCAAACCCTCAAGCGTTTGAACTCGTTAAACGCCAGAGAAGTAATACATTCTCATATATTATTTACAAATTCCAAAGTTGCATATTTATTTTTCAATTTAAATTTTAACCAAATGAATTGACAACATTTAATATTGATGAATTGCAGGGAATTTGGAACCTTCTTCCCCAACTCACTCCATACAGTCGCATGCATTCATATCTTCTGAACAGCCACTGAGTTCAACTCCTACAAGGCCACCCGTAGCACCGAAAAAAACAACCCCTCGACAACAAGGTACAACTTTTCTATAGTACGTTTAATTTCGTAGTTTTCACTTTATGAATTGTTTTAATATTTTTCATTTTTTTCTTGTACTTTTCAGCACATGTCAGTCATGATCAAACCACGGCACCGACACCCACTCAACCATTAATTTTTAAAATGCCAACCAGAGGAACAGTGAAAAAGAACATTGGTAAACGCATGAGTTTTGCTCCGGCCCCTAGTGGGACACTAAACCTTGACACCTCGTTTCGAATTCCAACTCTCTCACTTGGTGGCTTGCCCAGTGCAACGGGCATATCTGTTTTGAACAATATAAATTTAGATGAAGATTATTTGGGCATTGATAGCAATGACCCAACTGGTTTTTTCGATACCCGCGAGATGATTCAAGGCCAGAAGGTATACTTCAAATTTCAATTTTAATATGCTTTACAATTTTGAATTACATTCTGATTTAAATTTATTTATCTAAATCTTGATTTATTTTTTCAAAAACAGGATCAGCCCACCCAAAGGCAGAAACAAGGAGCAGTTGATCTTTGTGAAAGCCCCCATTCTTCTCCAGCAAGATCGTCTGCATCAGATTCAGATAGTGAAGAGTTCCCACCTTTTCCTTTGGAGAACTTAATAGGTAATGATTGTCAATCCCATGTCAGTGAGTTTATTATTCCTCATATCCAACAGCTGATAGAATGGGAGAGAAGGGCTAAAGTTCTTATCAATGAGATTATTAGTCGTTATGAAAATTATTGGCAACGGGATAGTTTATACGCTGCAGTCCAGAATCAACCTGCGAAGATGGATTCCTTACTTACCCAAGTAAAATGTGGGACTGTCACGTTTAACAACAACTATAAAGACGGCATTTTAGATAAGGCACTAAACAAATTGGAAAATATTAGTGCCGAGGCCCAGGCATATTTTAACAAATGGTCCAAGGACAAGGATTTGGTATCAATCGCAAATGCCGAAAGAGATAGAGCGGTTGTAAGTACTATTACATTCAAACAATCATTTTTGTTAATTTGAAATTTTGAATTTACATTAATATTTTGAATTGACATTACTCTTTTTGTGCAGTTGAAATATGAAAATTTGAAGAGTCAGGCGAAGGTTTTGCAAGTTCACTTGGAAACAGCAAAGAACAGCTTATCCGCAGCAAAAAATTTGAAGCAAAATATTGTTTTGGTTAACAAACAAAACAATACACTAAAGCGGATAATTAAAGAGCATGGTCTCGACCCTGACATATTGTTCAAAGCCAAAGCAGCTGCTGATCCAAATTTGTTGTCGCATGGAGATGCAACAAATCAAGAAGAAAGAATTTTAAAAAATCTGGACAGCGCTGCTGAAGATCTTATAAGTTCAGGGGTTATTTCTGGTGTTGGGGAAAGAGGTACAGCCACAATGGAAGAAGCCGTTGGGGAAGAGAGCAGAGTAGAATTGTCTAAAGAAAAAGAGGGTTTTGAAAATTAGAAACTTTTATTATTGAGGAAACTTTAAATATTGAATTTGAAAACTTCTACTATTGAGTATGTACTATGGTATTTGAATTTAATTATATGGTGATTAGATGGTGATTATCATGAATTATATGTATGTTTCTTGTTTACTTGCATTGTCATGAATTGTATGTGGACGTAGATGATGAATGATGACAATTGATAATCAATGATAGATGATGATGAAAGACGATGATCAATTTAATGTGTATAATGTAAAATTTAGTGCCTAAATATCTTGTGGGACTTTAATTATCTTGAAAATTGTCTTTGGGGAAAAAATAGCAACTAAGATTTGAAACAGATCTTTACTATTTAGGATTTCTCCTTAATAGACTTATGGTGTCGGAAAATTCTATTTTAAAGAGATTCACCTCTATATTAGTGCATAATCTCTCATTACAGAGCTTGTTTGACATCCAAAATAGTCAAGACCATTTGTCAGAAAATAACGTTTTGCTGGAAACAATCATTGATGTAGAGGCTAGATTAGCCAATTATGAAATAGTTAAATTCCAGGCCATAAGAATTAGAGCTTGGGAAATAATCAAGACCATGGTTTAAAAGATATGGTTTT
This sequence comes from Taxus chinensis, assembly GCA_019776745.2. Classification (NCBI taxonomy): domain Eukaryota; kingdom Viridiplantae; phylum Streptophyta; class Pinopsida; order Cupressales; family Taxaceae; genus Taxus; species Taxus chinensis. The sequence goes on along the minus strand of CM034155.1, from coordinate 375,404,585 downwards.
TTTATCATGGATATTGTTTTGTGTAGAGTAGATTATGGAGGCTATGGAGGCTAGATTAACCAAAGTTGGAATAACCATGTGATTAAAAGATAGGTCAAGCTCGATATAGAACTTTGAAGTTTAATGTAAAACATATAAGGTTTTTATCATGAAGATTAGTCTGTATAGATCAAGTTCATAGGTTGAAGAACTGGATCATTTTTTTATATTTGATAAGGGTGAAGAATAATTGTGGATTAGAACTGGGAGGCTATAAGTTGGAATAATTTTGAGTGTATAAGAAAATATTGAATTTTGCAAACATGATCATAGTAAAATATGTTGTATAGGATTCACATATTGAGATTCTCTCTTCGGGACTGATTCTTGGAGTGGTTGAATTAAAAAATCTCTTTTTTTTCAAATTTTTAAGGTGGTGCATATGATCATAGCTCAATAAGGTTGTTTACATATCGTATTAGTTACAAGAAGGTTTGAAAGATACAATAAGGGTAAAGTGATCAAAATTGTTGTGTAACGGAAAGTTGTTTTTACTTTCTTCTAATTATCATTGTTGAGCTGATGAAATACTTGGTTGACCCGTGCAATGAGTATCAAAGTATAAAATTCCTGCTACCACCTTGTTTTGTTTTCCTTTGCTGAAGATACAATGTTCAAGTGTATGTTTGAAGACAATTTTCTTGAAGCTCCCCCATTTCTATGCCTTGAATTGATTAATCATGATCTTCTTGAAGTACAATCTATAAAATCAAGTGTCTAAAATATTGAAAAAAAATTTACAGCTCAACATAAAGTTCTCTGTGCAAGGTTGGATCATCTTAAAAAGGTAACATTGTGTAAATTTTGTCAAGAGTGCAAGGTTGGATCATCTTAAAAAGGTAACATTGTGTAAATTTTGTCAAGAGTGCCTTACTGGTACCTCATCTCAAACTCAGTCTTAGCATATATCATGAAGTTTCTTTATGAACTTATCAAACAAGACCCTATCATCATCAAGTACACACCAATCACTGTTTGTTTCTTTGGTCTGGGGATAAATTTGAAGTCTTCATCTCAATTGGCTGCATTGCAAACATGAAGGGAATTTCCTCTAGTGCAAAAGAGGTGAAAACTTCGAATTCCATTAAATTTTGGATAAGAAATCAATTATTTGGTAGTCTCATTCTTTCTGTGTATAAAGCATTCATCTAGTTACTCATCACTCCTGACGCGCGTCAATGGAACGTCAATTATTTTGACCGACGCATGACACTGGCCCCTATTGACGCGCGTCACTGTCATCTATTGACGCGCGTCACTGGCATCTATTGACGCACGTCAGTGGCAATCACGCGCGTCATTGGCATCTATTGACGCGCGTCACTGGCATCTATTGACGCGCGTCACTGGCATCTATTGACGCGCGTCACTGGCATCTATTGACGCGCGTCACTGGCATCTATTGACGCGCGTCACTGGCATCTATTGACGCGCGTCAAGTGAAGCCATTGACGCCCGATTTAGCCTATAAATACCCTTCAACCGGTCATTTTCTCGTTTTCATCTTCCGGCTCTTGAATTTTTGCAGGTCTCAATGCTTCCCAACTGCAAGTTCAGTAACAAAAATCAAGAGAATCCAATTCAATCGATGTCCCTTATGCCCTCACATCCATATCGTTAATATGCCCCATTTCGAAACAGATCCGGATATTTTGAATTACTTTCTGTCATCCTACAATTCAGAGGACGGCATTTTTTATGTGACTCTGAACGATTGCCGAATTTTTCAATTCAGTATCGAAGCAAATGACATCCATCGTTTTACGGGCCTTCCGTTCAAAAATTTACCAATTGTTACAACCAAGGCAACACTCGTGGAAGAAAAGAATTTTCTCGAATCAACGTTTGGTTTCCATGTTGATTGTAAGTATAACTCGTTTTAATTCATATTTTTTATTCTGTTTCGCATTTTTAGCCCATGTCCATATATCCAGGCGTGGTGTCTAATATGTAGCATTTCTGAGTACATGTAATTTTTGCAATGCTAGTGTCTAAGATGAGCTTTGTAACTTTGTTTTACCTGATGAGTGCAGTGGAAAAGTTTAAACAAAAAAAAGATCTTAAGAAAACTGATGGAACCAAGAAGGGGAAATTAATTGATGTTCCCAAACCTGATGATGCAAATCAAGCAGGGGGGAAGAATTCTGATCAATGTACTTTAATATTAACGGAGGGTGACTCAGCCAAGGCTCTTGCAGTCGCTGTAAGTGTTTGTGCCTTGAATCAGGGAAATGTGAATACTGAATTTGGTAGTATTGTGACATGTTTCGACATCACTTTCCAATTTAATTTTTTGTTATTTTAGTTATCTTTATCCTATCAGGTGGCAGGAATATCTATTTTTTGGGAAGCTACCACTCACCAACAAATGGAGAATAAAGAGATAGTAAATAGAAAAAAAATCCTTGGTCTACAGGAAGATAAAATATATGACAGCATTAAATCTTTAAGATATGGCCATCTGATGATAATGACAGACCAGGTACATGATCTTTGTATAGCGCTGTTTAGTTTCTGTAAATGTTCCCCCTGTATATTTGGTTGTGTTTCGAGACTTTTTATATTTGTTTTCTAAGCCTCCAGATGTTATGTATCTCCATGTCTAATGTCGGCACATGTTGATGTAGGCAACTCACAAAAATGGAAATGTGTTATCTTTCTACACAATTCCTGAGTATGAAGCTTGGAGAGAATCATTGAGTGGATCGATAACCGGCTGGACCATATAGTACAACAAAGTAATGCTAGTTTGTTTTCTCTTTATATGTTTTCAAGTTCTGGTTTTGTTCACTTGCTGATTAGGTATCACTTGTTGCTTGGACCATACAGGGTTCCCGGTTTGGGCACAAGTACTTCTAAAGAGGGCAAGGAGTATTTCATAGATCTGGACAAGCACAAAAAAGATTTTGTGTGGGTTGATGAGAAAGATGGAGATGCTTCCTCATATCAATCAGCTTATAGAATGGGACAGAAGGGCTAAGGTTCTTATCAATGAGATTATTAGTCGTTACGAAAATTATTGGCAACGGGATAGTTTATACGCTGCAGCTGATCCAAATTTGCTGTCGCATGGAGATTTCTGGTGTTTGGGAAAGAGGTACAGCCACACTGGAAGAAGCCGTTGGGGAATAGTGCAGAGGAGTAGAATTGGATAAAGAAAAAGAGGGTTTTGAAAACTAGAAACTTTTATTATTGTGGAAACTTTAAATAATGAATTTGAAAACTTCTACTATTGTCTATTGTGTATGTACTATGGTATTTGAATTTAATTATATGGATTTACATACAATCTTTAATTTTAATTGCATTAGATGTTGATTATCATGAATTATATGTATGTTTCTTGTTTACTTGCATTGTCATGAATTGTATGTGGACGTAGATGATGAATGATGATAATTGATAATTAATGATAGATGATGATAATGAGGATATGATAATGATATGGTGATGATATGATATATATGGATGATGAGGAATTTTATGTGGACTTATATTTAAAATCGTATAATGTATTGTTTATCCCGAATTTTATGTGAATTTTATTAGGAATTTTATGTGGACTTGTATTTAAAAATAAATTAAATATAATTCTAAGAAATCAAGAAAGAATCATCACTGGTAAGAAATTAAACATAATTGCAAATATGCTAGGGTTTAGCTTACCTCTTGCGTATTGCAATCATCAAGGGTAACATGACATTGTAGATGGAGGGGTGAGTTGCCTGACATTGTCAGTCCTGAGAAGTGCCAGCAACATCTTTAAATATATAGACCAACAATATCTTTAAATAAATGTAAATATAAAGAATTAGACCTGTAACGTCTTTAATGATAACAAGAGCTGAAAAAATGTAAAGTAACAAACAATAAGATTATGTTGAAGAAGATACCTATTTAAAATTGAAATCATCACCGGTAATGTGCTATATCTTTGTCTTAAAAAATTCAACACAAAAAATTGATTAGTAGATAGATGGGTGAGTTGCCTGACATTGTCAGTCCCGAGAAGTAACAGCTTCCTCGGACGGATGTCAACCCACGTTTTCAAAAAATAAAAAGATTGTATTTAACTAAATGTAAATACATACACCTGTAACATCTTTAATTATAACCATAGCTGAAAAAATGAATAGTAACAAACAATAAGATTAAGGGGAAAAAGATACCTGCTTAAAGTTGAAATCATCACTGCCACTGGTAATGAGCTAGATCTTTGTTTTAAAAAAATCCAACACGAGAAATGGATTAGTAGATAGATGGGTTAATTGCCTGACATTTTTAGTATATAGACCTGTAACATCTTTAATGATAAAGATAAAAGATAGATAAAGAAGATACCTACTTAAAGTTGAAACAATCCATTATCAATAGCTTCATCAAAGTCGATGTTGTCTTCTGTAGAATGTGACGAAGAGCCAATTACACTCTCAAGGTTGGGAATATTTGTACTTGTAGCTGTATTATTTACACCTCTTCTTTCGCAAAGGGAATTCCAGTGAGCAATTGCTCTGTCAAAAAATGAATAGAAACAAACAATAAGATTAAGGGGAAAAAGATACCTGCTTAAAGTTGAAATCATCACTGCCACTGGTAATGAGCTAGATCTGTGTTTTAAAAAATTCCAACACGAGAAATGGATTAGTAGATAGATGGGTGAATTGCCTGACATTTTTAGTATATAGACCTGTAACATCTTTAATGATAAAAATAAAAGATAGATAAAGAAGATACCTACTTAAAGTTGAAACAATCCATTATCAATAGCTTCATCAAAGTCGATGTTGTCTTCTGTAGAATGTGACGAAGAGCCAATTACACTCTCAAGGTTGGGAATATTTGTACTTGTAGCTGTATTATTTACACCTCTTCTTTCGCAAAGGGAATTCCAGTGCGCAATTGCTCTGTCAAACGGAAAGGTTTCGAGGGAGTATCGAGAAACGTAACACCTCATGCAACTTTCCAGATTTTTATCCAACCTGTTTCTCAGTTTTGATTTTATAAATGACAATGCACTGAAAACCCTTTCATCCTCCACAGACCCCAAAATCATTGTCTGGCATAACTCATATAGTCTGAAATATTCACTGATATCTTCTTGTAAGATAGAACTTTGATAGATTCCTCGCCACAGCCTTGTAATAGCACCACTTTCAGAAGGTTGATCTAAATTCCTATATTGGTTCCTCATTGTTGTTGCAAAATTTGTTGACTGAAACTTTAATAAATCGGCATTCAGTATACCTTTGATTTCCGTACCCTTGAGCTCTGACGTCTTTGTAAATTGTTCCATTATTGTACCCATTGATTTATGGAAATGCTTACTGACAAAGTCTGCACGGCCACCTTCTGTATTCCAAAAATTCGGATTCATCACACCCATGGCTTCCAGAATTTTATCTTTACAGAAACGTTCCCTAATTTCTGATGACAAGGTTTCTGAAATTTTTTTAAGCTTTATTCTGGTTTCAACTATCACAGACTCAAACAAATTACGTGTCACGGGAACATCTTCTCGTTCCGATCCTGTAATATCTTGACGTTTTTGCAAAATGTGCATTGGTATTTCCCTCCCATTAACAGAGATGCATAGGTGATCGTGGATATTAAATCTCAAAAAGGTGTTAGGATTTTTAAGATCTAATAAATCTCTCCAATTTTCAAAAACAGGTGCATCAAAACTATCCTGGGAACAGTACAATATATCAAGACTTTGACATACCATTTTCCTCATCCGTATAAAATCCACAATATAGATTAATCTGCCCTGTGCATGCTTCATCAGTGTATTGATCTCCTTTAACATTGGAAGAATACCAACCAATGTAAGCAATGTCTCCAAATCAGTTAAGCGGAACAACAGGTCCCTTGCCCTATCAACTTCATGACGGTATTTGTGCATGAAACCAACCAATGAAGGATACTCCTCACGAACTCTGCATGCAGGTTCATACAAAGATATCCATCTAGTCTCCACATCCTTCAGAAGTTTTTTGCCATCTGTAATTCCAATTGCAAATTTTTGGAACTCGAGAAAACGCTTTGGGCTGCTTGACATATAGGCATGAAGTTCTCTTATGAGGTCTTCTAATTTAGCAACATTTTCGTGGTTGCTTACCATTTTATATGCTAAATTCATTCTGTGAGCCATACAGTGAATTGGTAGCATATATGGGGCCACTGTTGTTTGTAATCTAACACACAGCCCTGTTCGGTGACCCTGCATGACAGATGCACCATCTGCTCCAACGCATACCAACTTCGTAGCAATTTCATAATCAGTCATACCAGCAACATCTTTCAAATGAGAAACAACTATTTTATATAGGTTTTCAGCATTGCAGTTTTCAACCATTTTCATAACACCCAACAGATGAGGTGTCCTTATATGATTTTCTAATGTATAGATGTGGATACATACCCATGCGGTGTTGTCGACTGCTGTCACTTCATCAATTGAAAGAGAGATAAAGTTTGCTTTTTTTACATTCTCTTTCAAATCTTCCTTCTCTATCATCGAGAGGCATTTTGCCATTTCCCATCCACTACTCTCAGACCAATGAGACTGAGGTACATTCAGCATTCCGTTAAATTGATACAAAACTTTGAAATCGAGGAAATCCGACATCGCTCTTCCTTTTTTAAGTATTTGAAAAAGAGTAGAGAATTGTATGAATTTTGCATGTAGATTTGTTTCTTTCATCTTACCAATATGCGATGTGATCGTTCCTCCCTTTTCCAACAGATGTCTGTGTTTTTTCTGCTCTGCCTCATATTCCGCTGCGTATCTAACATGCATGCACTCCTTTTCAGTTTTCCACCTATGTGTTTTGATTTTCTGGCCATCCGCCCCCGTTACAGTTAAATATTGTTTTCCACAATGTTTTTCTATAGTGTCCAGCTTCAGTTGCATTTTTTGTTGCTTTCCCAATTTCCACGTACATATTGTACATGTACATTCACATGGGATTTCTTCAGAATTAGATGATTGTACAGGTTCAATAAATGGAAATTTAGCTGCCCAATCAAACTTGTATGTCCTGCCAATGGTCCACATATTCTTGTTCGTTTTCAATGCTTTACTTTTTTGAGTAGAATTTTGAGCAATATCACAATCACCTGGTTTCCTCTTTCTTGGACCAGAGTTTGATTTTGATTTCTGTCTTCCATTTTGCTGAGTGTTTATATCTGTGATATCTAGCTGCACTTCTGGTTGCACCCCAACAGGAACAATATCTTCAAGATCTGGCATATTATCGTAGGTTTCATTTGTTTGACTGTGATACTGTGCAGAATGCATGTCCACCTCAATAATACCTTCCACACAGTCAGTATTCTGATTCTTTTTGGTGGCATCTATATGATTGGTATTTACAATATCTGTATCCGCAGAGTTTCCAAAATACTTGAAGAGTGATTTCTGAGATTTCTTACTTACTTTTAGGTTATTCGTATTCTTTGAGCTGGCACCTTCCATTATTCTGAAAAGAGTCCTGCGTCAGCAAAAGAACCAAGAAGCGACTCTGTCCAGTCTCTGAGGTCTTGTCGCGCGTGAACTGTCTGAGGTCGCGTGTCAACTCTGCCCAAGTCGCGCGTCAACACTTCCTTCTGTCGCGCGTCAACCCTTCCTCTGTCGCGCGTCACTTCCTAGCCCAAGTCGCGCGTCAGTAAAGCTCTTGTCGCGCGTCAATACAGCTCTTGTCGCGCGTCAGTACAGCTCTTGTCGCGCGTCAGTACAGCTCTTGTCGCGCGTCAGTACAGCTCTTGTCGCGCATCAATAATGCCCTTGTCGCGCGTCAACACTGCATTTGTCGCGCGTCAACAATCACAGGCTAACAGTAATATGAATCTCTGGTGCTCAAGGGTATGCGAGTTCAAATTTCACAGTATTGGTAATTTGGTAAGCTACTTGAGGTATACTACCCGGCGAATCACATAGGTTTTTATAGGAGATGTTTTCAAATGAAGGCGAAGCCGACCCCCCAAAAAAAATATACTATATATTTTAGGCGAACAGGACACCGACCCACTCCGAATAATTCACCTTTTCAAATTTTCCTAAAATGAAATTTTCGCCATATTACGAATATTCGCCGCTAAAATTATCCCGACAACATAATAGTAGGTTCCCTTAGGAGTTATAAACATGGTCTTGGCTCGAACTTCCTCAAATTTTTTAATCTAATTATATCATGAGAACCCATCCATGAGGGACAAAAGATCAAATCTATTTGTTGCATCAACAATAACATAGAAGGATGGTAAAGGCAAGTCATATTTGCGACAGGCTTTGTTAATGTCCTGAAACGTCTATGCAAATGCGCATATTCCCATTCTTTTTTAGAATGGGGATGATATTAGATAGCCATTGAGAATATTCAACTGGCTTGATGAACCCCACTTGGAGGAGTTTCATCACTTCTTCTTTCACCATGAGAGCCAATTTTGGCTTCATTAGTCTTGACTTTTGCTTGATTGGCTTTGCATCTGGTTTGGTGACAAGATTGTGTACCAAAATATGTGGTGTAATTCCCGTCATTTATTTATAAATAAATGCAAAAGCCTTTTGATATTATTTGAGGATCTGAGTATTTATTTCTATCTCCTCTAGAGTTAAAGAAGATCCCAAATTCAAAATAGTTGGTTCTTCCTCTGTTCTGATATTTATGTCTATGGCTCCTTCGATTAACGAGACATTTTCTTCCTCAAACGCGGGGAGGGGTTGGGGGTGGTTAAAAAATCCCTTCATTCTCCACCTCATAGATTTTGATATTCTCTTGTGGAGGAGATTCTATCATGGGATTTAAAAAATAGGAAGAGGAGCATGGGATTAGAGAGAAATCAACTATGGAATGAGTGAGATACAGCTCTGAAAAGGCATTTAGATATTCAAGGGTCACCTTGTCACTATCAAAGTGATATAAAGTGGTAGACTTATTCTCAACTTCCACATGTGTTGATATTGGGATTATTGGTACTTTATGAACTGAAGGTTCAATATGTATTAATACCACAAAATTTGTATTTTCCAATTCATTACTTGGAGTGAATCGAGGAAGCTGGGGTTGCTACAGAATCAACGAGAAGGTTTTTTTCTCAAGGGATTTCTTCAATTGATATGAATTAAAATCCCTTCGTTAGTTTTAGTACTGCCATTTTATAGAGTTGCAAGGTGTTTAATCCTAGTCTCATATACCTTTGATAGTTGGTTTGCAACTAATTACAAGTCTCCAAGTACTCTGATATTACTAATGTCTATCCTTTTTGCGGCAATGATAAGGTGAATAAGGAGGGCTTCGTATTCAGCCCCGTTGTTTGTGCACTTGAATTTTAATTTGAAAGTGAAAGGTAGAACATTTCCCTTGGGCGAAGTAAGAATCACGCCTGCCCCAACACTGAAATGAAATTTTACTCCATGAAAGTGGAGAGTCTAATAATAATTTGGAAAAAATGGAAGTTGGGACACCTTTTAGTCTCTACTTCCCTTGTCTCAATTACTTCCACCATACAAACTTTGTCCGCAGGTATGGAACCAACTCTTAGGGTATGTCTTATACCCATAGAATCAAATGGTAGGAGAATAGGTAGATCTTTCTTTTGTAATTCGATAATTTTTGTAGTGGTTCCTAGTGAAACTGTTTCTACAGTGATAGAATCATCTTTGATTATTGGGACGCCTTTGATTAAATTTGTGATTTCTAGTTCTGTCGTAGGCACTAACTTCACTTCTGGGTTTGTATTGAATGGTTTGTTGAGCTAATTTTTCAAGAGCTCAAATTTAGAATGGACATCAGGTCTTTTCTTAAAGTTTTCTAGGTGTATGTCGAAAGGTTTTGGGTTGCCTTGTGCTATAAATACCTTTCCTATGTGTAGAAATATTACTTCTTGGAATAATGTGGAAGGGATTGCCTTCATGCAATGTATCTGAGGAAGACCGACAATCATATTATAGTTGGTTTCCTGATCTATAATATAAAATTTGCTAAGGATTTTTTTGGGTCCTAAAGTGACTGGTAGCAATATAGTCCTGATTGAAGTTTCTTATAGGCTATCATAGCTCCTTAACGTGTTTCGTGTTGAGGAATAGTTCATTTCTCCATATCCTAGATTTTGAAGAAAAGTTAAGGGGACTATGTTAACTGCTACCCCATCGTTAATCATTTCACACTTAACGTATTTGTTATAAACCAAGACCTATAAATGCAAGGGTGGATTGCCTCTATGTGATATTTCAACGTCCGTTGGAATTTTACTTATGTCGAATATAAACTTGGTATTCCTATTTGGCTTCCTTGGAGGGGTAGACATAAAATTATACATGGTTTAGTTGAGTTTCAGGGGGGAGGAGTGATGTTGATGAGATGATCGACACCTAATTCTTCTAAGAGAGAAACTCTGTGAGCGGTAGATTTCTTTAACAAATTTAAAAAGGAAATGTGAGAGAAGGTCTTTGTTAAATTTTTAATCAAATCATAGGCACCTACTGGTTTTACTGGTGTTTGATGAGTGTTGTATGGTATTAGTGAATAGGTTGGAACTAGATGAGAAGACTAGTCCCATGTTCTTGTTATAGTTTCTACTTTCAACTCGGTGTCTAATTCTACCAGTCCAACTATCTTGGATTATCGTCGAGTTCCTAATTGAAGTGCGACCATTGGATTCAATGAAGTTGAAGCTTCATGGTTGTTGTTTGCCGTTATGAAACCTTTGTTTATTCCACTTAGATATAACCCGTTGTTTCTAGAACAATTTGGGAGAGGATCATTGAAAATCTAGAGAGGTTAATTTTGAGGAGAAACCGATCCCTGGTAGGTATTTGGTGATGTTGGTAGATAATTTTCCAGAAAACATATCTATAAAGAGTTGTCATTCATTTTCTGGTAAATGCTCCAAGAATTTATTGTAATCACGGAAAGTCCTAGTATCATGACCTGAGATTTTGTGGAAGCCGCAATATAAATTGGGATTATAGTTTCGTGGTCATTGGTTTAAGTCTTGTTGTGGCCCAAAGTTTTGATTGGGATGCTGATTGTTATAATTGTAATTTTGAGGCTGCTGCCTTTGGTTTTGGTTTTGATATCCATCTGGGCCTCGGGAAAGGCCTTGTGACTATATTTTCTACTGTTTTTTTTGTTGTTGTTGTGGTTTTGGTGGACAATTAAATCCACCATACTGATTGCTTGAGTAATTTTATTATTGCGTTGATTGTTAGCAGGTGTCGGGGTGTTCACAACATTTGGTCTTTTGATTTGATCAATGACTCCGTCTGTTGTAACCCCATGGTTTTTTTTAAGGATCTTGGGTCCTTGATTGGTATTTCCCATATTGGGATAAGTAGTAGTGTTTTTATTGGGATTGATTAATCTCCCCTTTATTTCATAAGTCTTACGACCAATTTCTATCATCGCTTGATCGATTCGGAGAGTACTCTCAAGTACTTCATCATAAGTCCTTAGCGGTAACTTATAGACTTCTTCCTTTATCTCTTTGCTGAGAGAATGAAGAAATAAATTTCATAGTTCAATCTTATCAATGTTTGGAGCACTTTCTTAAGAGTAAAGGACTGTACACCATCTTTGAATGAAATGGGCAACAAATTCATTGTGCTCTTGTTTAATGTGTAAGAATTCCCTGATGCCCATTCTTAATAGCTTGTTCATGTCGAAAGCTTTGATGAATTCAAACAAAAGTTGTTTGAATGAGTGTATCGATGATTCAAGTATTCTATAATACCAATAAAGGGAAATGCTTTCCAAGGTTTTAGGGGATATTTTAGCAACAACCGCATCCCAAGGGAGCAGTTCTCAAATGGCCATGGCATATGCCTTGATATGTGCATTTCAATCTCCCTCCCCCTTGAATTTAGGCAAATCGGGAAGATGTCTTGGAAGCATGAAGCTTTGTACCGTGAAATCTAAAGGCTATTTTAAATATTCTTAGTAAGTCCCTACTGAATAAGTTTCAACCATAGATGGTGCCTATTGAGTGAAGCAGAGGTGGAACAGGTTGTTGATATGACATAGCATATGTATATTGCATGGGCATAAGGAAACCCCTGTGGTTGAGTGAACATCCTAGGAGAAGAGAACATATCTCCCTGTGGTGATTTTGAATAAATATTTAAATAGTGAGGAGAATTGCTCTGATATGGATTATTTGGTACTAAACCGAGAGGTATCATATTTTCAACTAGAGCAACATTTGAAAATGTGGTTCTAGTTGGTGTTTGTTGTGGATAGATATAGGATTGTTGAGGAGGCATACCTAACATGCATGTTCTTGTAAGGAGGTCAACCTAGCTAGGATGATACGGAGGATTGGGAGTTCTTGTTTGTCCCGTGTGTGAAGCTTGATTTGCTTGAGCAATTTCTAGCCCTCTAACCCTTTCAACTAGAGCCGAGATGAATTCGATTGGTGATGATATAGTGTTCTGTCATGGTGGTTGTTACGGCACCCCTTGAGGTTGTCGAGGGGTATGGTACCCTGCTATGAATTGATCGTTACTCTACCAAACTTCACCAAGAGTATTTTCCATAGGTGGAGGAATGGGGGTGTTTTCTTGGAGCAGGGTGTCGGGTTGTGTTTGCAAACTTCCTATAGGTGGGTATATGTTTTGGAAGCATTGTTTGCTTCTAGCGTAGCGTGCTAAGTATTCCTCATCCAAAACTGGGAGTGGATCTGACTGCCTACTGATTTTTGGTCTAGGTAAAAATCAAGGAGATGAAATGGATTCTCCAGTAAATGTCATATTTTTAGAGCTTGAGGGCTCTGGTTGTTGTGTTTGTGTAAGTTGTTCCAACTCCTCAATTGGAACGAAGAACTAGAGCTAGTTCTTTGAGGAGGATTTTGTGATGACAAGTAGTTGCTTGAGTAGTTATCAGCCCATGCAAAAAGCGAGGGTGACTGTTGTCCACTCGTTTGACCATAATATGCTTCGAGACCTGAGAGAGGTCTGTCGTATGTGTCATATCCTCACATATTTGGGGGTATATAAATACCCACAAAATAATAGGAAAGAGTGAAGGTGGATGAAAGAAATGGAAATGAAAAAGGAGTAGTTGTTAGTTTTACGTCAGGTTCACCAATTTTGTACGATAGAAAAGTGAAAGGTGAGCATGAGAATCATCAAGCAGCCTTTCTCCGTACCCGACCTCCCTTTCTCCATACCTGACCTCCCGAGGTCATGCCGAGACAGCCGGTGGAAATGAAATATATCCAGATATGGAAAAATTAGTTGGGCAATCCTATATCCTCGATATGAAATAACGGGATCTGTGAATCTAAAGCAAAGAAGGCTCTCCTAACTTGAACTGGTGTTATGGATCGATTGAACACTATAGCTGTTCGGAGGCTCCAATCAATGTTGAGCTACGCCGAGATCCTATCTGTTGGTTGTTGGATTCGTGGAAAGTTACCTGTAGGTGCTTCGTATATATTTCCAGATAGGTTCATGAAAGTGGGAGTGAGAGTTGTAGTGAAATTACAGGAAACTACAGGTGGTTTTCTGGTCTGACCCAGAAAATATTAGCTTGATCAGTTTCTCTATTCAACACAGAAAACTGTGTAATGATATCCGGCAGGAGTGGTGAGGATCTAAATACCAGTGTACGTAAATTGGTGTCAATTCTTAACTGATTAGCATGCCCATTAGGTTGTGGAACCTAAGGATCGCAACCATGAGTTCGTGGTTGCTGAGGACCTTTTATGGTCATGTGAAGAATCAATATCTTCTTCCAACTATCCAATAGTCATAATATTTTTCATCCTCTATGTTTAATATCAGGAGTTGTGTGATCTTCTCGGAATACCTCACGAGTGTCCTAGCAACTTGTATGCATAAACCTGTGTCTATGTCAACGAGGAGGTCTCCTGGGTCTGGCTGAGGAACTAATGGATCATAACCGAATATTTTCTCTCTTTCGGGTTCTTGTATGGTCATATAGACATCCTGTCAAGGTAATCTATAATAGGGTTGATTTGACCAGAATTTGTATGCTTTGTCATCTTCGATGTTTAACTTTCTCAACTATTCACTAATTTCTTGTGGGTTTGTTGTTGTTTGGAAGACATGGATCCTAAGACCTTGATCTATATCCTCTAATGCCATGCAGAGATTTAGTTGGGGTATCACTGGTTCGAATATGTAATCCTTGGGCTCTCTTGATCCCGTAATAGTCATGCAAGAAATAACCAAACTTAAATAAATGAAGTAAACTATTTATGAAAATGAATCTACACTATGCTTGTTCTTTTTGTATTTTCAGAGATATAAACTTGAATGATTTTAAAGAGAAATTAATCTAATAAATTCAGATAACAAGTAACTAATCTAAGAATAAAGCTAAAACAAGCAAGGTAGCAAGATGTAGTTATTTTCCTGTGCACTTGTGAGTTGATACAAATATAAATATCTAACTAATTTGATTGAAAGACCTCCAATATTACCTCAGAAGTGAGAAACAAATCATAGCTTCTCAGAAAGCTATCATTCCCCACAGCTTCCCCAACAATATTGAAAGCAAGCTTTAACTAAAATGAAATGATTCGCTACTCTATTTGATATATTGTAACTACAACTTTGACAATTCAAACCTGGAGTCTGTAGAATAGAGGCAAATCCAGTTGTATCGTAGCTTGTCCCCTCAGTGTGATCTCTTCGTTCCTTCGTGTTCTCGTGAATCTAGAAAGGTGACAATGAGACAACGGTAGCAGGAGAAGATATTTGAATAGTGGTAGCTTGGAGGTAAACCGAACGGAATGCAAGTAGGAGAGATAACGCAAGAGAACATAGCTTGGCTATGCAATTCCTAGCAGGATTGTTTTAGGGATACAACAAGACACACCTAAAATTCTAGGACCTATTCTTCCTGTGACGAAACAAAACCTAACTCTAAGTAGAACCAAGTTTCAAATGAACTTAATCTAGAACTGATGTTGTATTATGCTAAGCCAGTTGTTTAGAGAACAACAATGGAACAAAATGAAACTAGAGAGATCAAGTGATCTCTAAACCAAAAAAATGAGGAGCCTTGAACTGAGAGGCTGAGAAATTATGCTAAGTCTAAACCTGTTGAGACTTATTGAGGAACTTCCAAATACACTAAATAATAAAACATAGAGAGAGAGGGGCCATTTGCTTGTAAACAAGCTCAGTATTTATAGCATTCTTACTCACTAGAAGGCAAGTCCAAATTGTCATGCTTTATCATTAAAAATGGAGGACTACTATTTCAAAGTGGCTAGAAAATCTAAACAAAGTAGAAGCGGATGAGAGTTGCAAGTGAAAATTGATTTTTCACGTTGTTGAGTGCGCCGGAAGGTTCTAGAAAGTGTGGGCAGTACCGCCGCCCTGTGCAGGGCGGCGGTTACAGGACCACCGCCCTATCCTGGGTGGAGGTCCTGTAACTAAAGAACAAAATGCAAGGAAAAAGGGGCAGGGGTTAGAATAAAGAATGCAAAGGTTAGATAAGGCATTTTAGGATACAAATGTATACTCGGTGAGCTTTCTGGATTCCGAACACCTTGCGAAGAGATCTGAATCATCATTGGGGTTTCCGTAACCTCTTTCTGATAGTAAAGTACATACAATTTTGGGTACGTATAGTAGACTTCCCATCTGTCAAGGCTATCAAAACCCTTTCCTCCTTGTTCTCAAAGTTGATATACCCCTTATTGAATCTCAAGTCTGCATTATTCGCATAACACCAAGGGCATCCAAGAAAGGCTAGAAAATTGTCCGCTTCTGCCAGTGCTAATACCTCAAAATCCCCAGTGAACTTGGCCCCTTGTATGGTTATAGATGCATCCTTCAAAACTCCTATGGGAGTAGCCTTAGTCTGATTTTCCATAAACAACACATTAGATGATAGTTGCAATGAAGGCCTCCCCATTTGTACCCATGCATCTAATGTAAGAACATTTACTTCCGCACCTGTATCAATCAATATGTTGCTCAACAACCACCCATCCACAACAGCATTCAGAGTAATTTCCTTGTCATATTCAATGCTATCAGGGGGAAGATTTACATGTAGGATCTGTCATCCAGTTTCAAAACTTGCACTTGGATTGTTCCCCTTTAACCAACTTCCTAATAGTGGGATAATGTTCTCCTAGCGAAACATTTTGCACACTTCTCGCAGATCATCAATATCAGTTTGGAATGTCTCTGATGCTTTCTTCTGCTCCTTTAAGTATTGTATCTCACCCTGAAGATTCCTTATAACTTCCATGGTATCCTGGTAAACCTCCTTCTGATGAGCGGGATCTGGGTACCTTGCATGTAAAACCTCCTCCTTGGTGATCGTAGGATTCTGGTGCAATGCTTCTCTTGCGCGTGCTGCTTCAGCACGTGTAATAATCTTCACTGTCAATGCCTCAGGTTCTTCTGCTATATTGGCCATCCACTAATCTTCTACCATGCGCTGGATTCTAACCATCTAGGTGCCTTTGTTTTCTTGTTTATGTTGCTTACTCAGATGCTCATATAAGTCCGGGAACTCTTCATAGCTGTGGTTCTTCCCGCAGAAAGAACATGTAATATTTTGAGGACATTCACGCCTATAGTGGTCAGGAGATCCACACGTATAACATGTTCCACGAGGGAACTCACCTCTTCCTCCACCACCGGCCTCATCCTCCATATCCACCATGATATCCACGTCCCCTTCCACGTCCTCCTTCAAAATGCCCCTCATTCCTGTCATAGCACGTTGGATTATGATCCTGATCCTGGTGCTCATTCTTACCCTTAGAATTATCTGTTACACTTGTCTATTGTACCCCAATGTCTATAGCATACTGGATCTAACCAATCAACTGAAAATCCTCAGTATCATGGGTCTTGGACCTGTAAATCTTACAAAAGCAAGATACATTCTTCCTTATTGCATGTGCTGTAACAAAGGACAGTGACTAGCATCATGATTCAAATGATAGATTTCACAATCCAATAGTAATGAGCATACAGATCTACGAGGGAAACTATCCTTGGTGTGACCTTCCACTTCACAATCTGTAAACCAAATTCCTGAGCACGTTTCATGGGCTGAATTTGCTGATAGCTTCTCTAACTACTTTTGCATAGCTGCAATATGTGCCTCTAAGAATGGACTAACGCCAATGTCAATGCTCCTAACTGCCTTAGCATGCAAAGTTGCTTCCAGTGCTTCACACAGATTAGTATATGTCTTATATGACAATGCCCTTCTAAATGGTGTAATCAATCCTCCAATGAACCATTGTGCATGCTGGATAGCGTGAATATCATAAGATAGCTTAGATAGAAGTGTCTTAAAATGAGCATCATACTCACGTACACTCTCAATAGTGCCTTTCTTGGTATACTTGAGCGCACTAATACTCTTCTACTCAAACTCAGGGATATGGAACTCTTTCGAGAAATCATCTTTCAATGTTGCATAATCCATGCAAGTTCTATTAGGGTCAAACTTCCTATACCAGCTGTGCGCACGTCCCTGTAATGTAGTAGCAAATTGACTTTCCTTACGCTCAGCAACCGTGATCCCCTTAGCACGCCACAAGCTTTCACACATATGCACATGTTCAAAAGCATTATCTATACCTCTATACTATGGGAGATGAAGAGACATCTCCATATAAATATTATGTGGTTGCTACGGACCTTGACCACCTGATCCAGAACCTCCTGTGTTCCCTCTGCCTCCAGAACCACCAGATCCACCAGAACTAGAACCACCTATACCTCCTGATCCTCCACCTGTAGAGGGAATATGACCTGTAGATTTACTCCCATGTGCCCAGACAGTGGTACTATATTGAACCCCTACCGTCTGTGAGGTAGTTCCACTTCCAAAGGTGAATCCAATATTCTGCGTGGTCACATTCTGTGCGGATGATACGCCTAAGGATGTTCCTCTAAATATCATTGAAGTTGTTTTTCCTGCCATTGATGTACTTGCTACCTGACTTACTCCTGCTCTCCTGCTTCCCAAATTAGCTTTATGGTTGCTTGTCGTACTAGATACTAGAAAACCAAGTGCAAGGGCTAGGTCACCAGGTGGATTAAGATGTGTGCCCGCGGTCTAGGTAGTCTCTGTTGGTGCACTTCTGTGTGAGGCCGAGGGGGGATCTCTGTCATGTTTTCCAAGATGGGGGAGTTCTTAATGCTCTGGCTCCACGTCTTCTACATGAGCTGTAAATCCTTCACGAGCCATCTCTCTCCTCAACACCATACGTCAAAATTGAATATTCTAGAATACAACTATTTAGAACACCATGAAACCACATATCCACAACGTGTGAGTCCAGATCAAATCAACATCATAAACGGCCTTAAATTCTTCCTGTGTCCAAACAAGTGCGTGATACCTCTAATTACACTAAGATTCATAAGCAGTAAGCCACTCATATAATTCTACTGGAAATATGGCAAAAAATCTCTCACATAAGCTCTCATATAGATTCTGTTCTACCCAAGTGCGTGCGTTAAACTCAGATCCACTACTGAACCGCTTTGCATATTCTTCCACTAGATCGTGTATCCATTCCTTAATACTTGCTAGAGTTAACCGGTACGTCTTCATCGCGAACCATCCTGAAAACAACTGTAAAAGAGGTCCCGACAACGTAACCAATGATGCAGCCTAGAATTTACCAGATAACTCCCTAGACGTGCTGACACATCACTCAGCCTAAACTGAGCACTCACCCAAAGCATGCAAAGGTAGTAGGTCCCTCTTTAGGGTTGCTGTAGTAGGATGTTAGCATGATGAAGGAAGAAACACATAGATTCATAACTAATCTATCATTCTACATTGTATGCTACATTCAGATCTATGACAGAACAAGCGTTAAACAGTAATCATGATTGAATCAATAACATACACTACTCGATTACACACTGGAATGACACTTAGATTCAGCCAATATCTTCCATCTATTAATAACACAGAAACTCCTTACAATAATTTCAAACGATACCAATGCGCGTATGGACCTGCTACAATAATTCAGTCATATGCGTATAACTCTATATCTTCATACATCCATCACACTCTTATATATAGGGTGGGGACTTGCCATTCACTACTTATCTATTCCAGAAATAGGCCGCATGCTATTAATAGCCACACGTCATTCATAGGCATATCCATACACAAAAGTGTGCTATCTATAGGCCTCTTACAGTTAACTGAAGTGTCAATCCTATTCGTAGCTCGTCTCTATGTAAAACACTTTGATCCAATCCTCCAAAAATAGACAATGCATGGCGCGCACGTCTCTGCATCATTGGTGTGTTCCGCACGCCATATTTTAAAAATAGGTCATCATGCTAAAAATTGGCTAAGTCCTAAATGTTGAACTTTCCTTCCACACGCGGGTCCTTCCTGTCCTTCCGCGCCCTTGATCCTGGCCTTCTCTCCCGCATGGACTCCTTGTGTGTTCTCTAACAAGTATCCTCTGATCAACATGGCCTGATAAAAGTAAACAAAGGTTTTATTGTGTAATCACATAAAACATAAAGTGAAGAACAATGTGGAGATAAATAGCTTTCCCAAAAAACTTTTCAAGGACAATGGTTATGGGGAGGGGTATTTTTTCCAAAACCCTCTCCCCCAACCTTGAAAAGCTCCAAACAATTCTCATCAAAATTGACTGCAATTTCTTTTCAAAAAAAATCAAAACGAGCAGCTATTTGTTTTCTCCAACACATTCCAAAGAAAATATCCAAACCATTACCGACACAAAACTTTAATAAAAGAAGTTTAGATTACCAACTAAAATTTGACTATTTTTTTGTTCGTTTTGAAGCCTGCCAACCACATTATCCAATGTAACAAGACCTGCAACACATAATAATCCAACTCGTCTCATTCCCCCACCTAAAGTCTTCCTAACCCATGTTTCCTGCATGGAAGTGTGTGGAAGTTCTTAAAGTTACAAGTGAAGAGGGAAACATTTCAATGATTCTTACTTTGCTCTAATATAGTTAAAATTAACAGTACAGTTCTTTACAAAGACAACAAACAAACATGCACTAGAAAATATTTCATGGCCTTGTATGCCAATATGTTAAAAAGCATAAATGCAAACCTTTGTAATGAATTATTTTGAACCAACAATGACACTTCCAACAGGAGCTCCCAAACCCTTTGACAAGCACACCTGCATTTACATATGTAGTAGAAGTGTTGTTGAAGAATTTCAAACAATAATTGTACTAGTTAATAATCCATACATTAGGAAGGTTTTGTTCTGGGATAAAAAGATGGATATGAAGAACATAGGATTAAAGCTAGAAAATAATTTTGTTGTTTTTTGAGCTAAAATATTCCAAAGAAGTATGTGAATTTATTGTAACAATCACAAAGAATATATTCAAAAGAATGCAGAAAATTGAAAAACAAAATAGACCAAGAATATTATTTAAACAAAGTATACCGAAACAGAATCACCAACCCAAACAAGCCTATCCACAGGAACCCACAATGCCTAAACAAAAATCAAATGCATTAAAACCAAGAGATGGAAAAGACGTAAGAAGCTATATGTACTTGAATAACAATTTTATTACTACATTTGATCTAATACATCGAGCAAAGGAAATAAATAGGTTCTACTTAAGATTACATGATTTGAATTTGTAATAGGAAAAACCCAAAGTGGGATTTTGAGATATGAATTTTAAATTAGAGGTTGCCCAATATCCAACATCAATGACAAAAAACTATGTTTAGCCAACAACTTAGAATCGTTTGTTAGAATATGCTAAAAATTACAGGCTATAAGCTAGACAGCCACCAGTAAAAGGTTCCAACTGAATAAGTTTGGATGAACTGAAAACAGGTGAACTACAACAATGTTAGATAAGACAGTTTCATGTAATACAAACATTACAAAGAGCCATGCAAGAAGAATCCCTATTGTGAAAGAATATAATCTTAATGAAGACCATCTCTGGAGGCAAATGACGGCCTTAATCTATAGTGAATGTGGCAGACAAAGAATCAACATCTTCATCCGCAACCGTGAAGAAACCGATACAAGATCTAATATTATCCATAGTGGAATGACATGGATTAAGTGGGCCTAGAAGCACAATCCTCGGTGAGTGTAATATACATCTCCAGGAAACGTTCCTAACATCTAGGGGTGATGATCCTCCAGAAGGAGAGAAGAAGCTAGTAATGTGTGCCTATCTGAATCTCCTAAAATGTGGACAAGGAGTACCCGACCCTCTATGCCAAAGAATGATGTGTTCACCACATCTAGTTCAAGAAAAGGAGGATGGAGATGTTTTAGTTTCATATCATGGAAGGAGCACAATCTCAACAATCTATCACCATCTATGTGTGCAAATACAGTATCTAAAAAGAGAATGAGAGAAAAGACAAGTACTCTATTCTTGAATGAGTAGCTTCATTTTAAGTTATATAATTTGAGTTTTTGAATATATAAGGAATGTTTCTCTCTTCAAGTTGAGAATGAAATCTCTCTCTATGAACACGGAGGAAAGAGCCAACAAGTGGAGACTGAGAGTATGCAGTCCAACACAAATGGAATAGTTTTTGTAGAGTTTAAGGCAGTTTGTCGGGTCTCTGGCATGTGTTTGCGGAAGATGGTTTTATTCATTTTGAATAGTCGGGAGTCAATACACTGCTTCACAGATCGTATTTCATCTCTAATACTTCATGTAAGAGAAAATGAAAGGAAAAATAAGGCTGAGAGAAAGGAAAAAGTGGGCAGGTCATGAACGCAGTTGAACAGTTTAATACTAGTATAAATATCTAAACAAGTGACATCAGTCTTGAGGAAGCTATCTAGCTATGTTAGTGTAGTATATGTATACCAAAAAATTATAGTATAACAAATGTATCTGTATGAAATACATCAATAGATACAATTTCAAGGTTCTTAGCTTACATTTTGTACATACCACTTTAATCAACAAAACTTCATTAAATTCTTTATCAATTTCCCATTGATTTGTGGCAAATGGAATCATTTAGCTACGTGATTTCGTCACTCTCAAAAAAATCCATTCAAGAGAAAAGGCCCCAAAAATAACTTCATGACCAAGTTATTATTATTTTTAATTGACTTCTCTAAGAAAAAGGCAAAAAACTACTTAAGTGATAGTGCATTGGAAGTCAAATTTATGGATGAACTGTCACATGAAAGTCAAATGAATGTCAAATCTAATGTTAAGAATAAAGTGAGAAACTCACTCCATTACATCCCTAGCTGCCATTGTAGGAATGTCTTTCAGTGTAATGAGGTAGAATGGTATGTAGAAACATGGATAAGATAAGGGAAAGTATAATTACCAAAAAAACCTTTCCTCCTTAGTAAAGCAAACTCGTGGCTTTCATGGATTTATCCTTGCAATTTAAAAGGTGACTAGTTTAAATTTTCATGGAGTCTCGAGCTAAATTGAGCTTCTTTAAACACATGGAATCCATGGATAGGTTGGGGCAAAGATTAAAAGTTTTGATCTTTTATGAAGTAAAAGGGTGGGGTTTGATTTTATTACTTTAGTGAGACATTTGAAATCCATATCCGACTTCCATTTCCAAATGGGTTATATGATGGCAGTTAGGTGGTTTCTAAGTAAAGAGGTGATAAGGTGTTTTTCAGCTTGTGAATAAATAGTACACATGAAACAATTGTAGCATACTTACATTCATAACAGGTACCTGCACACCCTTACACTCATAACAGGTACCCGCACACCCAAGAGAAGGATTTTATCTCTCTCTCCCCCTCACATGTAACCTATAAAGTAAACCTTAGTGAAATAGTAAATGTATAAATATTCAAGAAGATCGTGAATGAGCTCATGGGAAAATAGACATTCATTGATAAATTGCTAGATTTACATTTCAGTGTTCATGTAAACATAGATGGAGTGAAAATCGTATGTTTATGTGTTGGCTATATTTTCTGCACAACTAACAACCTTGGCAGTCATGAGATAAATCTCCCTCATTTATTGGTGAGGCTCCCATGTAAGATGTTTATCAATCTGGTAAGTATGAATCCTAATAACTATTTGCATGGGGTTTTACTTTAATTACAAAGCTCATGAACTATAGCTTAGAAATTCTCCAGCAAGTAAGTAGTTGTTTATGAAGTATTTGTAGAAGGGGGAAATATTGAAATTTGAGAAAGAAGAAAGGAAGATATGTAATTAAACCAATAGTTTACAGAGTTAGTCTCATACACATAGATTAGATAACCAAGTAGATCTCACAATATTCAAAAGTAAAGGAAAAGAAAATCTTCTAATCTAAATCTCAGATAACACAAGGTTTATCTAAATATCCACACAGAAGTAAGAAGCAAAGCACCATTGACACAAAGTTCTCCATAAATCCACCTTTACTCAATTTCTAACCTTTCACAGAAATGACATCAAAGGTTACAACATAAAGTTTGGAACTCAAGAATGTTGATTAACACATTTTGATCCTTTAGCCCTGTTATCCCGTAAAATTGGCAAGGGAAATTTCACGGGTAACCCATGAAAATTTTGTTCTGGTCCCTCATTAGGGACCCCTCTGCGTTTGGAACGTTGCAAAATCCCTTCCCGGGAAATCTAGTTTTCCGAACTTAGCCATTTTTGGTCTTTTTTGGTTGGGCGCACATAATGTCTATGCAACACAGAGTATATCTGCGCCCCCTTCATTTCCTTTGGCGCACCCTTTCACGTGTTGACACACATTATGGTGCACCTCCCTAAGTTGCGCCTTTCTTGCATGCGCTAAGGCGCATGTGCCTCCGTGTCAACAATACTTTTGTTGCGCCGCGTTTTGATGCACCAAAGGCGCACATATTCCAGTGTTGACAGTATTTTTGGTGCGCCAAAGGCGCACATAAACACGTGTTAACAAGAGTTTTAATGCGCCAAAGGGCACACGGTTTGAAGTGTCGACTGGCATTTTGGTGTGCCACTTCAGAAAGTGGTTGGCGCATTTATTACAACTTTGTCTATATATAGGCGCATCCACCCTGTCACTTTCACCAGTCAGAAAACACGTGATTGATATTTTTCCTCTGCACCTGTCAGCACACCTGTCGTCCTCGTGTCACGTTCGTGGACCCAGTTTCACCTCTCACGTTATATATATTTCGGGTAAGTGGTCCTTATTGCTCTCATGTTTTGCGTTTTGTTTGTTGGTTGTTTGTTTGTGGGGTGGGATAGATAGATCTGTGAAGCCATGAATGAACCCCCCCCCCTTTTTTGTTATTTTTGTTGTCCTTCTCCCCCATGCACTTCTTCCTCTTTCCAGATCTGCTAGTAAAGAGGACTCTGCCTCAAGAAAAAATCACTTGGGTCTCTTTGTTACATCCTCTTCATCATCCAAAGAACCCTGCTGAAGAGGCTTAAACACATGTAATCCCTCCAGAGAAGGAAACTAAAACTTACAGGCTTGTACAACTACACTTTTCCTCCTTGGCACAATCGCCACCCCTGTAACATAACGCATAGTTGCGCCAACAGCGCATCCGCCAGGCTTGCTGCATAAAAAACAGTTGCGCCCTCAAAGCGCACTTTCCTTGCTTGTAACACCCTCTAACCTTGCGCCCTCTTGGTGCACCGAAATCATGTGTAACATTGTAAAAACTTGTGCCATTGGCACACCTTGCATCCATGCAACATGAAAAATATCCGCGCCAAGTATAAAACTGTTAACGGTGCAGGCGCATCCCCTCTTACAGCAACATCATGTCATGCAGACCTCCCATGCGCCGTGCCAAGTTCCCCTATTGTGCACGAAAAGACGATGTTACACACAGTAAACCTGCACCCTTCGGCGCATCAAAGTTATATGTAACATGAAAATTATTTGCGCCAATGGCGCATCCTGTACCCGTGTAACATGAAAAATACCTACGCCCGTTATAAAATGCACGTAAATGGTGCAGGTGCACCTCCGCTTGCAACAACAAAAATGTCATCTGCAGTGTCCATGCGCCCTGCGCCCTTTGGCGCTGATTTGTCCTTTGTAGCACCCCTGTTCTGTGTGCCACACTATTTAACCCTGCAATCTGCAGTGTTCATGTGCCCTACGCCCTGATGCCTTAAAATTAATAGCTCTTCCTTCTGTCAATGCTTTAATAGAAGATCAAACAGCTAACATGACTCTTCTACGTTGGGTTTCTCTTCTCTTCCTTGTAGATCAGCAACTGAGTTCAGAACTACATATGTCTACATCAAGCAAAAGACCAATCAAATCTAAGGGCAAAGCCAAACTTACAGAGGAAGAGATGAAGTATAAATATCAAAGGGTCAGGATGCCCGAATCCCAGGCAGAATGTGACCTAGACATAAGAGATTCTGAGCTCGGGCACATTGATATGGAGGATTTTTGGGCCAGAACCCGGAGGGTCACAGGAAGTCCGTGGATGGACAAGCTGGTGGGCAGTGGCCTACATTTTGCTGGGGAGATCCCAGTCAATGTAGTAAATAACGAATTCATGATGGTAGTGGCCCGCTGCTACAACAAAGACACGAGGTGCGTCCTGAATGAGAAGGGCGAGGTCGTGATCAACCTCACTGCCCGACACTTTGAAGTAATGCTTGGCATTCCTCACCACCGGCACTTTGTGGCCATGAGCCAAGAAGACTGCACCAAGGCTTGGGAAGATAATGAAGATCAGTGTATGCAGTTGATGAATGAGGTATACCTGAAAAACAAAAAGGTGGTGACCAGATGGCCATAGGGCATTCATCGCAGCGATTTCTCCGAGGAACTAAGTGATACCATCACGTTCCTAAGTAGATTATTTGGGCTTCCTGACGCCCACTACTTTCATAAATGGATGCTTAGATACCTGGAGACAATGAACAAAAATGTGCCAAATCAACGCTTTGAGTGGGCGGAGATCATAAGCAGCACTATATCCAAGCAACTCCAACAACTTACCACAACGGGGAGGTTCTACATGAACTCCTATGTAGTTTACGTTGCAGCCTCAGAGAGATATTATCCAGCGTTGATGCGGTGCAGGGTTTGGCCCCAAGTAAAAATATATGAATACTATCCAGAGCTAAAGCTGGAAAATAGTATTTCTCAGTTTACAAATATTAACGATGCCTTCTTCTACGGCATCGTCTGTCTTTTGAGGCCAAACATGACTCACGGTCATACGACCAAGATTATTGTTGCAGCAACAGAGAAGTGGGGGGCCCTATTCACGCAATTCCCTACCTTCACTTATCTAAGGGCAGCCAACTTCTTGGGGGAACCAACCAAATTGCCAAGATATGCCGGCCCCAAGCTGATCCTGTTGGAGCTATCAAGACAGCTCATCACTTACCATGAGAATTGTTTAAAGAGAAAGAAGGGTGGAACTCCTTTCCCCCTCACAGTGGGCAGGTACACTTATCTTTCCCACCAAAAAGCCCAGAAGATGTTAGCGGAGCTGGAATTGCTCAATCTAAAGCACAACTTCCCGGCAAGGCTTACTTTCGACCCAAGGAACTGCCTTCCCAAAGCCAAACTCAATCCAATCCACATCCCACAGATCAAGGATATTTATATCGACCTATATCATGAGGTTGAACTCAGAAGGAAGGATCATTCCCGCTTGGCCTTGGCTGAAATCATTCAGTACGGCGTAGCCATCGTCCCAAAAGGATATCAAACTGCTGATCAAGAAGTTGATCAGGTATATCTTGACACGGGTGGAGATGACGGGCCGTTTGCTATGATCGACAGAACTAAAGCGCCTCAAACGATAGAAGAAAGGGTCAAAGAAACTCTACGGAGAACAGAGCACTGGTGGAGGATGAATGGCCTCATCTACCTCGGAGTTGATTTCACCACATCTCCATTGGGCAACGCACCTTCCAGACCAAAGCATCTGCCAAAAAGCAAAGGTAAAGACAAGGAGGGCGAGTCAAGCTCTGCCCAGGAAGAGACTCCTGAGAGTCCCCCTTCCGCTGTACGAGAACAAGTTGTAACTCTGGCTTCCCCAGAGAAAGAGGCGGCCGAAGATGTTCCGATAGGCACATCCACTCAGGATGTTGCCACTACTACAACTATTGAGGTCCCTTCTTTCCCTTCTCCCTCTCCTCCTTCCCCTCCTCGAGTGACCCAAGCGACCATTCCTTTGGTCGTGTCCTCTCCCCCATCTTCTACTATTCCCCCTTCCTCATCGTCTATCTTCTCTTCTCTCGCGGAGCTGTCCCCCACCATTTCTTCCCTCATTTCTCATCTCCCTTCCATCCCCATGTCTTCCTCCCCTACAGTATCTCTTCCTCCCATGAGCACTTTCTCAGCCTCCCTCTCAATGCCGCCACCAAGTGTCTCAACATACTTCCCTTCCGCTACTGCAGCTGCTCCTTCTTCCACTGCTGGTCCCACTCCCATAAGTCCAGCATGGATCTCTCAGCATCTGAGCCAACAAAAGAGGAAAGTTCCCATCACACCGATGGACTTCTCCATCATCCCATCAAAGGGGGAAAAGAAGCAAAAGCCTATAACCCGCTTCTCTCAGAGTGTGTCAAGAGAGAGAGTAATGGAGATAGCATACCCCGATCCCTTAAAGGGTAAAAACGATCTGTCTCTGACAGATTATACAATGACCCAAGTCATAATGGGGACATATTTAGAAAGCCTTTAGGGAGAGGTCCTATCTGCAGTTGACGCCCTTTGTAAGAAGCTCCAGGAAGCAAAGGAAGAAAAGAGGCTGTTAAAGGAGAAAAATAAACATCTTCTCCACACCTTGCAGAAAATGGGCAGTGCACCTCCTACAACTGCCGCCGAAACTCCTGCGCCTCTGAGCCAGGATAAGATTAATGAATACGCCAAAATCGGCGAGCAGGGCATGGCAATTTCCGCCTGGAGGAGCCAAATCCTCAAATAAAGTGAGGGAGTGATCGCCAAGTTCACCGGATTATATCAGAATATCAATCGGGTAAACAAAGAGCTCCAGGCTATAGTAGGACCCATCTCCGAAGAGCTGGACCATTCCAGGTTGCAGCATGAGACCTTCCAGAAAATGCTCGACTGTTCAATCGAAGATCTGGTCAAGTTCGGCGCCTTCGGTCATCCCAGAGCCCTCAACAAAGTCCTTTCTATTTTGGATTACCGGGTCGATCAGTTGGAGTTCGTCCTAGAGAAGATTGACAAGATCAAGGAGGAAGCCCTGGATGCAATGCATCAAATGGAGAAAATTGTCCTGAGAATGTCTCCGGGCTTGCTCACTCCTTTCACCTTAAGAAAGGTTGATGAAACTATTCAGATCTTCAAGGAGATCGTTTCGCAAGGGCTGAGACCAGAAGTCACTTTTGACGCTGAATCCATCAACAACCTGCTGGCCTGTCGTGACTTCATAGGGTGCTTGATAGAGGTAGAAAACAATTATTCTAAGCTCCCAGAAAAACTCATAGATGAGTGGGAGACTTGCGAGGCTATCAGCGATCGACACAAGGATCCTTCCTAGGATCAACTTCAACCCATGATCAGCAAGTTCATGGAATATCGTGCCCAGTTCCACATCTCGTCACTTGAGCAGCTGCAAAAGCAGTATACCCCCTTTCAGCCGCGAGACGACGATGAATAGTTTCATTCTTCCCGACCTTCTCCTTGCAAATATCTAAAGTATGTTGACACAAATGATGACATCATCCATGTTGCACCATGGGATGATGTCATCCACCAAGTTGTCAAAAGTCAACAAATGACTTTAGGGCCTCTTGTAAGATATTTTTGTAATTAAGTGGTTAGTTCATTTTTGCCTTCTCTTCTTCTCTTCTTCTATATATACTTGAATACTTGTTGTATTCAGGTGTGGACATTTTTTAGATGAAAAATAGAAGTAAGGAGAGAAAGACTTTGAGCTTTCTTGTAACAGAAGAAAACAATAATACAAATATTGAGACTTTGTGTTGAATACATGTGTTATATGCATCAGATATTTCTTATGTCGGATCTGTGTGTTTATTCTGTTAGATCTATCTCTACTTTTTTGTCATTTGCTCATCAGTATTGCTTTGTTTGTTTATGTAAGTAGGTTTGGCTCTGTTTACTACCAATCCCAAAACATAGACCCTCTAACCTTTCTGCTTTGGAATTAATTTCTTTTCTCCCTTCGCATCTATCTTATTTTCGTCTTTCCCTTCATTCCTTTCTTTTCGCAGTTGGAAACACCCCTACTGGGATGAGATCCCAAACCCCCGAAGGCAGAATATTGTGAGACTTGCACAGATTCCTACCGGTAGAATAGCAATAAACCAGTTTCACTTTGCTGTCTCAAAGAGGGGCTATGCCCTGCACACTATTGGCTCGTCTATCCATAGATCTGCCCACCCAATAGATTTTCAGACCAACAAGCCCGCAGGTTCTTCCTTTATTTATAGTGTATAGAGGGAAATTACAAATAGGAATCTTTCAATGAATTTCTACATGTGGAAGCCATAAAGGAAATAGTTGGCATTATTTCCCCTAGAATTCCTCTCTGCATGACATGCATGCCTTACAACTAAATATAGAACCTTCTATTTTACATGTCTACCACCTATTTCCAAGTAATTGGCTTCTTCCAGTAACTTTAAGTAATGAATTTTAAACCAATCACTTAAGTTTTACAATTTAAATTATTACTCAATTACTTTGTCGGAGAAAATAAAAGAAAGAAGAAGAAGAAATTTGTTGCAATACTCCAAGTCTTGTTCTTCTTCCATACTTTGAATGTTGATTTAACCTGTATTATACCTCTACCTCATGAATGATCTAAATGATATCTCTACCTTGAATCTAAGATGTTTGTTTCTCCCATTTGTTATTGAATCCTTTTTTTTTATTCTCACAAAACTAGATCTGGAAGTAGCTGACTGAGATTTTCTTGCGGGTGTTTCCTCTGACTTGTCTTCCATCTTATCCTTGAAGCTTTTACAATTCTTCTCTAGTATGTGCACCAATGTATTGTTTTCCATAAAAAAATTCAGACAAAACTCATCGCACATAAATCAAATTTTGTTTGAGATCTTTTTTTATTTCTTTCAGAAGACCTTGAAAATATGAGAGTTAGGTCTATTTGTGCAGAACTTACAATTTCTCCTCCTAATTTTAAAGATATATTCAATGTATCTAACATTGACTTTGCCTTTTTTCACCAATATGAGCACCAGTGAATTATTCCTACAAATAATTCAAAAAAGTATGTAGTCCATAACATGAATATCTAATTTCTTCACCGAGATCTGATTATAAAGCCTACTACCCTCTATTTTTAGACTTTTCTTGCATGTCAAACAAGCTAAAAATATTATTTAATTCCCTTGTGCACTCACATCAACATGTAAATAGCCAAAATAGTAAAAAGAAATCCTTTCCAACCCTAGGCGCTAAAACTGGATGCTTCCCGATAATTAAAAAATATTTATTAATGCCCATAACCTCTACCTTTGGCACCAATATCTTCTAGGGAAGAAACTCCACACAAAAGAATTAATTTCCCTTTCCTTATGGAGTCCATTTCTTATATAGGCAACTGAATGCTAATTTTATCAATTACTTCTTATTTTTAACAATTTCTAATAATAAGATGTGTGTTTTCTCTTTATTTGGGCGCCCAAGTTTGCCAAAAATAATTAAAAGAAATTCTTCTTAAAGCATGCAACTATGTCAAAGTGGGTCACACTTTTTCACTACAGGTCATGGGAAAAAACATAAGAAGCAGGCAGTGGAGAAATTCACCCTGCCTGGTAGCTCCAATTTTTCAATTTTTCACTTAAACTTGTTTTTGTGGAAAAAACATAAGGAGCAGGCAATGGAGAAATTCACCCTGCCTGACAAGTCCAATTTTTCCATTTTCACTTAAAATTTCTTTTGTGGAAGAAACATAAGGAGCAGGCAATGGAGAAATTCACCCTGCCTGACAACTCCAATTTTTCCATTTTCACTTAAACTTTCTTTTGTGGAAGAAACATAAGGAGTAGGTAGTGGATAAATTCACCCTGCCTGGTAGCTCCAATTTTTCCATTTTCACTTAAAATTGATTTTGTGGAAGAAACATAAGGAGTAGGTAGTAGAGAAATTCACCCTGCCTGACAGCTCCAATTTTTCCACTTTCCACTTAAGTGATTTGAGTGAATTTCTAACCTTCCCGAAAGCTTCAAAAAAATGTGACTTGCTTTGGATTTGACTTCCCCTTTTTGGCATGCACATTCAAGTGGAATGGAATCTTTAAAAATTGTGAATGGCATGAAGATTGCATTTCTTTCCAATTTTGATTTTTGGTGAAGAAAACACAAGCTTAAAATAAAATTTGTCATTTTTGAAAAGGGTCCAGGAAGATGTAGCAGCAAAAAATTGCAAGTGTCAGAAATTTCACTCCATGGCTCCATCTTAGGTTTCATTTTTTCTAAAAAGTGCATATTTTCTCGAGCTTTATGCATTGGTGAAGTATTTTCCTTATTTTCATAAAATTCATTATTGCACCTTTTTGGACCAAGCAACCTCTTACAATCTCCTGAAGGAATCCTGAGCTCTAGTCACATTTAGAAAAATTAATTAGCAATTAAAAGCACTAAAAATATTTTCAAAACCCTATGCCCAGGAAAAAAGGTTGGATAGGAATAATGAATAGGCTATGGGGATTGCCAGATGAAAAAATAGAGAAAACCCTAAACAAAGAAGAAATAAAATGAAAAATGAAAAAACCCTGCCAGAAGTTGTAGACAATTGCTTTGAAAATAACCTGCCGATTAGTTGGTCAGTAAAAACTCTTCCCTGGTGAACACTCCATTGAAAGGCGAAAGCAATACTAGTGTGAAAAACCTCAGTAGGGTTCAACTGCAACACAATTTATTTTTTAACAGAACTTTATTTATTTAGTAAATAAAATTCCCTCAGACAAAACCTGACGAAGGGATAGAGTGAGTTTTAGCATGTGGGTATTTGTCAAGTTTGAGTTTTATGACTCCCTGGAGATATCCTAAAGCAATGAAAACAACTGCAGGTAAAACAAATGAAAAATAGGCCCGTCACCTTGAACAAAACAATTTTTTTTAAAAGGGGTAGTCCCATATTTCAGGGTAAAATATTGGGGACACCAGTATGTATTCTTGCAAAAGATACATTAGTGAAATTATTTTACTTTCTCCAAGTTCATGGTGTTTTGGTCTCCTACTTTCATATTTTATTTATGAATGTTAAATTTTGCTTCCGAGATTATAAAAATTACTAGCTAATGCGACATTTTAATTTGAGGATCTACAAACTACTTAGTATGGAAGCATTGAATATACGAGCTCCATCCACATGCAGTTTTTCTCCATAGCGCTTGGCTAACTCTCTTATCTTATTTGTGTACCCTGCAGTAATGCATCTGCCACCACAACTGGATAACAATAAAGTAGATAAATAATCACATTAAATGCTTCACTCTAAGATGATACTTGTATGGTCTTAATGTGCAATATACGTCCTATTTTTCAAATTATACTCAAAGACAAATTATATACATTTCAAAATTTACTCAATTCGAGAAAAAAAAATATTGCTGACAAAGTTTTTCATCCCTGCATATAGTTTTGATATTTAGACCACCTGTCAAACTCTTGAAATACATCAATAGATAAAATTTTAAGGTTCTTAGCTTAGATTTTTCCTAGACTGCACGTAAACGCCAAGTACCCCCTGTATCAGGCCTGATACATACCGAGTACTGGTACCCTATGGGTACTCTATGGGTATGTACCCATAGGCCCTAGGTACTTCTCAGGTATAGAAATCTGTACCTGGAACATACGCAGGGCCTGTGGGTACGTACACACTTGGTTTTTTTTATTTTTTAAGTGAAAAAAAAAAAAACTTGAGGGATTTGACTTGAATTGAACCTTGGAAATGTTTTGTGAGATTGAATATTGCCAATAGGCTCCGAAGGGTCAAGAGAGATGAAAATGACTTCATTTGGTTGACTTACTATTTGGGTGCTTTCTTGTTTCTCCTCATCAGTCTTTTATTATTCAGTCAATTTGGAAGGCATGGGAACAAGGGAAGCACTTGGTGGTTGGGCAGCCTATCTTCTCTTCCCTTGACACCAGGTGCCAAGCGTACAAATCAATTTTGTTGAATCTGAAATGTAATAACAAGATCCTTGCCTTGACAAGAGGCTGTTATGCCCTCCTTTTTTTCAAAAAGGAATTAAAATAGCTCATGACTTGTACATATTTGGGAAGTGGATGGAATCGATAGACCTTAAAGCTTTCTATAAGCTTCCTCAATCTTAGTTCAGAATGTATACAATGCTCATAAATGCTTTCACAACTCCCTCTACTAGACTAATTATGGAGGATGAGAATGACTTTTGGGATACTATGAGGTGGCTCAAAGGGCCCCTTCTCTAAGAGGCTACCTTGACACAACTCTATGAAAATATTGCCTTCTCCCCTAACCTTTCCCTAGGCCTTAACAATAAGTGGAATGTTTGTGAGCCCATTAAGATGGACTCATAGATTTAATGTTTTTTGGTCTTCTTGTATTCAGTCAAATAAATCTTGCTTTAGATGGCTTCCAATTCATAATAAGCTTGTTGTTGGCTTCTAATATTTTATAGGTTGTTGAGACTATAAGCTTGTTGTTTTCTTTAAATTTATATATATATTTATATTTTTTACTTTTTTTAAAATATATTGGACGAATGTACCCATAATGTATGGTACCCGAGGTTTTAAAAAAAAATCTGTTTCAGCATACTGTACACGTACCTATATCCGTACCCTTACCCGTACCGAAACAGTCTAGGATTTTTCACATACCACTTTAATCAAAACAACCTCATGAAATTCTCTATCAATTTCCCATTGATTTGTGGCAAATGGAATCATTTAGCTACACGATTGTGTTAGTCTCAAAAAGATCCATTCAAGCGAAAAGGCCCGAAAAATTACTACATGGCCAAGTTATTATTATTTTCAATTGAATTCTCCAAGAAAAAGGTAAAAAAACTACTTAAGTGACGGTGCATTGGAAGTCAAATTTATGGATGAACTGTCACATGACAATCAAATGAATGTCAAATCTAATGTCAAGAATAAAATTAGAAACTCACTCCATTACAGCCCTTTCCTGCCATTATAGGAATGCCTCTCAGTATAATGAGGTAGAATGGTATGTAGAAACATGGATAAGATAAGGGAAAGTATAATTACCAAAAAAAACCTTACCTCTTGAGTAAAGAAAACTTGTGGCTTTCATGAATTTATCCTTGCAATTTGAAAGATGACTAGTTTAAATTTTCATGGATTCTCGGGCTAAATTAAGCTTCTTTAAACGCATGGACTCCATGGATAGGTTGGGACAGAGAATAAAAGTTTTGATATTTTATGAAGTACAAGGGTGGGGTTTGATTTTATTACTTTAGTGAGACATTTGAAATCCATATCCGACTTCCATTTCCAAATGGTTTATATGGTGGCAGTTAGATGGTTTCTAAGTAAAGAGTTGATAAGGTGTTTTTCAGCTTGTGAATAAATGGTACACATGAAACGCTTGTATCTTAATTACATTCATAACAGGTACCAGCACACCCTTACACTAATAACAGGTACCCGCACACCCAAGAGAAGGATTGTATCTCTCTCCCTCCCTCCCTTGTAACCTATAAAGTAAACCTTAGTGAAATAGTAAATGTATAAACATTCAAGAAGATTGTGAACAAGCTCATGGGAAAATATACATTCATATATAAATATCTAGATTTACATTTCATTTTTCATGTAAACATAGATGGATTGAAAATCGCATGTGTATGTATTCCTGCAAAATATGCATTAGTAAAATTATTTTAATCTCTCCAAGTTCATGGTGTTTTGTTCTCGTGCTTTCATATTCAATTTATGAATGTTAAATGCTACTTCTAATAATATTCAAATTGCTAGCTAATGAGACATCTTCATTTGAGGATCTATAAAATACTTATTATGGAAGCATTGAATATACGAGCTCCATCCACGTGCATTGAATATATATATATATATATATATATATATATATATATTGTAGTAATTGAAGATCAAAGCTATTGAAAAGAATAGAATTTTCAGCCTCTTCTATTCTCACACCATACGACTATTTTTATTGGAAGCCAAAGATTCTTCTTCAACTTAGAAGTAGAGGCCTCTATCGGATAGTTATGAATACAGAGGTTGAACCCAATCCTGCAATTGAAAAGACTAAATACTTCAACAGCATGGATGAAGCATTTGGTCTGCTATGCTTATCCATCTCTCCAGAATTGTTGTTTCATGTTGAGGCATATATAACTCCAAACCAAGTTTGGAATGCATTGGAGGGTCTATTTGCAAAGCAAGATGAGATGCGGGGTCATATCCTTGAATATGAGCTCAACTCATTGGATCCAAGAAGTTTTGTTAACATTCAAGATTTCTTCACCAAATTCAAGGCCTTATTGCTTCAGCTGAAAGGATGTAGTATTGACAAATCCAAGGAAGAAGGAAAATTAATCCTTTCTATTCTATCAAAGTTGGGTCTAGAATATTCAATATTTGTCTCTACTTTCCACACAGTCATGCTCACAATAGGAGCAACTTGGAAAATGCACACACTGGATACCTTCATTGAGTCTCTAATACATGAGCAGGATAAGCTTATAAAAATGGGCACATTGAAGAATTCCAAAGCTCATGCACTTGTTGTGCATGCAAGTGAGAAGAACAATTCCAAATCCAACCAGCAATTCAAAGGAAAAGCGAAGAAGGATTCAGATCCAAGAAAAGAAGGAAAGCCCAAACCTTTAGATGGATCTACAGGCTCAAAAGAAAAGAGGGACAACACAGGAAATTCAAAGTGCACCTATTGCAACCGTGGGTACCATCTAGAATCATCATGCATGAAGAAGACCATTGATCTCATGGCGCAGTCACTTCAGTAGCATAATCTTGGTAGCCTTATCCCAGAGAGTGCCAAGAAGAAGTAGGAAGAAAAAGCACCAAAAGCAAGGGAAAATGCTCATACCTTGATTTTTATTCATTCTTCTTCTAATGCATGGATCATCGAATCTAGAGCTTCCCACCACATGGCAACCACAAAAGATACTCTTTCTTCTTTGAAACCATATTCTAGTTCTCCTATTCTCATAGGAGATGGTTCCTCAGTAGAGACAACTAGAATAGGGAGGATGGAGGTTGGAATTGGAAGTTTTGAGAATGTGTTACATGTTCCAAAGATTTCTGTTAATCTTCTTTATGTGTATCAAATGACACATACTGGAACCAGTAAGAGAGTTGAACTCACACTAGATTCAGTGAGCATCTATGACATGCAAGACAACTCCAAAATTGTTGTTGGTAAGGTGAATCATCAATCTCATCTATACACTTTCTCTAACTTTGTTTCCAAATCGGATTCGACTTTACTACTAACACATGAAAATGATGAAAGTATAATTTGGCATGAAATATTTGGACATCTAAACTTTAGATACATGCAACAACTTAGCAAACAAGAGATGGTGAAAGGCTTTCCTACCATAGAATTTTCTGATGGATTTTGTGAAGGTTGTGCTCTTGGAAAGCATCCACAAGAAAAGTTTCCAATGGGGCATGCATGGAGAGCCTCTTCTCTGTTAGAGCTTGTTGATAGTGATCTTACAGACCCATTTCCTGTACCTTCCATGAGCCAAGATAAATATGTGATAACATTCATTGATGATTGCACACGATATACATGGGTATATTTTCTCAAATTCAAGTCTGAAGTGTTTGAGCATCTCAAGATCTTCAAAGCTCATGCAGAGAAGCAGTCTGGGAAAATGATCAAGATCCTCCGCATAGATAAAGGGGGGGAGTATGTCAACAATGATGTCCAACATTTTTGTGATGAAGCAGGAATACAATTGCAGAACACAGTTCCTTACACTCTGTAACAGAATGGGGTAGCTGAGAGGAAGAACTGATTTTTGAAAGAGATGGCAAGTTGTATGTTGCATGCAAGGTCTCTTCCCTCCAAATTATGGGCTGAAGCAATCAATTGTGCTTCATACATACAAAATAGATCTCCTCACAAATATGTCATAAGGAAAACACCTTTAGAAGCATGGAGTGGTAGGCAACTGAAAGTCACACATTTCCGCATTTTTGGATCACGTGTATGGTCTCGTATTCCTGGAGACAAGAGGAAGGATTTGGAGCCTAAAATAAAATAATGCATATTTTTTGGATATCCAGATGGTGTGAATGGTTATAGATTGCTAGATCTTTCTACAGAAACGCTCTTCATTGAGAGTGTCTATTTTGATGAAATTCCCATGCAAGCATCTCAGGAGCAACATGCCACCACTTCTTTGCTACCTACTCTTACTAATTTCATAGATGATGCATATAATCACACTGATCTTATTTTAGATTCATCTAAATCTGAATCAGATGAATAAGATCAGTGTGATCAGTGTGATTAAGATCATTGTTTTATCATCAACAGAGGAAGAATATAGAGGTGTGGTCAACACTACCATTCAATCCATTTGGCTGCAAAACTTCCTAATTGAGCTTGGCATCCTTTTTCATCGTCCGACTGTCATTTGGTGTGACAATCAAAGTACAATGAAGCTTTGGAGAGATCCCATACAGCGACAGTGGACCAAAGACATCGAGATCCACATGCACTTCATCCGTGAATTGATACATGATGGAGTCATCGACTTGCAGTACTGTGCCACTTCAGAACAAATTTCTGACATATTCATGAAGAAATTCAATGAGAAGAAGTTTCGCATTCTGCGAGATCTTCTTGGGGTGAAGGACAGTACAACACAGTAGCCATCATGCACAATTCGTGCATTTTTTTGAGGGGGGGTTTTGTTCCCACAGGGTTTTCTCTCTTTCCTCTTTCTGTCTCCTTAGTTAGACTTAAGGGGGTTGTTAGTGTTAGTTGTTTCTTCCTCCTTAATCCATGGTCAATCAGCAGACACTTTAATCTAACTCATGCAACAACAGTTTGTGTTTTAAACTGGAGTGTCTATTTTGTAAACTACAAATTAATTTGTTGTCACTCCTCTTTTAACTGCACTCTCTTTGTTGCTACAGTTCTATTTAATAATTCATTCGTATGCATTGTAAGCAGCTTAATTAATATAAAATTATTTCTAATCATTGCTCTGTTCTTTTTTATTTTAAATCTGCATGTTTTCCTTTCTTTCCCAGCTAGATCTAAGCTGACTTTTGTAGGTTTAGCTGAAGTTTTACATATATGAATGATTATTTTATGCATAGTAAAATGCCAAGTAACAATAATGTCAATGTCTCTATAAACAAGGACCATGCTTTATTGTATTTTATGTAATCTATTAGCATTCTTTTCTATTCTGTGAGTCTCCATTTGCACAACATTTCTTGTTAGGAACTAAAACCATGAAGCTTCTAACCTGATCCTATACAGAGGGTTGAAAAATGATTTTCCCACATGGGTTTTATCAGCTAAGTTAAAATGTTTTAATCAAATTCATGAAGATGAGAATCTATCTTCATGCAGTTATTACTAAATAACATTTAATATAGCTATAATTTTAAAAACTAGCATGAAAAATCCTAAGGCAGGACAGAACCTTACTTTGCATGTGTGTTTTCTACACATGTAAGGCGAGTTGTAGGGTAATACACATGAAAACCTAGAGGTTGGATTGCAGCTTCAAGTTCTCTTAGATCCATTGTACCATCCTCTTTGTTTTCAACCAAATAGGGATGTACACTACCAAGTGCCGAAATACCGCCATTTTCGTACACATGTGTGTGGCTATTTGAACCAAGTATTACTTCACTACCACACACCTGCCACAGGGTTGTAACAACATAGTGAGCTTTCAATTACTACAATAGTAAGTTCCAAACTAAAAGATAAAGATGCTTATCCATATTTCTAGTACGAAAAATTTCAATGACAACTTGAAATAGCCACCTCACTTTGAAAAAGCATTACCTTCAATAAATCAAATTTAAATCAAACCAATTTAAGTGAAGTATCAGTAATTACAGCCACAGTGGCCCATATTCAAAACATGGCAGGATCATGTTCCTTGTGATAATGTAGCTATGTACCCAAAGTGACAATATTAGTAGGAACGTGGTCACTGGAACAACCTGTTAAATATAGAGCATTATACAACATATAATGCGGCTATGTAGTTTAATTCATTCAGTTGATACCTGTTCAACCAATCTGTAACCACCACTTTTTTGAGTGTGCATTCAGCCTTCTCTGAATTATTTCTTCTCTTTTCATATGCTAATATTAGTATCAGAGCGTCCAAGGTCGCTCAAGGTCGCAGTTCGAGGAAGTCTCCAAGAGGCACGAACTGGTAATTCGCGAGAAGTCCTAACAGGCACGAATTTGATAAAACGTGAAGTTATTTAGAGAATAATACAGTCATATCAGGGCATTATAATTCCTATTCCTGAAATGTGAATTCACTTCTTACTAATTTTTGTGGGTGATACACAGTTTCTCTACATTCGCGAGGGGCAGAAGGCAAAACGTAAAAATACAGTCCTGTCAAGGGCATAGATGACACAATCATGTTTACTGGTGCATGCAATCATGAGGAGTTTCTAAGCATTTGAGGGCATACAAGGGAAAATACCGTGAATGAAGACATTTTCAAACTTTTTTTTGAAGCAGTGCCATTAAAATTGAACATAAATCTGGCTGCAGCAGAGAAGACTGTTATCGTGGGCAAAGTCAAAACAGTCAAGGTTGTTTTTTCGAGGGCAAATACAGTCACCAGGAGGGAAAACGACAATAGAGTCGTAAAAGAGGGACACGAAATACTTTCATTTCTTGTTTCATTTATCTTCTCTGGAGGGGACAAATATGGGGAACAGATCGTGAGGACATCCTGTTTCATCCCTGGTTAATATTTTTTTAACTATATGCGAATACAGGTTCAAGGGGCAGAATAATATTGTTTTTCGGTACTAAATGTATTCACCTTGTGACTTGCATTGGAGTAATCAATTTCGGACTATTTGTTAGAGTAACTAATATATTATTTTATTATTTCTGTTACTTTGGAATAATAAAATGACAAATATTTCAAAATTAATTCTATTTGGACTAGCAAAAATTATTAGGCACAAATTTTAATGTAAGGAGCCATAAGATTTCATGATTGTGATAAATTAATCACGAGTAGTGAAGGTCAACCAAGATAAATTACTTCTCAAGTTGTCTGTGTCGGATGATATGATACCGAACGTGTGGAATGCTACCGAGGAAAGCACATTGTGGACTAGTCTTGTAACACCCACTATTTCAGGCACACGAGACTACATAGCAAAATACAGGATATTTTCTTTTGACTTGTTGGAACATAGCACGACACAAAAGGTGGTCAACATGGCTACAACTAGCTCCTTGATCAACTTGACACAACGATGACAACAAGGGCAACAAGGAAACACTCAACACCCATCAAGGACAGTTCACTTTTCTCTTAGACAAGACACCGCAAAAAGACCAACCCGTAATACCTAGTTACAGTTCAGGACAATCCACGGAAAAATCCTTTAAGGTTATGCATTCACTAATACAGTCTTTCAAGACCTGACTTTGCGGTCTAGAAGATTCATGTTATGATTCATACAATTCTTCTTATAGGGCTAGGTTTCTTTTCTTTTATACTATTGAGTAACTATCTTAAGATCATCTCTAATATGAAATTTACTTGTTTAATTCGTTTACAAAACAAGGAGGTAATCAATTCCACAAGGCTATCTATCCGAACCCACACTACTGAAACTTGTTTCATAGCTCCATTGCATAAGGAGACAAACATAAGCTCAAAAGAAGTGGAGTATCGTTTAGGTTCGGAACCCTAATCTTCTTTGTTCAAGGATTAAAATTTTATCATAACTTAATAAAAGGGTTACA
Source organism: Taxus chinensis (assembly GCA_019776745.2). Classification (NCBI taxonomy): domain Eukaryota; kingdom Viridiplantae; phylum Streptophyta; class Pinopsida; order Cupressales; family Taxaceae; genus Taxus; species Taxus chinensis. Next base: position 375,363,663 of record CM034155.1, on the reverse strand, counting down.
AAGTACTATGGCAACGGTTAGAGAGAGAAGGTCAATTTATTTCATCATCATGATATCTGTAGTTATTAACCGGTCTTTTAATGAGACTTAAGGGTTCAACTGAATTTGGGTAAAAACTCCATTTATCATTCTCTTGATTAAGTTCGGTAAAGGATGCACAAGGGGTTCCCAAAATGGAAGTATTAGACTTAAAGTGTTCTTGTTCAAACTCCACTACTAACTAAGACATAACTATAACCCCAAAACCAACAATGATTTTACTTTTTCTTATAATACTTATCGTTTCACAACCAAGACAATAAAGTTTAATTCGTAGCTTAAGGTTAGCGAGGGTAGATTATTTTACACCAGTAGATAACCACTTTCTTTCCAATTAAAGACTCTTAATTTTATGAACCAAGAACAACTTCATTATTATCTTCTTTTTTTATTCATCTATGTATTCGTCTTATTTTATTTTTGATTATCTTTAGAAAAAGGATTTTCAACCCACAAAAATATGCCTAGAATAACATTGATACCAATACCATGGAGGGTTACTAAACAAGAAATTTTTATGACCCGAAAGAAGAAATTACCGTTATTTAATGAGAACACAATACATGGTTATAATATTTCCATTCAACATGGCACATGAAACAAAGGAATCAAGAGATCAGATTTCACTTTGGTTAAGAACAAGAAGGTAACAAAATAGGTCAAGCCATGCTACAATATTGTCATGACTGTAATTGATATTACCAAAAGAATACTCATAACAAGGTCAAGATTGAATATTATTTCTCACAAAGGTAATTACAAGTTTAACTAGAAAAGAACAAGACAAATTTAATTCATAATTACCGAACAATCCAAGGAAAGAGGCCTTCCAAACTCCATTACAAGCACCATTGCAAGAATTACAACACATTTGACTTTCGTACAAGGAACCACATTAAACAACTCGATGAGACCTTCACAAATCTTTCCTTGATCAACATGCACAAGCCATCTGAACAAGTATTAACTCGAGTCAGTTCACGAGAACTGAGCATGTTAATACTACCCATTGCAACAGTAAGCTAACATTTAACAATATCATGAAAGGAATGTTCTAATTCGAGAATGGATCAAAGCACAACCCACTAATCAAAATTCTTCACATGAGAAAGAAATTTATACCAGCCAACAAGGAGGAAGCCAAAAATTCAAGTACGAACGATATCTCAATAGTCACGGCAAGGCCTTATAGGTTAGAAAACAAAAGGTCAATTGTATAGGGATTTAAATCATGTAATCCTATGGATCACGTGATTGAAATCTAATACTCAATTCATCCATCTCAAAGAAAACTTGAGGAGTCAAAACGTACTAGCTACGACCATAGATGTGAAACAAAACAAAGTTATTCAACCCTTCCAGGAGGGGGGGGTGTTTCATGGAAATATGGTTTCATCGCCCTCTAAAAAAAACAACTCTAGTTTCAGTTTTAATCAAGGATTTTACCACTTCCTCCTTACAGGGTCTTTTAAAAGTAGTACTTGTTAACATAATCAAATCCGTTCTTCAAAAGCATATAAATGAGAGACAAAAGGCCATTATTCTACCAAAAAACCTCATCATAATCGTTAATTTCTCTAAATAATATAAAGGAAGGGTAACTCCAAAAGTCAATAATAATTTTTACAAATTTTTGACAATATCATATATATTTGAAAACTGATTGCCTTAAACAAAGTCACAAAATGGGACATTTAGTAACCAAGTCTGAAACAGAAGATATTCAAGTTCAAAAACAAGGGTTCGATACACGGTAGGCAATACACCATCGATACCCCAGATATATTTTTCTTTCAATAATAAAAAAATGGAGATACAACACATTGTCGTAAATACAGACAAGTTCACATTGTCATAAGTAACATTTACTTCCAAATCAAAACAACATATAGTTCAAGAATACTAACGGTAATGTCAACTACTATAAACATATCAAAGTCAACCATGTAATTTACAAATTACCAAACTAATAGATTCCACTAGCTTTGGTGAATTGATACCCCAAATAATATACACATTGTGCGGGTCAATACGCAACCCTGAGGGTTTTTCCTAGTGTTATTCCACAAATCAATGCCTCCACATAAGATAAATTTGTTAGAACTCGTCTCAAACATAGATTAAATTTTACTTAATCAAGCGGTAACTTTTATTTCGATCATTGTATCAAGGGCTCAAATACGGGGATGCTCGATGAGGAGAAGGTAAATAACAAAAACCTTTTTCTCTAAAACCAAAGTGAGGAAAATGTCCTTTCCTAATGTCAATATTCATTTCTTCCTAATATTAAAAAGAACATAGACACTCATATATAGATAGGGTTATCAATTTAATACAATCATAAAACCCTAGAAGAAGGGTTGATTTATTATCCATAAAACTGTTGAGCTCAACTAATCCATCCCTACAATAAGCCTTCATTACATACACACGCAAAGTTCTAATAATGAACAATACCCAACACAATCTTACCCACATGCAAAGTGCAAACCATACACAAAATCCCAAATATATTTATTGTAGAATATGATTTATGCAAATACCAAAAGAAATAAGCTATCAGGAGCGGAAAAGAACAGTCTATGCCCAAATTTTGTTTTTAAAAAAAACCAAGCAACAAAACCCAACAATATTTCTTTTCTTACAATTTGGTTTGATTTACATAATAATACAAAAGCCCATTTTTACAAATATGAAATAGAATAAGCCATTAAAAGGAGAAAGAGAGCAATTCATGCAAAACCAATGAATTTATAAGGATATACAAAAGGGATAACCAGTACACTTAAGTAGTAATTAAACTACCACGAAATCCTTTTCTAGGCATCATTTTAGGAAGGAAGAACATTCATTTCAAGATACTAAATTTAGAAGGTAGCAAAGTATTGCAAAGTGTAGATTTAACATGCCTGAAAAGAGTTCCCACCAATCGCCCAGCCTGCAATTATTTCTCCATGAGATTGCTATGACAAGAAAATCCTCTACTTTCCTCTACTAGAAAAACATCCATGCTGCAAACAGTCATGTGTGGCATGGGCAGGGGAAAAATGTGGTTACATTCGTGGTGGTTGTCCTTTCTCTTGCCCCACACACTTTCTTGAATGTGCACACCAAAACAACAACCCTCCAAAATAGTCCCCTCTGAAGCAGTTCACACGGCCTGACCTGGCGCACCCTACCAATCAGAGCAGAAAAGCGAGTAAAAACGACCCACACAAATCAAGCGGCCAACACCCAAATGGCATAAGGACCACATGGAAAAGAAACAAGCATGTTTGGAAAAAGAAGAGAGTAAGCAGTAGGGCATGAGGCTCTAAACCAATCCAATGCATTCTTAGCAAGTTCAACGCCCCTTCATAACAAGGAAACTAGTCTGCATAAAAACATTAGAGCAAAAATAGTCCACGTGACCACATTCTCTTAGGCTTTAAGTCGGTGGGAGATAATCCAATGTGTGAGTCTTCATCAATATCATTTAATGAATGGTAGGAGGCCACCAAACACCATCCCCTCACCAGCACTTACCCGAGATTCTTTGCAGAAGGAAACAATCCAACATCTAAATAGCAATAAATTTCACTTGATGATAGCCACGTGACTAGGCTAGGTCGCTACTAGAGTGGTAAGGGGGGATGGTAAGTGGTAGTTTGAAAGATTAAGTTGATCATTGAAAAAAATATCACCCCCCACCAAAACTTGTGCCACACACACACAACCTCCTTATGCATGCACACAACAGAAACCAAAGAAGCCGGGAATCCAATACCCATGCCAACTAAGCATGTTAAGAAAAACAACATACACACTAGAATGATGGAGAGAGCAGAAAAATTCATATTTTCCTTTAATTAAATGATTAAAACCACAAGCGAGCAGGCCTAATCATCCCAAGGAAGAAGACAAGGGGTTGACGTTTGAATGCGAACACGGGTCAACGACCGTTCATTGTGCCATGACGTGATGAGCCCCTCATTCCACCTACAGGAGCAACTAGAACGATACAACAACACGACACAGAGATAATTAATGGTAATAACGATTACAAATGACCATGAAATATAATAATAATAAGAATATGAAATAATGGTCGATCGGTACATAACTTAATAACATAATTATTATCATTATTTTATTATATATATATATATATATATAAACATACAACTAAAAATAATAATAATTATAATTCATAATAATAATGACGGGCAGTCAAGATCGACAATCCGAGAACACGATTTTCCTTTGATATGGAGATTGTAAAGGATGTTGCAGGGGTCAGTAACAGAAAACATTGACCATGACACAAGTAAGCACGACGTAGAAGGGGAAAGCTAATTATTCTCTATGACAAAGGCGAAGCCCACCAATGATCGATGAAATCACAATGGCATTCCATGCTTAGTAACATGTTCGCTGAAGAATGAACAGGTGTAATGATGAACATGGCATTACATTCTCCTCCCCTTAAAGAAAGCATCTTCCTCGATGCAACATAACACAGAGGGAAAGAAAATGGTAAGTGTTATCTCTCGAAAGTGCACCCTGTAGAGAGATGGTTGCAGGTTTTCTAAGCTTTCACAAATGATCTCTCTCTTTTGTAGATATAATGGAAACACCTCAGGTCTGTGGGTATACCTATTTCGAGGTGAGTCTTCGGTATCAAGTTCGGTTCCTTATTTGTGTATCCTAAACTACTTTCTGGGAGTTTGAAAGTAAAAGATAACTGTAAAAATGATTAAGATTTAAGGTGATACACCAAATTTGTATGAGGGATTTGACTGAGTATATACACAACTGATATGTGAAGGATTCTTGATGCACGAACCAATAGTTTTTCTGCAGAATATCTAAGGGCAAAACACTTGATTGTACCGAGGGAGGATCACAACAGTACTAATAAGTTAACATGCACATTAAAATTAATTAGAAAAGACTTAATTTTGCAGCAAGGTAAGGTGGTTGATCAGAGAATTTGCATTCACAAGATTGATTTAACATACACAAGACTACAAAATAACTTGGAAAGGCAGAAAATACTTCACACTTAGAGGGAAAAACTGACAAAATTTTCTTCAGTACTCATATATCCAAAAGTCCTCCAGCTAGAATCCCCTGTTCTTTGCAAAGGCACACAATATATAGCAAAATAAATTTTCCCATCTTTCCTAAAAATAGACTAATGTTGTACTCACCCATGCATCCTAATTTTATCCTTTATTTAATAATAAATAAAAGGATAAAATAATACAAACTAGTACAAGAGGCATTAATAGCCTTTGATTACACCTCAGTCAACTGAAGTTGAATATTCTATTTTTAATAAGGTTAGGTGAATAATTTTGCTAAAAATAAAATTGCCTGCTAAGCAAGTCTCTCTCCATGACATGTAACTCTGTCTCTTCTCTTTTCTGCGTTCTTGTGAAGCATGCAACAATACAACTCTCTGCCTATGAGTAAAATAACTACAACACTTAGCAATATTTGCAAAAATAATTACTCCTATGGGGACCACCTGCTATGTGCACATGTTTTGATATTTACATATTTTCCTAAGTGGTCACATGAGTGACACTTTGCAACTCCACTCCAACCTCCTTGTGGGGAACACCTTTAACTCGCTTGGTTTGGCCACCTTGGTGGACTTTAGCATATGTTTATGTATAGATGCACATAGGTTCACTTTGTAAATATGATATAATACATGGTTTTTCCACTTTGTAGTTGTCGGCTTTGGCATAAAAGGTTAGAAACACCTTTTACTTCATCATTGCATAGGAGATTTTGTCGGCCTTTTTTTTGCACATTGTTAACTTGAACTATGGTTTGACATTTGAAAGTAATGATTTTGTTTTTAAAACATGGGCTGGCCCCTTTTGAATGGTGACTCACCCCTCCATGCATTTTTCGGTGGAGATCTAACTCAGGTTGAGTTTTCTTTGATATCCGGTGATGATCTTGGGTCGTTGATTTCTATACCTTTTGTATTCGAGGTCGTTGATCCTTGACTATGATTAGGGTTTTGATCCGGAAATTAATGTGGTTGGTGTTGTTAACTAAGGTTAGTTGCTTTGGTACTATTGATCGATCATCGGCCATTTGATCTTTGTACTTGGATGAAGGTTGGTCATTGATCTCTGATCACGGTTAGGGTTTGTTAACTCCACTCCCGACCTAGCTGTAGAAGTAAAACTTGAACATGTTGATCACTTCATTTCACTTTTTTTGGTCTGTAGGCGAAGCCCTAGGAAAATTTCTCTCGACGCCATTATTCTGTTTTTATTCAAGCTCGGATTTCACTGTATTTTGGAGCTCCTTCTCTGCAGAACTCTCTGTCATATCAGGTTCATGGTCGGCACTTTCTGGTTCTTTGAGCTTTATCTGGTTTATGTTTTCTATGCAGCCATGAGAGCTCGATGTTGATATTTCTCTGTCGTTTTGATCTGTTGCAGTTTTCTGAGCAATTTTTAAAGGGATTCCACCATTGTTGGAGTTTTATGAGCTTGGCCACTCTATTATTTTTTGGCATTGCATGATTGTGAGGGTTTTGATATGGATTTATTCTAAAACCTAACTGCCGTGGATTCCTATATTCCACAATGGCCACCATTTTCCTTCATGAAGCTCGGCCTTTTTTGAGTTCCCTGTGGTTGTTCTGAGACTCGGTTTTCTCCTTTTCGAGATTTTCTTTGAAGTGGCCCCCATGGTTGATCACTTCGAGCTCTGTTGATCGGGATCTATTGATCGGGCTCTATCTTGATGCAAGGATGGTAAGTAGTTGACCTCTGAGCATGATAGTTGTCTTTTCATTTGTTACTTTGACCTCGAAACACTGATAATTCACTATTTCTTTACATATTTCATGTCTTCATGGTTCCTTGATGATTTCAAGTTGAAACCCATGTTGGGTTTCTCTTTTCTGCTGAACTTGATGACCATTCGAGGGTTGCTCAGATTTGATTTAAGCAGTAAGTACTTATTTCCTTATTCTGATTTTTCCCTTCATACCCATTGATGGGTCTGCGATAACAACTTTACTCTGCGTGTTTCCTTGATACATTCCTCGGAGGTTGTTCTAAATATTTGTATCTCTGTTTTTCATAGCTCTTTAAGTTGTATTATTATGAAATGTTATTCCAAAACTACCTTCATTAAAAAATACTCTTTTTCTAGGCTGAGAGTTGCTTTTTTTTATTACAATCTTGAGTTATACTCATCTCCTTTACTCCGAGCTTGAAATGATATACCTGATATAAATAGATAGTTACACTTTAGATCTGGGTTATTATGAATTTTCTAGCTCTGAATTTGATCTAATGATGAAATTTTATTTTACTTATCATTCAGAAATGGAACTATGGCTTCACTTTGATAGTTTCTTTTACTTATTACATTGCATGTGCTTTGTGAATCCTCCAAACTCATAAACTAGTTTTTCCATCTTCTTGGGACTGCAATATATAGTTATTTTGAAGAAAACATAGTGTTACCTTGCTTGAAACTATTTTTTTATTGTTTGACTCTTCCGCAACTCTTTGACTTGGATATGAGAGCCATTTGTATGGGTATTTACTTTGTATTCTGAAGATGATGATCTGATGCACAATTTAACTTTTCTACTCCAAATTTGATCTTTTCCTAGAGTAGGTAATGATGTTCTACATGCTTGCCTTATTGTTCTTGACAGTATGAAATATTGTTTACTTGTTTGCAAAATAAACTCTGAATTTGATGATTTTCTTAATGAAAGTTTGAACTTGCATTCTTTGTATTCCTTTATTTCAAATTTTGAGATGGTCCTTTGTAATATTGTAAGTGGCTTTCTGGTAATTGTAAACAATTCTTCACCTGTTGTAGCACCATTTTCAGGCATAAGCCTTGATTTAGATGCTTTGTTGAAATACTGCAACTTGTTTCTTTTACTTAGATGTTTTTATTTCCTTGATAGTAGTATTTCTGGCAAGCTGGAAAATTTTAAAATTTGATTTTACATGGCAAAGCCCTGGCAAAATTTTCCCAGAATATTTTTTTAATGTATTTCTAGAAATAAGAGTTGTATTTTCTGATCCAGAATACATAAAGTAACACTTTTCATGCTGAACTGATATAGCAATTAACAACTGAAAACATGATAGTTGTTTCTCTTAATCATGTAATGTTTTTCTTCTTTTTGTATCACTTATTTTATTTGCATAGTTATTTTAAAGCATGTAGTAATTGAAACAGCATGATGAAAAGTTGTAAATGTCCATTTTACATGGCGAATCCCTGTCAAAATTTTCCCAGAATCTTCTCTCTCATCCTGTTTCAGCTGTAATCCCTTTTTTACTTTCAGCTTCAACTTCTTGAAATTTGATTCTCCCTCTTATTTGCAAACTGAAAAATGTACTTCTATCTTCCATTCTCTCTTCTGAGCTCTAACCTCTTCCATTTGTAGAATGTTTGTTGAAATTTGAGTTGCACTCTTCCTTCTTCTTAGCATGTACTTATGACTTATCTATTTATCTCTTTGGTTGCAACCTGTACCTGCACACTTAGGAAAACAGTTAGGAAATATTTAGGCTTTTTGGCCTCTCTTATGTCCATGTTTTCTTCTTTCTTTTACTTTCTTCTTTTTGAGTGAAAAAAACATGCAAGTAATTTGTCCTTCAAGTAGAATACATCTCCTAATTAGGGGAAGATTCATATGCACGAAATAGGATAGTGTAGGAATATGGATTAACCCTGAGCTCTTTATTCATGATTTCCTTGTTTTTGCTTTTCAGGTACCATGCCTTAAGGATGAAAGGAGCTGCCAAGGAGATGCTCTGCACAATGAAGAATATACAAGGCAATGACGGGTTCACTCATACTCCTTTACTTTCTCTTTCATGCATGTGTATCTTTCTTTTCAGTAGCTGTACTTTACTTTTCAGTTACATCCCACGGCTTGTGTGGGAATCATTTGACTCTCCTTGTGAATAAAGCATTGAATTCTGTAAATGAGTTGTATATATCTTTCTACATTTCTACTCTCTGTATGGATTGTATAATTAACTAAACAACTCAGTAACATAATTGAATGTCTTAATCATGAAGGAAAGAATATTGAATAGAACTTGTAACATTCACTAATGAACTCTGATTTTTATGTGATCTGCACTTATGTTTGCTGTTCCAAAACTTTACACTTCACCTACTCTGCAGTTAGATGTCCTCATCAAGACAACATAAATGTCCTTCAGGGATTGTTTTCTTTTCCTGAGGGTGGTCATGAAATTGCAGACTATGTGCTGTTACATTTTGTAACAACACACATAGTTGTAGATTTCATGCAATCTTTTAAATAAATCAGCATTAACGACATAATCTAATATAATCTCCCATAGCTTAGGTATACTTCACCAATGCTATCCATCGTAACAAAGTTTCGAGTTGCCCATTTTTTCACAAGTGTAAAAATTGTCAACAGTAAGCAACAAGGAACAAATGAGGAAAAGGTACACTCTATGGTCAAGATTTCATACTTTAAAGCACGATCATGGGGTGGCCTTGGGAACATTTGGCAGAAATTTTAACTTTCAAGGTTCTGTGAAGATTGGAAGTTCCCTCTTATTTGTTATTTCATTAGTCTCTTTCCATTAACATTATTCCTAATTCCAGATTCTTTTAAAAAAAATTCATTGTTGTAGAGTCTTGGTTTATTCCTTATTGTGGGTGCCCAACATGAACTGCTATCACAACACCCTACTAGGGTCATACAAAACAATACAATTTCACAAGCATACTACTACAAAATTTCATAATGGTACCACACCATAAGAGATTAATCAAATTGTGGAAGGGAATAAGCACATTCCACATAACATGGTACTTTTCACACATCTATGACTGACGTATAATACTTGAACAAAAGTGTACCACAACGACTAGACATTTCCTCAACTCCACAGTGAAGACTTTACATAGCTCAAAAAAAAATAGCTACATGTACATAGTGTCAACAAGGAAACCAAAGCCATATCCACAACATCACACAACATATCTAACTAACATGAGTAACACATATATCATAATACCACAGCTAAAACATCATAAAAAATCTGCATACCTCCTGAAGCATCAGTCACACACACACAAAGACAAATCTCTTATGCCTCCCTCAAACTCTTATGCCTCCCTCACGTCTCGTATGCCTCCCTAACCCAAGTTACATAATAACTTGTGGTTCAACAACCCGCTAGTTATCTATAACTCCTTTGGCAGTAACCCCATACATCGAAGTAGGTCCATAGGTCCAACCATTTCATGGTGCTTCCCATGATTCTATCCACACATCACAACAATAGAACTAGCATAGCAATCCAATCCAAATGCCAAGTGGCAAAGTACAAGCCTTGGGCAAGATGGTAAAATCTTAAAATTGAAAAGAAGATCCAAAACCAAGAGAAAAAAATGTCCAAATAGCCATAGTGTCAAAATTCACATGCTAGTGCCACAAACCAAGGAAATTGCCAAAAATATAAAACATGGAAATCAATAAAACTGTTGGTCCTTCCAAAATAAACTAAAAAGTTCAATTTATGAATATAAATACACATATAATAATATCACATTACAATAACTGTGTGGCCTTATCTGGCCACCAAGGGGGTACTCAACAAGTTTTTGGCACTCGGAACATCGAGCCTCATCTCATAAAAAAAAGAATAACATAACAATAGTACAACTGTCATCATCTCTATTGGAATCATCTCGCCACCACTTCGAAAAGGCTAAACACAGTCATAGCTATACTTAGGTTGTGTCCATACAACAACCACAAGGAGAGAGAAAAGGGGACATGGGTCTTCATCTACTGAGCCTAAGGTCAGCCTGAGTTACTGGCCCATGATACACATCCCCTCACTCCAAACATACACTCTTACTGATTTCCCTCTGGGTCGGTTAGCATAAGGTTCACAACATAACATGCAACTACATCACTACACAATGGTGGTTGACACACATTAATCAAAGCACCTTTGCAAGGCATATATAGGGTATATCACATACATTACATTCACAGTTATAACATACCACATCATCACATGCTACACCCAAAGTGCAATCACCATACAATAGGGATCATATACTCACCATATCTCCCAAATTCACGATGTTATTCATTACATATCACATGAATTTACAATTATGATGAGCACCATTACGACATCCAGTCAACTTCCACATAGCATGGAAATACACATATTTCTACACAAATGGTGATGACATCCTTAAGGAAGCCAGTTCACTACAACCAATCTGGTTACACAACATATCAGCACACCCACACATCACGAATGTCAAAAGGGTCTAACACATTGAAATCAATAATCACATTTCTTTCACACACAAAAAAATAGTGTTTCACACTCAAATTCACATATAATTCCTGAAAAGGAGAGAGAATACTCTCATCTTCAACACATCAACATCCCATCAGTTATGCACTAAGTGACATATACAACATGTGCGCTACCAATATCAAAATTATGACATAGTTCACATCACGCTTAAATCACATTACTCTTCCAATATCAACCACCATCATGTAACACCATCACCAACATGCAGCACCATCATGTAATATCATCGCAACTCCAAAATGGCCGAGAGGTTCGAGAGTATGAACCTCCACTCTGATACCAAGTGTAACACCCACTATTTCAGACACACAAGACAATATAGAAAAATACAGGATAATTTTTTTTGACTTGTTGAAACATAGCACGACACAACAGGTGGTCACAATGGCTACAACTATCTCCTTGATTAACTTTACACAACGATGACCACAAGGGAAGCAAGGAAACACTCAATACCCATCAAGGATAGTTCACTTTTCTCTTAGACAAGACACCGCAAAAATATCAATCCGTAATACCTAGTTACAGTTTAGGACACTCCAAGGAAATTTTTTTAAGGTTATGCATTCACTAATACAGTCTTTTAAGACCTAAATTTGCGGTCTAGAAGATTTATGTTATGATTCATACAATTCTTCTTACAGGGATAGGTTTCTTTTCTTTTATACTATTGAGTAACTATCTTAAGATCATCTCTAATATGACATTTATTCATTTAATTCATTTACAAAACAAGGAGGTAATCAATTCCACAATGCTATCTATCTGAACCCACACTACTAAAACTTTTTTCATATCTCCATTGCATAAGGAGGCAAGTGTAAGCTCAAAAGAAGTGGAGTATTGTTTAGGTTCGGAAACCCTAATCTTCTTTGTTCAAGGATTCAAATTTTATTATAAATTAAGAAAAGGGTTACAAATTACTATGGAAATGGTTAGAGAGAGAAGGTCAATTTATTTCATCATCATGATCTCTATAGTTATTAACAAGTCTTTTAATGATTCTTAAGGGTTTAACTAAATTTGGGTAAAAACTCCATTTATCATTCTATTGATTAAGTTCTCTAAAGGATGCACAAGAGGTTCCCAAAATGGAAGTATTAGACTTGAAGTGTTATTGTTCAAAATACCCTACTAACTAAGACATAACTATAACCCCAAAACCAACAATGATTTTACTTTTTCTTATAATACTTATCTTTTCACAACCAAGACAAGAAATTTTAATTCGTAGCTTAAGGTTAGTGAAGGTAGATTATTTTACACCATTAGATAACCACTTTATTTCCAATTAAAGACTCTAAATTTTATGAACCAAGAACAACTTCATTATTATCTTCTTTATTTATTCATCTATGTATTCATCTTATTTTATTTCTGATTATCTTTAGAAAAAGGATTTTCAACCCACAAAAATATGCCTAGAATAACATTGATACCAATACCATGGAGGGTTACTAAACAATAAAGTTTTATGACCCAAAAGAAGAAATTACTGTTATTTAATGAGAACATAACACAGGATTATAACATTTCCATTCAACATGGCACATGAACCAAAGGAGTCAAGAACAAGAAGGTAACAAAATAGGCAAAGCCATGCTACAACATTTTCATAACTGTAATTGATATTACCAAAATAATACTCATAACAAAGTCATGATTGAATATTATTTCTCACAAAGGTAATTACAAATTTAGCTACAAATGAAAAAGACAACTTTATTTCACAATTACCAAAAAATCCAAGGCAAGAGGCCTTCCAAACTACATTATAATCACCATTGCAAGAATTACAACACATTTGACTTCATACAAGGAACCACATAGAATAACTCGATGAGACCTTCACAAATCTTTCCTTTATCAACACGCACAAGCCATCTGCACAAGTATTAACTCGAGTCAGTTCGCGAGAACTGAGCATGTTAATACTATCCATTGCAATAGTAAGCTAACATTTAACAATATCATGAAAGTAATTTTCTAATTTGAGAATGGATCAAAGCAAAACCCTCTAATCAAAATTATTCACATGAGAAAGAGATTTATACTAGCCAACAAGGAGGAAGCCAAAAATTCAAGTACGAACGATATCTCAATAGTCACAGTAAGGCCTTATAGGTTAGAAAACACAAGGTCAATCGTATTGGGATTTCAATCAAGTAATCCTATGAATAACGTGATTGAAATCTAATACTCAATTCATCCATCTCAAATAAAACTTGAGGAGTCAAAACGTACTAGCTACGACCATAGATGCGAAAAAAAATAAAGTTATTCAACCCTTCCAGGAGGGGAGGTTTCATAGCAATATGGTTTTGTTGCCCTCTAAAAAAACAACTATAGTTTCAGTTTTAGTCAATGACTTTACCATTTCCTCCTTATAGGATATCTTAAAAGTAGTACCTGTTAACATAATCAAATCTGCTCTTCAAAAGCATACAAATGAGACACAAAATGCCATTATTGTACAAACAAACCTTATCATAATCGTCAATTTCTCTAAATAATATAAAGGAAGGGTAACTCCAAAATTCATTAATAATTTTTACAAATTTCCGACAATATCATATATATTTGAAAAATGGTTTTCTTAACGAAGTCACAAAACAAGACATTTAGTAACCAAGTCTGAAACATAAGATATTCGAGTTCGGAAAGAATGGTTTGATACATGGTAGGAAATACACCATTGATACCCCAGATATATTTTTCCTTCAATAATAAAAAATGGAGATACAACACATTTTCGTAAAGACAGACAAGGTTACATTGTCACAAGTAACATTTACTTCCAAATCAAAAGAACATATAGTTCAAGAATACTAACGGTAATGTCAACTACCATAAACATATCGAATTCAACCATGTAATTTACAAATTACCAAACTGACAGATTCCACTAGCATTGGTGAAATGATACCCCAAATAATATACACAGTGTGCGGGTCAATACGCAACCCTGAGGGTTTTTCCGAGTGTTATTCCACAAATCAATGCCTCCACATAAGATAAATTTACTAGAACTTGTTTCATACATAGATTAAATTTTAATTAATCAAGCAGTAAAATTTATTTCAAACATTGTATCAAGAGCTCGAATATGGGGCTGCTCGATGAGGAGAAGATAAATAACAAAAACCTTTTTCTCTAAAACCAAAACAAGGAAAATGTCTTTTACTAATGTCAATATCCAATTCTTCTGAATATTAAAAAGAACATAGACACTCATATATAGATATGGTTATCAATTTAATAAAACCATAAACCCTAGAAAAAGGGTTTATTTATTTTCCATAAAATTGCTAAGCTCAACTAATCTAGCCCTACAATAAGCCTTCATTACAAACACACGTATAGTTCCAGAAATAAACAATACCTAACACAATCTTACCCACATACAGAGTTCAAACCAGCCACAAAAGCCCAAATATATTTATTGTAGAATATGATTTATGCAAATACCAAAAGAAATAAGCTATTAGGAGAGGAAGAGAATAGTTTATACCCAGATTTTGTTTTAAAAAAAAACCAAGCAAAAAAACCCAAAAATATTTCTTTTCTTACAATTTGGTTCGAATTACATAATAATGCAGAAGCCCATTTTTTAAAATATGAAATAGAATAAGCCATTAAAATGGGAAATAGAGTAATTCATGCAAAACAAGTGAATTTAGAAGGAGATACAAAAGGGATAACCAGCACACTCAGGAAGTAATTAAACCACCACAAAATGTTTTTCTAGGCACCATTTCAGAAAGGAAGAGCATTCATTTCAAGATACTAAAAATAAGGTAGCAAAGTATTGTAAAGTATAGATTTAACATGCCTGAAAAGAGTTCCCACCAGTCGCCCAGCCTACCATTATTTCTCCACAAGCTTGCTATGACAGGAAAATCCTCTACTTTCCTCTGCTAGAAAAACGTTCATGCTCCAAACAGTCACACTTGGCATAGGCAGGGGAAAAATGTAGTTTCATTCGTGGTGGTTGGCCTTTCTCTTACCCCATGCACTTTCCTAAATGTGCACACCAAAACAACAACCCTCCAAAATACTCCCCTCCAAAGCAGTTCAAATGGCATGACCTGAAAAACCCTACCAATCAGAGTAGAAAAGGGAGTAAAAACGACCCACACAAATCAAGTGGCTAACACCCAAATGGCATAAGGACCACACGAAAAAGAAACAAGCACGTGTGGCAGAGGAAGAGAGTAAGAGGTAGGGCAAGAGGCTCTAAGCCAATCCAACACATTTTCAGCAATTTTAATTCCCCTTTATAACAAGGAAACTAGTCTGCAAACAAAATCAGAGAAAAAACAATCCACGTGACCACATTCTCTCAGGTTGTAAGTCGGTGGGAGATAATCTAATGCATGAGTCTTCATCAATATCATTTAATGAATGGCAGGAGGCCACCAAACACAATCCCCTTGCCAGCACTTACCCAAGATCCTTTGCAAAAGGAAACAAGCCAATGTCCAAACAACAATAAATTTCACTTGATGATAGCCACGTAACTAGGCCAGGTTACTGCTAGAGTGGTAAGAGGGGGTGGTAAGTGGTAGTTGGAAAGATTAAGTTGATCATTGAAAAACAAATAGCAGCCCCCTCCAAAACTTCTGCCACACACACACAACCTCCCTATGCATGCACATGACCGAAACCAAAGAAGACGAAAACCCAATACCCACGCCAACTAAGCAGGTTAAGAAAAAAATTACACACTTGCATGATGGAGAGAGTAGAAAAAAGTCATATTTTCCTTTAATTAAATGATTAAAACCACACATGAGCAGGCCTAATCATCCCAGCGAAGAATACAAGGGGTTGATGTTCGAATGCAAACTCGGGTCAATGACCGCCCATGGTGCCACGACGTGGTGAGCCCCTCGTTCCGCCTACGGAAGCAACTAGAACGATGCAACAATATGATACAGAGACAATTAATGTTAATAACGATTAAAAATGGCCATGAAATATAATAATAATAATATGAAATAATGGACGATCGGTACATAACTTAATAATATCATTATTATCATTATTTTATTTAATATATATATATAATTAAAACTTACAACTAAAAATAATAATAATTATAATTCATAATAATAATGACGGGAAGTGAAGATCGACAATCTGAGAACACAATTTTCATTTAATAGGGAGATCG
Organism: Taxus chinensis; assembly: GCA_019776745.2. Classification (NCBI taxonomy): domain Eukaryota; kingdom Viridiplantae; phylum Streptophyta; class Pinopsida; order Cupressales; family Taxaceae; genus Taxus; species Taxus chinensis. The sequence continues at coordinate 375,347,064 of CM034155.1, read as the reverse complement.
TAAAGGACGTTATAGGGGTTAGTAACAGAAAATATTGACCATGACACAAGCAAGTATGACATTGAGGGGGAAAGCTGATTATTCTCTGTGACAAAGGAAAAACCCACCAATGATCGACGGAAGCACAACGACATTGCACGCTTAGCAACATGGTTTCCAAAGAATGAATAGGTGTAATGATGAACGGGGTGTTACAATTCTAAGGGATAAATATCAGATGTCAAAAAAAGAGTCAGGTTTTATACCGTAAGAATGTGCTCTTTTCCGTAAAGTTACTAGGTGGATCACTATCTGAGCATCTAATTCGGATGAAAGACCTCCAAGGCCATTTATCTTCCATAAATAAAAGTGGAAAACGATGATATGGTAGCTCTAGTTCTGAACAACTGACCTTCTTTGTATGAGTCATTTGTGGAGGCACTCCGTTTAATGGCTAAAAGTCAAAATCTCACATTTGACAAGGTGAGTTCCTACCTATTGAAAAAGAACAGAGACAAATTCAGGAAGAATCTAGTATGACCAATCAGAGAGTGCTCTTATCATGTAGTCAAAAGGAAAGTGGAGACGTCATCCGGGTGAGTCCTCTACTCGGTATTCAGTCACATGCTATTAATGTCACAAGTTTGGGCACCTTAAGATGGATTGTCAGAAGCAGAAGTATGATCTTTCGCAACATAACAAAAATTCATGTGATGAGGAACATGAGGCAACAATAGCAGAAGAGAAGGATTTGGATGATAGGCATGCTCTTTATTGTCTTATGACATCATGCTCGCATGACAGTGGTACTAGTTACTAGATCATTGACTCCGGTGCATCCACACACTTTTCATGTCACAAGGACGGGTATGTTTCATTTATTGCAAAGATATGTTCTAAATCAGTAATGCTAGTTGATGGAGAATCACTTGTAGTAGAAGGGATAAGAGATATATTCATTATATTTAATAATTCTCATAAACAGTTGGTATGGAATGTTAGATATGTACCTTCTTTACAAAATAATATTCTATCTATTCATCAACTAATTGAAAATCCCAATATTTTTGTGGATTTTTGTGGGAAGAAGTTTTTTGTTTCTTATATGAAACAAAGATAGATGATTTCTCTTGGTATTGGGTAGGTGGCCAATATCGACTTGTTAATCCTACTACGATCAAAATCAATGCAAATGTCAAGGATGGCTCCAACATACAGGATATACGGGAGTCTAACATGCCTTGGGAGGATGGGTTTCCACATTCTAAAGAACAATTGGTTATGGATGGAGAATCCATTACTCTAGATGCAATGATGATGCATGGTGAGATGGCATGCCAAGCCACTCACTCAAAGGTACTTGCTCGAAGGATAACAGAGCATGAACATTTTTCTCATTGTGTTGTGAAATATATTTCCCAACAAAGGGGGATAAATGAGCAAATAGATGAGACAGAGGAGTTGGTTCTCACTCCTACTAGTGCGGAGATGGTTATTTCTCCCAATTCTGAGACAGGGATGTTTGTTTCTCCTACTATTTTTGAGTTGGTTCTAACTCCTACTACACAGATGGTCACATTTCTTTTCTTGAAAAGGTTATATGAGCACTACATGGTGTTGTAAGGACACGTTCAAGGTGAATTCGATTACAAGCTAATTGAGTCTCTGTATAGAATCCTCCATGCCACACAAGCCTAGAACAGATTTCTCAATCCACCTCTTCTAGTTTCTGATTCTAGGACTCTAGAGATGGGGCTGACACTCTCAACTATTAATGATTCATCATTGGTTAATGAATCACGTAACAGAGAATCAGTGGACTACTTTCCATAACCTTTGTTCACACAACCAAAATTTTCTTTTGTGGTTCTTCTCCATTCAACAACCACAACACAACAATGGATTGGTGATTTTTAAGTACAACCTATGACACAGTCTATAGATCTAATGACTAAACATATGGCCTTTACGACATTTGTAAAATTTTGGGACAAATTTGGTATTGTTTCGAGTTTAGGCATTAAGATGATGTGTTAAAATATAGAGCATTATATAGCATATAATGTGGTTATGTAGTTGTCATTCGGTTGGTAATTGTTTAACCAATCTGTAACCACCTCTTCCTATATAATAAACGGTGTCACACTTGTTTGAGTGTGCATTCAGTCTTCTCTAAATTCTTTCTTCTCTTTGCATATGCTGGCACAAACTAATGTGGTTATGTAGTTGTCATTCGGTTGGTAATTGTTTAACCAATCTGTAACCACCTCTTCCTATATAATAAACGTTGTCACACTTGTTTGAGTGTGCATTCAGTCTTCTCTGAATTCTTTCTTCTCTTTGCATATGCTGGCACAAACTACAAAAATAGAGGTGCATAGATTCCCTTGCCTTATCATTACATGGTGTACCTTTTATATGATGGGTTAGCTAGAAAGGAGCAACAACAAGCAACAACCAAATTGAAACCATATTATTGCATGGATGAAGTAACACAATCTATAAGTCTATAAGATCATGTGCAAATTACTGAATTAGAGTTGAATGCCCTGTTCAAGGTTATATAGAAGGGTGTATAAATAATTTCTACACCAATAACATAATATAGAAACTCATAAATGCATTATAATCATATAAAATTTGGCCTACATAGATGGCATTTGTAGTATTTTACATCAATGCCAATGCCCTTGGTTAGACACTTCAAAGCCCTCGGTTAAGATTTATGGGTTCCTCTTATTAACAACATAGTTAGCAGGTCTGGATGAATCTGAATGAGGTAGATTCTAGACTTTTTAGTCTAGCCAAACCAGTTGGGTTCAGAATTTTTAGTTCCACCGAATCAGTTTTTTATGGTATGAACCAAATATCTTTTTATCAATTTTGAAAATATAATTGTTTACATATAATAAATTAAAATTAAAAGTTAAAAGGGTTTGTCCCTGGGGTGAAGCAGTGACACGCAGCCCCTGTCACAGTGTGGTCCACCATTTAGACCCCATGAGTACCTCCTCGAACTCGAACTGAGGGAAAAATGGAGTGAGAAAAAGATACAGTGCAAGCAGTGATGAAAAAGGAAAGAATTTCAAATGTAATCTAAATGTTTGTTCATATCTCCCAAAAGAAAAGGATTTTTTTTAAATCAAAAAATATTAATCTAGATAAAATAAACACTAAAATAAATATATACGCCTCATTAATTATATCATATATATACATTTGATATGACTTAATGAAACATCTCATGGATTGGATATGTATCTTTTGCATATAGTGATATTTTTATGAGGCTTAAATAAAGTTCTACAATTATTTATAATTTTCTGGGAATAACAAAACTTTTTTAAAACCCTGAACATTCAAAACCTTTTACACTGGAGTTCAAACTGAACTTCTCATAACCATGCTTTAGGGCACTTCTTGAGAACTTTAGACTCCTTGCAGAGACAACAAACTTCATATATATACATTTGATACAACTTAATGAAAAATATCATGGATTGGATATGTATCTTTTGCATATTGTGATATTTTTATGAGACTTAAATAAAGTTCTACAATTATTTATAATTTTCATAAAGTTCTAAAATTATTTATAATTTTCTGGGAATAACCAAACTTTTTAAAAACCCTGAACATTCAAACCTTTTACCCTGGAGTTCATACTGAATTTCTCATAACCATGCTTTAGACCTAACTTCTTGAGAACTTTAGAATCCTTACAGATACAATAGAAGAGAAAATTTGTATGACATCCTTATGATAACTTTCAACATGTAAGAATTGATTGGCATAACTAATATCATGTAATTTTTCTCATTGATAGTCCCTCCCTACCTTTGGAAAATTCACTTCTGACTCTTTAGACTTTTTACTCCCAGTACCATCTAAGAGTCTATTGTTGATATCCCTCTTCCCCTCAAGGATATTCTATCATTATAATCTGTATACGGACTAAAAATAAATTAAATCAAACCCCTTAGAATTAAAAATTGGCATTTCCTTTCTCAGTAGATGAGAGCTTTAGTGATAAATCATAGGAACTTTCATAGTAGAGCTCAGGTTCAAATTTCTAATAAATGTAGTAAACATTGAAATGCCGAGCCTAGGTTCAAATCTAATGAGGAAAGAAAGTGTTCAAATTGGATCCTCTCCCCATTTTTCCTTTTGACATCTAGAAAAAACATGCACGAACCCCTCACACTACAAAAAATATGGATGAAAAGGATAGGGAGCTGCAATATTTACCTACCCATACTTCACAATCTATCAGATAGTCCTTATATGAGGATTTATGATGTATTAAGGAGAACATTGACTTGGTTGAATATAAATGGTTTGTACTTATCTTTGCAAAATTCAAAGTTATTAAAAGAGTTCCAAGACTTGAGAGTTTATGAGGGATATATCCCCCCACTGAAGGAGGGAACATATAAAATAGATCCCAATAATAGGAAATCTCCTCAGTTACCTAGTAACAAGCCTACCACAAATATTTTTGATGAATTGACATCAGCAATGACTAAGACTGGAACTTCAAAATATTTTTTGATTCAAAATACTGAGGGGATACTATTGAAGGCTATGCAAGATGCCCTCATCAATGAAGCAATGCCAATCCAAACAAAGTAAAACTTATTTAATACACAAAAACTTCTTTTAGAATTGTTATCTTGATCATCTATCATTAGAAAGATGATGAGGGGAGCCTTAGCAAGTGTTGATCAACAATCCAAATCATAGAGTACCAAGGAAAGAGGGGGCACTAAATCTCAGGCACTTTGAGAGAGTTAAGAAGAAAGTTAAAATAGTGCAACATTTGGTGAGGGATATTGGCATTTTAGTGAATGAAAGTGGTCGTGTATCAAAAAAGCACAAACATAGAGATCCTGAGGTAATTAATCCCCCTACTCTAACATAAGCTCAAAAGGGAGTGGTTACTTCATTTTCTCATTAGGTGTTTCCATCCCATATTCATGAGAATGTGTATTCTACTCCAAGTTTTATATCACCCAGTATAACTGCCTTTTCATCTCCTACTGGAACTATTCCATAAATAATTGATAGTTTTAATGTGTCTAATCAATCATTTGGTGTTGGGAAGGAACAAGTGAAAAACAAACCAGTGATTGAGCAATCTCAAAAGCAATCAAAAATAATTGATGAGATAGTTAAACTACTTACATAAGTTCGTGAACTTGAAATGGTTGATGTAAACATTAAAACTGATACAACTGAGATTATAAGTGTCCTTGAATAAGAAGTGCATGCTCAATATCTTCATCAGGCATCAAGTTCAAGCATGGGGGATCAACCCCAAAAAACTTCAGAGTAAAGGTACAACCTTTGCCATGAATGTTGAAAATATATTTCAAACAAGTTTGAGTGACACACTTGTAATAGGTGTTTTTTATACTGAAACCCAACCACCAAAGGATTTAAAGGAATTCAAGGAAGGTGAGGTATCTCAAGAGACAAACCTAATGACATAAGTTGAAGCTGAAGTATCTAAAGAAATAATAAAACTTGTTGAGATTCCTCTTAAAGAAAGTGTAAGTAAAATAGGAATCACACCCTAGGGCTCAATCTACAAAACATGAGGTGGTGGAGGAATATATCTAAGAAGATTCATCATCAAAATAACCACCTACAGGGAGTGAAGATATTTTGAAAGATAAGGATCCATTCAAATCCCCAAGTCTAGAAAAATATATTCCAAAAGAGATTACAAAAGTGATAACTATTTCAACAGGGAATGTAGATACAAGTACAATGACCACTTTTGTAGAAGGTCCAAATGAAGCATTAAGTGAACCTATGGTTTCTATAGACTATAAAGGTCAAGAAGAAAAATAAGTGAGTGGTAAAAATTCAAAGACGCCACTTAGCCACAGATTCAAGAACAATGCAAAGGAAAGTTAGGGGTTGTAACACTTGAAAGAGAAAAGAAAGTGGTAAAGGTTGTAAGTCCCCACGAATAGACCAACATGGATTTAGAACCTTGGATGTTACGAGTCCCCACCAAGGACAGACAAAGGGTGATATTACAGAAAGAGACTTTAATATCAAGCACGTATAATTGGGAAAGCATACCAAGGAATCATTAAATAAATAAGTTACAGTGGCAGTTGAAGGCTTGCTACAAAAGGTAGATGAGGATAAAATGTATAAAAAGTAGCTGAAAGAGTAGATAAAAACACTAACTTCATGATTACATAAATTGGTAGGGCCTTTAGAAGGAAATCAAGAAGTGCAAATACTAGTGTTACCCCTTAGATGCTGGATAAAATAGAAAAGGCTAGTAAGAAAGTTGAAGCAGTGGATAAATGGGTAGAGGATCTATCTCAGAAAGGGAGAGAAATTATTGAAAAGGAAACAAATCGGTATGGAGACTTTACAAAAACACTTGATGACATTGAAGAAATCCTTTAGCAATGTGAAAATGAATTATATTCTTGAGAAGGGATTTTTCCTAAACTTGAAACAATAAATCATCTTGATGAAGATTTGGTAGAAAAAGAGTGAATAGTGCCACCTGAAGAGAAGGGAACTCACTTTGTGATGGAAGATCTAGCCAGAACCAGGGTGGAAACTATAAATAAAGTTAAGGAAAATTTGGTAATTGAGAAGGAATGGTTAGGAAAGACTATTGATAACATAGACAACATACTGAAACAGATAGTATTTTATAAACATAAAATCATTTATGGGAATTGGAAACTTGATACCCTAACTAAATCCTTTGACAAATACATCAAGTAGGAACCTTTTTCTAATGATGTTATCAAAATACTCATCCTTGTAGAGAACAATATTTTTGAGATGACTAAGAAATTGAGGGAGTATAAGCTAAGAATGTCCAAATTTGTTGATGTATTAAGTAAGCATCACATGATATTCAAATATCATTCGAGACCTGATGAATAAGAGATGATATAACTAAATCAAAGGTATGATGCATATAGATAAAGGTGGTTAAACGAGGAAGAAGATGACAAATATGAAGATGTAACTATGATTTACTAGTGCGAAAGCTTAGGCTTGTTTTTCCTAACATTTCTCATCTTTTCATTATTAAATACTCTTGTTTTATGTTAATTGAACACTAATTTGAATTTATAATTTCAAGAATAAATGCGACTTGATACAATATAGTAGACTTTTATATTTCTTTGATAGAATTCTAAATCTATTATCAAGCATCAGTATTGATGTAACAAATTGAGTATTTTGTATTATTGAAAAAAGCAAGATAGGGGTTCTATAGGGGCTCCATCCCATGGAAAATTTCACATATATTCTTGATATTACATTCAATAGAAACTAAGAGAAAATACATTATATTCTACTAAGAAAAAATCCTCTTTGTAAAGAGGAAGTTTCTTCACAAGCCTATTCTTTATATGAACAAATTATGTTGTTCTAACCATCATTTTCATAAACATTATGTCCCCTGTTAAATTACGAGACATACCAAAAGACATAAACTCATCAATAATTTCTATAAGACCATCCAACAAACCAATCAATTATGATCTTCTCTCATAAGAGGAAACCCATTCAGTAATGTCTAGACCACCTTTAGGAAAGGTCTTCTTCCCTGTTGTTTGAAATTGGAAGGTGGATTTGTAGTTTGTCCAAAAGTTGGAAGTCCCACTACAACTATTTCTGGAGAAGATGGAGTAGTAAGTTTGGAACTAGACTCACCCCCACGTTTATTCATGAATATTGGTGATATCCCAAGAGGCTGTGAAGACATAGTCCTTGATGATTTATTTTCCATAATTGAAACATGTTGCTCCAATTCATTCATCTTGTGAAAGAGAATAGGCACTGTACATAGTGAAATCCCTTCACCAAGTGCATAAGATTCTAAGGCGATATATTTCACATTGAATCCCTTGTCATATGTAAAAGATCATTTGTAGTTAGATGCACTTGTCGCACTAGGCCTGCTCTTGATCTAAAATTGTTTTAACACCTTAGGAGTTTATTGATGTTCTAACCTGAAGAGGTGTAAATACATCATTTGAAAAGGTATAGAACATAGGAATAAGCCTGATTAATCTTCATATCAATGCAACTCGAATATCTTGAGATGTCAATGGCCCTGTGTAGTCTTCAGGATCTGCAATCTCAAATAGTGTTCTCATGAAATATTCATTAGGAATTGATATATCAAAAATCCTATGCAAATCTTCTAAGGATATACTTTTCAAGTTAGATGCTAATAGTGTTCCTACCATATTGTAGATAAAATATCACCAAGCCTCTTGCACTCGTAATAAAATATGTGAGTTTTTAGTAGAAACAATGTGAATTTATAGGAAAGGTGAAGCTGACGAGATGAAAAAAACAAAATCATGGTGAGATTATTCTAAAATATTGTCTGTGATACTCGCACGAAGGAAATAAACTTGAAAGAAACTAACATCATCCAAAAATGAATTGATTGACCCAATGAGACATAAAACATGTGGAAGTATTCAATTTAGAAAGATACAAACATAAATGTGTCTCTCGAGGCATATTCCCAAAAGGCAGGAATGATTAGCAATCAAATCAAACCATTTTAAGGGTGTTCAGAAATCATTAAAAGGGTCTCTCGAATTTCCCAAAGTAAAAATGATACCAAAAAGATGACATGGCATCTCATTCATTCTAGGAGAATGAAAAAATATAAATCATTTGTAAATTTTCCACATGGCACCACAAAATTAGAATAGTTTCAAAAGGAGATCAGATTGTTTGCCACGAGGAAGAATAATCTCTTGAAGACTCAAATTTTTTGGGGGAAAAAATTAAATGTGAGTGAGAGAGAGAGAGAGAGAGAGTTGTATATATATGAGAGGAATGTTCTCGTATATGGGAGGTTAAATTTTCTAAGTGTTTAGATAAAATAGAGAAAAAATGACTGTACCTTTCTTGAGACACCTAAATAGAACTGAGAATCCAATAAGTTGTTTTATTTGGTCCAAATATTATCATGTCAAGATGATTGCGAGTATACAGTCATTGGAAAGCATTGATGCCACAGGATTTGTGGTCCCTTACTAAGAAAATTTGAATTTATTGAAATTAACTGTGTTATCTCCTTAACAATGTTATATTTTTCTTTAGGTAGAATAGTTTGAATCATCTAGTTGTTTGTCCCTTTTGTAATTTTAGGTTAATAGTTTCTATCAATTAAACTAGATCTTGTCTTTAGTTGTGGTGTTTTGGCAACTGCAATCACACTGCAAATAGAGATTTCTTTCTATAGTATGATAAACTAGTTTTAAATTCATGTTTTTGTTTTTCATTTGAGGAGATTTTAGTAAGATTTTGAGTTTATCTGAATTGTAGGTTAACAATATCTGTTAATGTTTTGTTGAAAATTTAGCATGAGATTTGTGTCTAAATTCTCAAATGTTGTGTGAAATCTTTTACTCTTGGTCTTTCATGAGTGCATACCTTCTAGTTAAAGGTTTTTTATTAGTTGTGTGATGTCTTTTTCTTTCGTTGAGGCAATATTCAAACATTTGTAAGGTTTTCCTGAGAAATTTGTATAATCAACTTTATCCTACTTTAATTTCCCATTCATACACACAATTTACAACTTATAATTGTTAAATCCTTCTGAATTTTCCATGATTGCCCCACTTATAACCATTTTCTAAGGAATTTTACCATTTCTACCTTCCCTTTAATAAATATGCATAAGAAAACTAAGATCTATACTGTATAGAGTGACCTGAGGTCCTACTTTGAAAGACATACGCATTATGTAGAGTGATAACTAGTGAGAGTTAAATAGTTCTTTCATTGACCATGTATTTCTAGGTTTATCCTTTATATTTCCAAAAGAGAATTTAGAGACTACAATTTCATCCATTATTCTTATAAGTACATGTCACAAAATGGGTCCTCCTACCTTGGTTAAAGGCAGAACCTAAAGTAGTAGGAAAGGTCATCCCTTTTGTGAGTATAGGACAATATTTTCAAAAGTCAAGTATTAAATAGTTTGTTAGATATGTCCCTGGCTACAAAATGACCATATTTTCGGTCCAACTTGCTCTAAGTATCCACTTCAGTTTGTGAATGTTGTTTGGTTCTCAAGGTGGTGTAGATTTGGGTACCAACAACAGGGACTCAAAAATGTTTTAGAATCAAACATGGGCTAGAAATAGTATAAGGACATAAAATGTCCCACCTCAGTAAATTTTTCATGGGAAAAAACATGCATTTGAAATATAGTACCATTTATTAATAATAGATTTGTCTATAATCCAAGAGCAGAAATTTAGCTCTAGTTTACTATCGAGGAAAAAGGAAGAAAATCAATAGCATGTTTCATACGTAGGGCAAGAGAACTAACTACTCTTATTTCTTGGTTCAAATTTTCCCTATCGATATCTAATAAAGAGTGGAACCTAGGGCATATACATGGACAAAGATATGCATGGAATTAAGTTTCATCTATGGCTAGTCACTACATGGTTGGTGACCATCTTTAGTGGTGCTTATCCATGGGTTTTTTGGGAAGTGTTATGGATGGAGGGAAAATCTGACCACTCTCCCAATACTCTTCATCTAGTAAAAGGATGCCTAAATCCTAAGGGTATTCACATTGGTTCATGGATTGATCTCCCCTAAACCCTCCAACCATATCTAAGGAAAACATCTCCAAGGAAATAATACACGGGGACATTCTATCCTTTTTCTCTTGATATTCAAGTGTACTCTATTCTTGATTCACTTTTTTATGTTATACATTTTTTATGAGTATAATTCTAATTTCCTTAAGTTAAATTTCAATTTCATATGTTATGAACATTGACTACACTTTTATTATTTTGCAAGTCCATCCTTATCCTGACAAAAAATTACAAAACCAAAAAAAGGAACAATCTCAAGTACACAATAATCAGGTAAGGGCAATACTCAACTACAAATTCAAGTATCATTTTCACTACATGCATAATTCAAACCTAGGGTTCTTATCTTCTATTAGACTCCAAGATACACATCCTACAATTTCCATTCATAACATTATCGGTTACAATCTTCTTCATCTCTCCATAACACACACTCTTTCTATCTACTTTATGCTACCGAATATTTATTCACCTGCATAAAGTGGGGGAAATGCAGACATAAAATTATGCTCTTATTACTATTACATTACAACTCTAGTATGTTGTTACATGTATGATTCCAAAGCAATAAAAATAGACATTGAAAACACTTATTTTCCTTTACGCTGACATTATTTTATCTTTCCATGCTTTCATCCTCTACTTTTTTGGAATTATCCCTTTACTTTTGGACATCATACAATTTTTAATTGGTTGATAATTTTTTTTAATTATATTTGGATATTTTTGGACATGAGCACCTAGTAGGGGACAATAGCAATTGACACTAGTGTCCTCATATGGGTGCTTATGTCCCATCACTTTTATTGCTATTTTTTAAAATTACAAAATACCTTTTTATCTTTTTTAAACTTGTATTAACTACTTTGGATCAAATTCTAGTGTTTTTAAAGTCAAAATTCAAGTAAAGAAATCATATATATACACAACCTACTAAATATTCTAAGGGGCACTAGGTTACTATTTCCTATCTACTACTTGGGGAAAATGTGTTAGGAATTCTTTGGTTAGTGCATAACATAAGTATTGATATTTACTTATTGTAAATATTAAATTTTAAATGAAATATGTTAGTGGGTAAATAGTGGTTAATAAGTTAGAATAAGAAAATAATTATTATTGTTTTATTATGGAGTTTGTTATTGTATTTGTTTATTGTTGAAACCATTTGGGAGAGTTGGTTTTATAAGGAACCAAATTTGTTGAAAATATTGTTATTCCTCCACTCCTATATAATGGATTCTTTTGTAACAGAGTAGATAGAGTAGATATATTAATATATTTGTGTGGAGTTGTTGATTTAATCTCTATTTTTTCTGCGTATATTATCTAAGTTTGTAGATCAATTAATGGTGTTTGTAGCACACTATATAACATAGATTTCATTTGGTATTAGAGTGAAAATTTGAGGATCTATTGGAATTAATTTTCATGCACAGGAATCACTGAAGTTCACTGCAAATCTTTGTGCAGGAACCACCAAAGATTCTAGACCTGTAATACAATCGCCAGTGATTAGGGAAAAATTCCAACTACTTTTCCAAATCACCAATTATTCCATAAAAATCACTAGAAATTATCTGCACCACTAGAAGTATATTGAAAGCATCTTTCCAACACATTTTACGGTTTGTAAAATGGAGCTACAATTTTCAAGTTATCATCAAAACAATCAGTACTTATTTTTAGTTGTTGTTTTTTGCTGATCAATTCATACATCTCTAGTATCAGTAGATAAGTTCAATGGTGTCAATTTTCACACATGGCAAGTGAAAATTCAGATGCAACTTATTTTTAATAATTTGTGGAGGTTTTTAAATGGGTAGGAGAAGAAACCATCAGATCGAGATAAATAAGCAGAATGGGAAACCAGGGAAGATAAAGCCAAAGCCATTATAGGATTACCTCTTTTAGATTATAAATTGCACTATGTTGAGCTTGATAAACCATCAAAGGAAATTTGGGAGAATCTAATTATATTATTGTGCGCAAAATAAGTAAATGAAATTTTTTCCTTAAAAATTCAGTTATTTAGATTCAAAATGGATGATGGAGTCACTATGTCTAGTCACATTAATGATTTCATATCACTAACTAGAAAATTAGCATAAGTTAATGCTCATGTTGATGATGAAGATTCAAAAGTAATATTACTAAATAGATTTCCTTCCAAATACAACAATGAGTTTTTACTCTAGGAAATATTCCTTCAAAAATTCTTAAAGACATTATTTAAGCTCTCATCATTGTTGCTCTTCAGGAGATTACATATCAGAATCCATGATAATACATTTATTCATCCACAAAAAAATGAAACGATGGAGGATGGAGGAAACAGATGAAGGAGGTCATTCAACAAACTCTCGCCAGTCATCAATGATGGGGCCGCATTTTTCTATGGTGGTATTTTTGCGGTGTGAGTATTTTCTTTTAGATTTTTTAGTGTGTTTTCCACTGTGTTTTCAAAGTTCCAGTTTTAGTATGCTTCAATTTGCAATGTTACTATTTGAATAAGGGGGAATTTCACATTGAGGGGGGGAAAATGTTCCAATTTTCCATTTCCATTTTTCACTATGTGTGTATGAGCAGAAGAATTCAACAGATTTTCCTATGTTATTCCTTGAAATGAGATAATGATGACGTCTGATGATACTACTGCAACATCATGATATTGTGGTTGTTGGATCCACTCAAAAATCATATATAGTGTTAGTTGTTAGTGATCCACTGCAAAAACTATCTTTGATGTGGTTGTTGATAAACCACTTGGAAAACTATCCAGAGGTTGTTAGTTTTTCCCCAAAAACCATCTAGATCATGAGTAGCATGAAAGCGGTAGTTGCAGCACACATGCATGGTTTCCCCATGTTTGCACTAAGGGGGAATGTTAGGAATTCTTCGATTAGTGTATAACATAAGTATTGATATTTACCTATTGTAGATATCAAATGTGAAATGTAATATGTTAGTGGGTAAATAGTGGTTAGTAAGTTAGAATAATAAAATAATTATTATTGTTTTACTATGGAGTTTGTTATTATATTTGTTTATTGTTGAAACCATTTAAGAGATTTGGCCTCATAAGGAACAAATATTTTTTAGCAGATTGTTATTCCTCCACTCCTATATAATGCAGTGTTTTGTAACCGAGCAGAGATATAATATATTTATGTGGAGTTTTTGTAGTTTAATCTTTATTTTTTTTGTGTATATTATCTGAGTTTGTTGATCAATTAATGGTGTTTTGATAGCACAATATAGAGCTTAGATTTCAAAAAGGAGAAACTTAAGGAATGTATTTAGGTTGCATAAATCACCACATAGGAAGGGTAAATTTTGAATTCCATAAAACACATTATCTTGAATGAAAATTAGGTTTTATCCCGGTATCTTAGTGCAACATAAAAAAGATAAATTCAGCTTCAAGGGGCTTAATTTAAATCTCACACACACACCATAACTACATCAAGTCTGAAAAGTAGTGCATCATTTGGCGGTGATCTTATTGGGGTGACTATTGAGGTCAGGCTAACTCAATTTTTGCATATTTTTATTTAGACTAATATACACTTGAGTCTTGTGTAGGTAGTTAGGGTTTGTTTTTCAAGTAAATTTATGAAATTAGAACCCTACAACGAAGTGGATGCAACACAAAATGAATTGAATGCAACATTATTAGACTTTGAAAGAACTGGATCTGCACCCATTACCATGAAACTAGCGGCCAACTCAAACACTAGCGCCCATGTGATCATGCCACTTTCAGGGTGTAGTACTATCCAGGATAACTTATAGATCATTATTTTCTAGATGAAGCATACAAAACCCAAATTGAGGTTGTTCCACCATCATTCCATCCTAGATCTGATCTAGACAACTAGATATTAGGTAAGTCACTCATAACATCTTATTAGTTGTACTTATTTTTTATTGCATGTTGATATAGTATATATTTCTGATGTTTCTTATTTAGTCGAGTCCATTTATTAATATTTAATTTCATTTAAATCATAAGGTAGCGAGCTATGTGCTTAATTTCCTATGGGAAATATATAGTACAATTTTTATCTTTTCACTAGTCCTTTCAGGCTTTTTCTTACTTGTAAAATTGGGTCAACCCTTACTATTATAATTTCCTCTATCGGGATTGACATACGTATTTAATGTTATTTACTTGGGTCCATGTTGTTCCATAGTTAGAACCTATGCCCCTCCTTTTCTGAAGCACAATGGTAACATGTTGGTTTCCCTTGTAGAAGGCATGTTTTGATTCTTGTATATTTCTCCAAGTAAATAGAGCACGTGGAGTTTCATGATAATTTGTCAATACACTGGTGGAAGAGCATTTGGGTCTCTGGAAAACCTAAGCTATCCACACCAGTATTAGACATTTGTATATTGCAATCAACATCAAAGGTTATGAATTCATGTGGCTACTATATAGGGGTTCCAAGATTCTGTAAAAATAGGACTAGATCCACACATGGATGTGATTAAGATCTCATCATAAAACCCATGAAAACCATAAGTCAAATAAGACAAAAAATTTCAACCACCTTATATGTTCTTCTCTAAGGATCTTTTCGCTATAGCCTATATTGCTCAAAACATGTAAAAATTGAGATTTATGGCCTCAATTAGCCTTTAATACCAATCTATATTGATCTTATACCCCTATTCAATTCAAAATCAACCTTCACTAAGATCAAAAACCAAAGAAAACCCAAATGTCTTTACCTTTCTCAAACTACCCTTCACTAGCTTCTAAAGATCATGATTCGAAATAAGAAAATTTGGTCTTTTTTTGCCTCAACTGATATCCACCATCAATGTACCCTATTCATAGATTCTAATCCATGTAATATTGAAAACTAATATGAAGAAAAAAAACAAAAACTTCAAAATCTCTTACCTTCACCTAAATTGTCCTTCTTGTGCTTAAGGACAAAGCCAATGGTGAGTTAATGTTGGGAATAATATACAAAATTTTGGGACAAACTGAGACTACTTTTGGAAATCCATTTGGCTCCTTATGGTGAATTCAAAAAAAATTGACCCAACACTCAAGGTAAAACTTTCATTCAATCCTTTTTCTTCTTGCTTAGACCTTATCTCCTTGTAGCCCTACTAACATGTTTCTCCTAGCATAAATTTTTATTTAGTTAATGTTAAGACTAACTCTGAGGTACTTATAACACCCATTTGTCCATTTTTTTCCCATGGAAAATTTCAAGTCACCTTTCTTTATGAAATTTCCTCCAAATCTTGTTATCTCGTTCTCCAATTAGGCCTATAACATTCTTCTATAGTCTTAAGAACCAACTATCCTAACCTATGAGATTTTGAAGCATTACCAAGCATGGAAACTATGAAAAATCTATTAGAATGACCCCTAATTATGTTCTCCAACACGTTTTATGCACAAATTCAAATTTCAACCCACTATTGAGCTATATTTCTTCCCCAATTAAGATTGTTACTGTAACAGTCAATCTTATAGAAAATTTGTTAGGAATTTATTGTTAAAGGAATATTTTAATGCATCTATTTTTCCTCTTATCAGTTAGAACACTCCATTTAGGTTTTATCTTGTAAATATCAGATTTAAAACCCACCTTTTGGTAATCCAAACAAGAAATTTAACTCAAACCATAGGTAGAGTTTTACAAAACCCGAGTATAATTAAATCCTTATAAAATAAGTTCCTTTCATTTTCAAGACTCCAAATCTTTACCTTAAGTTTGTATTGACCCTATAAAACTTTTTATGGTGATTGCAAGAGAATATATTAAGTTAAATTTCAAAAATCCTACTACAGCTTACCCATAGGAACAATGAAAACATGTTATTATTTTACCTTCAACCCTTAAAATTATATGAATTGAGTAAATTAAATGTCAAATATTCATTAAAGGCTTGCAATAGATACTGTGCATTTTCCTTCTAATATTTTTCTTAAGCATTCATTCAATCACTATTGTAAACAAGATTTTCTCATACCAATATGTTGACAAAAACAGTCATAGTCTAAGTTCCTAGTGTCTGTAATGAATAAAGAATATCAAACAAAACTTTATCCTTAAAATAATCCTTATTAAAAAGATAAAAACAACATGTATCAAATTCATATACAAGATTCAAATTAAGCTCACTCAAATTGAATAAGGATCCATGTTATTCATTTTCCATGAAGAACAACTTCAATTACAGTCTTCTGATCACAAACAGAGATTTCATCCTCTAATTCTCCTTTCCTTATCTTCCTTTAAGAGTTATCCATGAGATATTACCATCAATTTACTCAGTATTAACTAACACCATCTCAAGTTTATTCTCTCGTTTACATATCATTACCAAAATCCCTAATTGATTTTGCTTTGACTGTTCATACTTACATCACAAGAAAGGGTCATTACCCCTTTAGAACATTCTAACAATTTGTTAACCACTTTTTAACACCCCTAAAGGGTCACGTACAACACCCTAGACACTTAACACACCCAACCTAACCATCTAAACCCTCTATATTCATCTAACAATCCAAATTGACTTCATTACACATTTAAAAATTCAAAAATTTCCCTTTTGGGTGGGAAAATAGTAAACAAGACCAAATACAAAATTTAGAACATCTTATCATCTTGAAATGACTCCTATACACCCACTCAGTGACTCCAAGACACTCTAGCAACCTACCTTGACCCCACACATGTGCTTGAAAAATAATTTATCTTTTTAAATCTTCCTTTGGTGATGCACCTGCATCGGGATGGCAAGTTCCTGCGAAACCTCATTTTGTTTTACAGATTACTCTTTTTCAACCAATAAATGTGTTTTCTCACGTATTCTTCTATCTTTTTTTTTTTTCCTACTACCAAATTCTATGTAATTCATTTTTTGAGCTTTACCTTGTTTTCCACGTGAATGACTTATATCTCTATACTTGTTAGGAGGCATGATTTGGAACTATTTAGTGGATCCAAGTGTAGCAGAAGCACTATTTGAAGAAAATCAACAAAAAAATCATTAAACAAAGGAACAAAATAAAATTAGTTATCGAAAGTGACACTAATTGGATGTAAAAAAAGATGAAATCCATGTGCATAATTTGGTAGTTAAGTCAAGGAAGTGGAAATTGCATCAATTATATGAAAACAATAAGTTGTTTTTGGTCTGATTTCTTACAATTTGAAAAATTTTCTCCGTATTCATAAGAAGGAATACTTTGGAGCTATTTATTGGATCCAAGTGTAGTGAATAATACAAGTTGACGAAAATCAGTAGCAATTTTAGTAAATATAGGAACATAAAAGAATAATACTTAAAGTGCCACTAATTGGATGTAAAAATGACAAAAGATGTGCATAATATAAATTTTGTAGTCAAGTCAAGGATATTGAAAATGTGTTAATTACAAGAAAATAACAAGTTTTTTTTGTGATTTCTTATGTTTTGAAATTTGTTTCCATCCATATATCAAAGACATGTTAGCATTGAATTAAGACGCATGCAAATGGAAGTTTTTAATTTTTTAACCATTTTTTCGTAATCAAAATTAATTCTTTACTATTTATCCATTCTAAACAAGAAATTCAATAAATAGAAGTGAAACTTTAAGGTTATAAGACAACATAACGAATAGACAAAATTATTCCATATATAATAACTATAGTCTAAATATCAAAATACATAAGTATTATATGACATCAAAAACAATTGTATTGGGTAGAAGCTATCTTGAAGCAAAACAATAAAAATATAAATACAAGTTTGAAACTACCCAATGGAAAACAAACTATTGTAATATCCCAAGACGAGACAAACTTGAGATTTCCTCACAAAGTGCAAGCTCTCTATATCAAAGCACATTTTTTCAGCTTTAAGCACAATAATTGTTATGTGTTCCTCTTCCTTAAATAGTTCCTTATTAACTAATAAATAAAGGTCAAATTGGTGTGAAATGAATCATGTCAGCACTTCATGGACAAGTTCAAATTTAGTATCGAGTAGGCACATGTCCTTTGTGCTTATCTCCATGAGTGAGAAGGAAACGTCATTAGAGAAAGGTGTGTATGGGTGAGTGCACCAAGTTGGGGGGCCAAAAAGCAGACAAGAATCCAAAAAAAAAGCAAAACGCGTACACGTTTTGTTAAAACGTGCTCACATTTTGATTTGTTTGGCTCGGGAATCACCAAAGCATAACGCGTACGCGTTATATAATGTGTATGTGTTACATAACGTGTACGTGTTATGCTTGTTATAAATTTAAAAAAACAGGCTTGAGCCTCTATCATTTTGCCTCCCTCAAACGCGAGTTTCAGAGCTTAACCGTGCCCTCGCGTTTTTTCATTCAGCTGGATCTCAAGCTCAAAGGATCATTTCTAGATCACCGGGAAGATCTGAATCGACGATGGTGCCACGGAGAAGAGGTAAGCACAATTCTTTTCTCAAAATTGCATTGAAATATGATAATTATAGATTAAAATTTGAATTGAATACATATTTTTTATTATTATAGTTAGAGGTCGAGGGAATCAACCACAACCAAACCCTGTTATTCCTGTCATCCCTCCCGACACTCCCACAGTTGCTCAACATCCCTCGGGTAGTCAAGAAGATTTAGCAGCCCAAATAGTTGAAAAAAAAATTGAAATTGAGGATTTAATCAAAACAATGAGGGATGCACAATCTACAAACCCCCACCGCGCCTCTCTTGCAAACACATTGGAGGCATTACTTGTTCAAATTGACACGGCAACAGGGAAAATTGATTGTTGGAAAACTTAGAGAGAGGGTTGTAGGGTTTATTATTCCAACAAATTGTCATGTGTGGATGTAAAGAAAAAAGAAATTTCAAAAGATCGAATATGCACCTTATTCACGGACCCCCACACTAATTTTCCTATTTTGTTGACATGTAAATGATTTCCCATCCATTGGTGCAATAATAATTTGATTAAAAACAATTTTTGGGACTGATGGTGGATGGAGTTTGATTTTCCACCTTGTAATAACAATGAGGTGCCACTATACTTTCGGAGGAAACTCTATTGCGAGTTTATCCTCAACGAGATCCCAAATTATTTTAATTTCTGAGATTTTCAGGGCCGAGGAAAAGGATTTGCACAGGATCGACCAGGTGCACAACGTGCACCTATTCAGCAGGGTAGATTCCCTGCACAGAAGACCCCTCACCCTGAGATTGTCCCTCAAGCAGTGAAGGAGACAGTAGAGATTGATACACTCCACGCGCTTCAGGGGCTATCTGCGACCCTTGTTTGACATACGAGGGAGATTTCTGAGCCAGATGCTCACGTAGGTACACAGAGTATTCCCTCAGGGAGTACTAGCATGAGGCCAAATCTTTTCTCGTCATGTGGTAGCATATGTTTGGGGCCCGAGGAGGATGATACTTTCATGTGTACTGATTTTGGTGCACCTGGTGCTAGGGGTGAACACGATAATGTCACTATGTCAGATGTCCTTTTGAGTGAGACATTTGGATTACATTCATCAGCGTCACCTTCGTAGGTAAATTTGTTATGTTTTGTTATGTGTGTTACAAAAAGTTTGGAGTACCTGATTTACTTATATATGTTAAATTTTTGAAATAATTGTATTTGTACATGTACATGTACATGCATTGATATTACAGTGCACGGGAGGTGTATCTTCATCCTGACCACAGGCGGCGAGGACCATGCATACACATACATTCACAGAGGTAATTTAGAATGTTAATTATGTAAAATTTTCACATACATGTGTGTATATATATATTTGCATGTATATATATATATATATATATATATATATATATATATTAGTTTTGAAGTCAAATATATGTATGTTCTTGTATTTCCATCTAACTCACATGATATACATGTTTGATAAAGATGTTGACTTCACTAGACACCCCACCATCTCTGTGACAAGTAGATAAAGGTGTTGCCGCTGCGATTTCATCTGCGCAGCAATTCACTGAGGTATTCAAACAACACGTAAATTTTGTTAAATTTCTCGTGTAATTCATATTATGTTAAATTATATGTTAGTAATGTCTTTCATTGTAGAATTATTAAATTATGTTAATAATTTCCTTCATTGTGTATATCCAAGAGTTACCTGCGATAGGTAGTAACCCTGTTCATTTGATTCACAGGAGTGGCGAGGTAAAAACAATAGTTCTATATTGATAAAATTAGTTAAAATATTGTCATTATGTAGATACAAGTACTTAGCTCGATTTTCGCTAATTCTAATGTTAGATTTTCTGATCTTATGTGTATGTAGGGAACTTCAACCCCCTCCATTTTGACTTTGAGGGCATGGACTCCTCCATCTCGTCGTCTTCGTACCCCCATTCGTACTGCAGGAGCTCCCGATGACTCATCTGAGCGTGAGATGCAAAATCGGCGTGATCGACAACTTGCGGTAAGTTTGTGTATTTATGTTAATACTTTCATTCTAGCATGGTCTTAAATACATGATGAAAACATATATAAATTAAGTTTTGACAAAAAAACATTGTTTGCATTTATAGGCTCATCTACAGGCGAGTATTCAGTGGAAGAGGACTCGAAGCATGGGCTCGGATGATCCAAAGTCATCTCATGGATCTCCATCTTCGTCTAAGGGAGGGCCTTCTTCGAGCAAGGCCAAGAGAGGGATAGATTTTGATGAGTAGGAAATATATATGTCTTACATGACATTGTTTTTGTATGCCTATCTGCATGGCATTGTATGTACGCCTATATGGCATTTGAACTTGATGGTATATGACCTATTTGGGCATTTTTGTATTTATTATGCACATTAAAATACTATTTGGAACTTGATAATTTTGTATGAGACCTTACATTTCTGAGATTATTTTCACATGAATCTAATATGATGTGCACTTGACAATATTTAAGACATTGTGGATTATTTTTTCATTTATTGGTGATGTACATGTACTAGCATTTTCAATGTATAATATGCATCAAACTTTGGAAATCAATATTTATATAATGTATGTATATAAAGAGTTACCTAATCTGAGTAATTATTCATTCAATTTATCAATGTGTATATGTGTATTTACCTTACTTGCACTTCTTCTTGCTCATGGTCTCTTTGTACTGGTTCCTATCTTATCATGCACATACTACATTCTTCTATGCTTCATAGTCTTCTCCCCTGTTAAAACACCCAAAATTCATCACAATTTGATGCCTTTCATTTGTTGATTTTTTTAGAATGTCTCTCCATATACATTACTCCAATGCTTGAGAATGTCTCCAGATGCAATGACATTCTGATTCAGACACTCAATGATTCTTGATTTTCTAATCCTGTCCAATTCATGTTATTACCTTTAAATCTGTAGGCATTTCAAGTTATTTGGAAATCACATCACACCCTTCACTAGGCTTGATGACTACCCCTATCCTTTTTAAGGCGCTTTTGAAAGCATCCATGTGTTTATCATAACATAAATTATCAATGAATGGAAGGTCACTAAGTCGTAGGCCAGCTGACTCCCATCCAGAACTAAACAAGAAATATTTACTAGGTGATTGATAACTCCCGTGTGTTCTTAGACATACCCCTATCAAATTCATTCTTAAGCCAATCTAGTCATTCAGGGCTCTTAAGGGACTACGCCCGGACGGGGTAGCCCAAAAGCATGGGGAGCATAGGGAACCAAAATGAATGCTCTAATAGCATTCACCAGGCCACCCTGACCTGTTGGTGTAGTTGGTTTGGTCCCACGAGATTCCATTTGCAAACTACAGCATCTGGCAGCCCTACACTGACTCAAACTGCACTATTTCACGCGTTTACAAACAATAGCACAGTGAGAGAACCGGATGGAGACAGAGAAAACCGCAAGAGGCTCTTGAAGAGGTCCCCACCATGGAACTTTTGGATCTGAAGAGAAGTCTCTAGGTGCCACGGAGTCTGATAAATCACCCATCGAAGATATGGCGTGTTTGGGCCTCAAGGCTCTTAAGCGACTACACCCGGACAGGGTAGCCCGAAAGCACGGGGTGCATAGGGAACCAAAAAGAATACTCCACTAGTGTTCACCAGGCCACACCGATGTGTTGGCATAGTTGGTTCGGTCCCACGAGCTTCTGTTTGCAAACTACAGCGTCTGGCAGCCCTACACTGACTCAGACTGCACTATTTCACCCGTTTGCAAACAATAGGACAACGAGAGAACCGAATGGAGACATAGAAAACCGTGAGAGGATTTCATAGTGGGCCTCGATGTGGAGCTTTTAGATCTGACAAGATGTCTCTAGGTGCCACAGAGTCTGATAAATCACCCGTCGAAGATATGGCATGTTTGGACCTCAAGGCTCTTAAGCGACTACGCCCGGACGGGGTAGCCCGAAAGCACAGGGAGCGTAGGGAACCAAAATGAATGCTCCACTAGCATTCACCAGGACACCCCGACGTGTTGGCGTAGTTGGTTCGGTCCCACGAGCTTTCGTTTGCAAACTACAACGTCTGGCATCCCTACATTGACTCAGACTGCACTATTTCTCACGTTTTCAAATAATAGCACAGTGAGAGAACCGGATAGATAAAGAGAAATCCATGAGAGTATTTCATAGAGGGACCTGATGTGGAGATTTTGGATCTGATGAGATGTCTCTAGGTGCCACGGAGTTCGAGAAATCACCTGTCGAAGATATGGCGTGTTTGCGCCTCAGGGCTCTTAAGGGACTACGCCCAGACAGGGTAGCCCAAAAGCACGGGGAGCGTAGGGAACCAAATTGAATTCTCCACTAGCATTCACCAAGCCACCCCAATGTGCTTTCATAGTTGGTTTGGTCCCATGAACTTCCATTTACAAAATACAGCCTCTAACAGCCCTACACTGACTCAGACTGCACTATTTTACGTGTTTACAAACAATAGCATAGCGAGAGAACCGGATGGAGACGGATAAAATCATGAGATTATTTCATAGTGGGCCTTGACATGGAGTTCTTGAATCTAACGAGACATCTCTAGGTGCAACGGAGTCAGAGAAATCACCCATCGAAGATATAAGGTGTTTTGGTCTCAGGGCTCTTAAGAGACTACGCCCGAACGAGGTAGCCCGAAAGCACGGGGAGCATAGGGAACCAAAATGAATGCTCCACTAGCATTCACCAGGACACCCCGATGTGTTGGTGTAGTTGGTTCGGTCCCATGAACTTCCATTTGCAAACTACAACCTCTAGCAGCCCTACACTGACTCAGACATCACTATTTCACATGTTTGCAAACAATAACACAACTAGAGAATCAGATGGAGATGAAGAAAACCATGAGAGGATTTCATATTGGGAACTGACATGGAGCTTTTGGATCTGACGAGATGTCTCTAGGTGCCACGGAGTCTGATAAATCACCCGTCGAAGATATGGCGTGTTTGGGCCTCAGGGCTCTTAAGCGACTACGCCCGGACGGGGTAGCCCGAAAGCACGAGGAGTGTAGGGAACCAAAATTAATTCTCCACTAGTGTTCACCAGGCCACCCCAATGTGTTGGCATAGTTGGTTCGGTCCCACGAGCTTCCGTTTGCAAACTACAGCGTCTGACAACCCTACACTGACTCAGACTGCACTATTTCGCACGTTTGCAAACAATAGGACAGCGAGAGAACCGAATGGAGACGTAGAAAACCACGAGAGGATTTCATAGTGGGCCTTGATGTGGAGCTTTTGGATCTAACGAGACATCTCTAGGTGCCACGGAGTCCGATAAATCACCCGTCGAAGATATGGCATGTTTGGACCTCAGGGCTCTTAAGTGACTACGCCCGGACGGGGTAGCCCGAAAGCATGGGGAGCGTAGGGAACCAAAACGAATGCTCCACTAGCATTCACCAGGACACCCCGACGTGTTGGCGTAGTTGGTTTGGTCCCACGAGCTTCCGTTTGCAAACTACAGTGTCTGGCAACCCTACATTGACTCAGACTGCACTATTTCTTGCGTTTGCAAACAATAGCATAGCGAGAGAACCGGATGGAGACGAAGAAATCCATGAGAGGAATTCATAGATGGCTGTGATATGGAGCTTTTGGATCTGATGAGATGTATCTAGGTGCCACGGAGTCTGAGAAATCACCCGTCGAAGATATGGCGTGTTTGGGCCTCAGGGCTCTTAAGCGACTACGCCCGGACGGGGTAGCCCGAAAGCACGGGGAGCATAGGGAACCAAAATGAATGCTCCACTAGTGTTCACTTGGACACCCTGACATGTTGGCATAGTTGGTTCGGTCCCATGAACTTCCTTTTGCAAACTACAACCTCTAGCAGCCCTACACTGACTTAGACTGCACTATTTCACGCGTTTGCAAACAATAGCACAACGAGAGAACCGAATGGAGATAGAGAAAACCGTGAGAGGATTTTTTATAGTGTGCCCCGATGTGGAGCTCTCAGATCTGATGAGACATCTCTAGGTGCCACGGAGTTCAAGAAATCACCCGTCGAAGATATAAGGTGTTTTGGTCTCAGGGCTCTTAAGAGACTACGCTCGAATGAGGTAGCCCGAAAGCACGGGGAGCGTAGGGAACCAAAAAAAATTCTCCACTAGTTTTCACCAGGCCACCCCGACGTGTTGGCATAGTTGGTTTGGTCCCACAAACTTCCATTTGTAAACTACAACCTCTGGCAGCCCTACACTGACTCAGATTGCACTATTTCACGCATTTGCAAACAATAGCACAACGAGAGAACCGGATGGAGACAGAGAAAACTGCGAGAGGATTTCGTAGAGGGCCCTAACATGGAGCTCTCAGATTTCTTTTTTTCCCTATTCTCCTTGTTCTTTCGGGCTACCCCATCCGGGCGTAGTCGTTTAAGAGCCCTGAGGCCCAATCACACCATATCTTCGACGGGTGATTTCTCGAACTCCGTGACACCTAGAGAGGTCACGTCAAATCTAACAGCTCCATGTTGGGGCCCACTATGAAATCCTCTTATGGTTTTCTCCATCTCCATTCAGACTGAGTCAGTGTATAGTTGTCCATTGCCAATCACCTGAATAATATAGGTGGTTCATATAGTATAGGTGGTGAAATGATAATTTTAATAAGATATTTTTACAATATAGGTGGTGAAATAAGAATTTTTGTTTGTTGTTCCTTTCTAATATTTAATTTTTCTTAGCTTCACTTGGCTTCGAGAATAATAAATTTTCTACTGACAGTGCCAACCACGTGAAGGTGGAAGCTTTTTTGGCACCACTAACCTACATAAACATGTTAGTAAGCAATTAAATAGAATTTTAAATCATACAAATTTTAATCAAAATTATTTAAGTAAATATTCAAATTAAATTCATGAAGAACATACCTTTGCAAATTCAATCCAATGAACCGCAAGGATCAACTATATTCTTGACAGTAGTAAGAATTGCTTCATGATCTGATTCACGAACCTTCCACAAATTTTTATTTGATGGCCGACCTCGATATTTGATCAATTTAATATTTGTTGCAAGGACCAAATGTGAATAGTGAAGTATCTTCTGATGTAGTTCATAGTCTTCAAACAACCAATTTTTTGTTTTTTTGATAGAATATCATTGAAGCCAAGTTCCAGTGACTACCACTGATCCAGTGGGATACTCAAGGTCTTCACCATCAATGACTATGGAAGTCAATTATTTTTTCCACTCTACACAATGAGATAAGAAGTAGTTTGTTCCCTCTTCGTTGAATTCCATCGCAATTACTGCAAAAATGTGCCCTATGTATCACAAAGTAAAAATGTTTCAGTCAATTTATAAATACATTAAGATTTGACCATTTAATAATTTATAAATCTAAAACATGGCATGTACATATATGTATGTACCTTGTTGCACTAAATCAGAGACTTGGTCAAAGTCAGTTGATGTTGTCATTTGATCTGAAGACCCTGCAAGTTGTAATGCTCATGGAACTTGATGCGTGTCGAGTGGAATTAGAGGTCTACAAGTCCATTCATCCACCCACTACTGTGACTCACATTCATTCCACGCAAAATCAATGCATGATATACAAAAACATGTCATGCACCTAGTATAAATAATCCAAGCATTTGCATCTGAACTACGGAATGAGTGCATATCACTTGATCCTGCAACTGTCATACAATCTTCAAATTTTTTCAGATGGTGTTGCTCTATCAACCAAAAATATCTACGAACCATTGATCTCTCTGGAGATTCATGGCCCATATTCTTGACATACCAATCAACAATGTTTTTTACATCTGTAAATTTAGCACCATCCTTGAACTTTAACTCTTCTCTTGCAAGTGCTCTTTTCACACATGCTCCTGCACCATCATGCTCTCCTTTTCCATGCCCTGCCTCAGTAAAACTCCATATATGTTGTACATTTGTTTCTTTTTGCATCCTTCTTAGCCAATAAAACATCTGTGCATTCTTGAATTGTGATGTGCAGTTGTCCGACCAAATGTAATGTTGATCGAAACTAATGTTCCTCTCATTCAAGTTCACATAAAACACCTGGAAACACCCTTGTACATATTCTGTAGAATGTGTCCGATCATCACTGATGTATAAATGATACTCTCTTAATATTTTTTGATCTTACTCAGTGCTTTCAGGAGAGTGCATGAATGTTATATGCACGAAAATAGAAACTTGCACTGAGTTATAATATTGAGACTGAACCTCCATTTGTGGGTGCAATGTGTAATTCTCTGCGAATTCAACTACTGAAACAATAGTACCAAGTGGGAATGTGTCCTTTCTTAACTTGAATTTTTCATCCAACCATCGAGCTCTATGTGTGTGCCTTGCATACTCATAAAAACTTTCCTCTCTGAATTTGACCATATATTCTGATACAGGTAATTGTTCTGTAACAAGCACACACCTCTTAGATTCTTTTCCATCTTTTAATTGATATGCCACCAATTTATATTTGTTGAAATCAACCAATTATTTTCCTATTGAATATGTACTCTCCTCATGGATACAACTTTTCAGATTTGGCAAGCCACCGCATACGTTGCACGTTCGATCCAAACATGTTTTTTATAAAAAAATTGTCTTGTTGATTTTTCACAAAATATTGTCAGAATAAATTCCCTTGAAGATTTTTGTGGGACATTTATTCCACACTCCTGCAACATGATGTCAGTATGCAAAACACGACGTATTTGACAAAAAACATCATAATGCATTGAAAATTCAACATGATGCCTGCAACAACAAGTGGTACATGAGTGATTGATTTTCACATAAAAGGGTTTGCTCATTTCAAAGAATCTTTGGCTAATGTTAATTTGTGGTTTTTACTTTTTAAACTTAGAGAACAATTCTGTTTGAGTCATATCTAAGAAATATTTTACACACAATTCACGATTACGAGAACCTATTCTTCTTTTTACTGTATCTCTTCTATTCGGTGACACCCTTGTGTTCTCATTCAAAAAATTTACAATTAATTTTTTTAGAATATCAGATGTATTCTTGTATTTTCATGGAAGTCTGCTAGAGAAATCCCAATAGTCAGCGTTATTGACTAACTCAAGACGTTTACATCTCTTTATTGCTTTCATTAGTATTTTTTTGTTTAGCTTCAAAGCACTGCTTGTTTTTCTAATCAAGTGTTTATTAACTGTTTTATCACTTACTATACAATTAGTTAGTGCACGTCGTGTAGCATTACTATCTTTGGTGCGTCTTTTTCCACCTACAGTTTGGTATGCTTTATGTATGTTTTCAACAATTGACGCATTTTGATCAACAACATTAGATGTTTCTTAACCCCAGAGTCTTCATTATAGGTCTCATCTTAGTTAATTTCATCAATGAAACAAATAATTGACATCTTTGTGTGTTATTTAAATTCTCAAAGTAATTATCCCAAATTCGACTAGCTTTTCTTCTCGCATTTGTTTCAGAGATTTTGTTAGGCATTGGTTTTATAATGTTTCATCAATTTCTATTAAGTGAATTGGTTTTCTTCATGAAATGGAAGGAGGTGTTCTTAGAGGTGAAGATTCGTTTACAAGGTTACTTTCTTCACTCAGTGTTTTCATACAAATTTTGGGGTTAACATTTGGATTCTCAAGTAAGGGTTCAACAATTGGATTCATATCAATATCTTCATCCATACCAACATTATTATTCAATTCAATATCATTATTCATTACAAAATTATTATTCTATGCATTTTCATTATGTATTTCATCCAAATTTTCTAATACATTAACTACATTTGATATAACGGATGTACCTTGCCCTGCTCGAAGTTTTTGCATTCTCTTCAATTTCTTTATTCTCTTCTCTTCCAATTGCACCGGTGTCTTATTCTTGACTTTCCTCTTGTCCTTAGCTCGACATTTATCACCCATGATTAGAAAAAATGAACTAGTGGGGTAGGGGACAAAATGAAATACTAAAAAATCGTGCAAGAATGTAGAGAATATTGCAGACAAAACAGAATGTTTGCAGAATTTCCGTGAAAGAGATGAAAGGGACGTTGGGGGGCCACAATATATAAAACAAAGAAAAACATGTACACGCTATGTAACGCGTACACGTTACATAACACATACGTGTTTTGTGTTTTCTCTTTTCCCAAGCCATGCCTCAAGGCTTGGGATCCGGTTTAGATCCCCAAGCCTGAGGCATGGACCTGCACAAACACAACAAACATCAAGTTTTTACAAGAAAATGTAAAAATGACACTTCCTCTATGATAAATCAAAATAAAACAATTGATCCATTTTTAAAAAATTATACCACGACGTAGAGCAAAGTCTCTTCTTTCTAAAAATATAATTTTCCAAATTTTCTGACTAATATAAGGTTTCCATATTATTTATTTTCTAACTATGCCTTTTTATAGCTATTTTTTGAAGTGTAAATATGTCTATCTTTCATGGTGTATCTTTTTTTTGGGTGATCGAAATTTTTTTAAAAAATATACTAGCCCAAACTAGGCATAATTCTATACATATTCAAAAAAAAATCTAATTTTTGATATTTTTTGAGGTAGTTAGGGGGGGGGGGGCACGGTCGGAGCTCCATTATTTTTCAAAACATAAAATTTTTGTACTAGAAAAATCATAAATAAAAAAATATTCTCTAAAAAAATCTTTAAAAAATGGAGCCCAAACTAGATGCTCCTAGCTATATTTCTACCAAAGGGTTTTCAAAAATACTAAATGGTGCTTAAAAAATGGTGGGGGGCACGAAAGTCACTCTATTATGTTTTTTAACAAAAACAGGAGCATATGTTGGTATTTTAGTTATTTGACCCACTTAAACTTATTCGTTTTCAATAAAATTTAGTAGCTTAGAAACTAGACTCAAAATGCTACGATTCATATTTCTACAACATCTTCCAATTTTGAGTGTAACTATTTCGAAAAACTCGTACAAGCTGAAAAAAAAAATTCAGAAAAATTTTCCACTTAAGACACCCTTTTGGCCCCCCAACTTGGTGCACTCACCCTTCAATTCCATAATATGATATTAGAGTTCGAGATTCAATATGTATTTTTAATCACAATCAATTCAGTCAACATCACATTTCAAGAAATGATTTGTGTTAGCAATAGTCTATACTGCCTTTTATTGCATTTTTTCCATAAATTACATGTGTACAAGAAAGGTAATATAATTTTTCCATACGAAGATATGTCACCGTGCATCTAACAATAAAAAAATTGTTCTTTTCAAAGAAAACATCTTCAATTCCACATATATGAATCCTAGGATATGTGTTGTCAAGCAAGGGTTTCTTTGAAAAGTATATAGAAAGTGCAGTCGATCTCTCATTAGAAAACAACATATTTAACTGACATGTATCTTCTATGGGAGGTAAACGAAGATATTTCTTACATTGATAGTGTCAATAGAAATTTCATTCCAAATGTACCTCCATTTAGTTTTGATTGCAGGGACACCGAGCATTGTACTTGAATCCATGTCCAAAAGGTGGTTGCCTTCGTTAGCATATCAGTCATCCCGTAGGGGCTTTTCAACATTACAACCCAGCATGTCTATGACGTGGCATGTTATTTTCCTCACCTTAGTACCATATTTCTTCTAGATCATAGAAATGCCCAATACATATTTTATGATTTCAATAACGTCAACCATATAATTGACAGGAATGACTTGAAAATCTTTCAACACCTTAAAGTGAAACATTTACATGGTAATTATTTATGTTTCATGAGTGCAATGTATGATATAAGAGTTTTTTTGTGAGAATATTTCATATAGATCATTCAAGTGGTTAAAGTTTTTGTTTGTGCTCTTAATATACCCATTGGAAACTATATATGTCACTTGTTTGTATAGCATCATAGAATTCATCTGTAACTTCATTGAAACATGTTATGTGTATCTCTCCACCCTCATTGTCTATGAATTCAAACCCAAAGAACATTCTATTTGATCTAGAGTTATGATACTCATGAAGGTTACTTTTAGAGGTAACTCTAGCTTTTACTGACCAATGATTTAAATAAGGGCTTGATTATGTAATCAATATCATTGTTGTATCCATTTAAGGTCAAACAAGATCCAGCAATGAAGACCGCAAAGGGTAGCCCATGGTTGGGGAAGATACTCTCATTGTATAGCTTATATGATCTATTCTAACTGCGGGTATGTGGTTTTAAGTACAAAAGGCTGCATTACAATTATATCCATATCCAAGATAAAAATCCTCCTACAATAGAGAAAATAAATGTAAACACAAGCTTTAGACATTGTTGTGTTTAACGTATTAAAACAATAGGAAAATGAAGAAGTTTGCATGCTCACATTATGCCTTTTAGAGGCCTCTAAACATATGAAGTCGACGTCACAACTACACCTCTAGAAAGCTCACTAATCATCAAAACTAGAAGGTAACAATCCATAATGGATTTTTTTCCCATAAAATAAGGTCTCCCTACACTTTATTCTATAACCTAGCAATTGTGATGTAGTTTCTAGGGAAGGTTTTCATAGACACAGTGTTATAGCAGAAAATCCATTCAAAAAAACATTTCAATTGCATTATCTATTAGCGGCACCACCATCCTACCACTAAAAAGTATAAAGAGCATGTAACTTTTTGAAAGGATGAGCCACTGATTATTTTTTATATCTATGCTACTGAAACGGTTAATAGTTTAGTCGTCAAGAATATCATTTAATTCAAAAATAAATATCATCGCTATGAAGTATCATTCATATATTAAGAAACATCAACAAATTTAAATATCATAGTGAAGCAAAAAACTTCAAAATAAAAGATAAGTCGATCATACCTTGTGGAAAATATCTTTTGTAAATAACCGAGGCAACCAAAGGTGGTTTCACAAAGAAAAACTTATAAGGGAACAATAACAAATCCTTTTCAATGATTGTAGCAGGGAAATATATCTCATTTCAATATAACATATAAATTGAGTGCATACATGTTTTCTTTACGAAATGTCACATTATGCAATAGCAATTTACATGCTGAACATGTAAGATCCCAAGTGTCATGCATGCAAAACTTTATGTAAAAATGAATTATTATATATATATATATATATATATATATATATATATATATGCCATGACATTGAAGAAATAAATTTAGAACCTTTAAAAACTGGATTCACTATTAAAATTTTAGTTAACTTGTTTGGAAATGAGATGCTATTTAATATTACAAGTAAGCCATAGGCATGTTATCTTATTTACATGTTTTTAAACTAGTGTGAGATCGATGAATAAAATTATTGCCCTCGAGACATGATACAGTAGCATCAAGAAGAAGAGTCAATTATTGAGAAAAAGGAATCTTGGCCATGATTAGAGATGTTAAGGGGTCAATTATAATGGTTTTGTGACATTTAGGGTACAAGAAATTAGAATTAGAGGCTCAATTGTGTTTTCCTTTAGGAAAATTCAAAATTTTAAATTGTAAATAATGTCTTCAAGGGATATAAAGTGGTATCTTGGCTTAGAGAAAGGATGATTTATGTCTTAGGATGGGTCATGATTCTTTGAGAATGTGTATGAGATATGAACTGTAAAAAAATGATGTAAGAAGGTCTTTATATGGATGCATGGGCATAAAGAAGTTGGAGAGTTAGTTAGGTTTCAATGAAAAGAATGCATTAAAGAAGAGTAAATTCGAATGAATTGAGTTAATGTCCCTCCAAGAGCAAGTAGAGAGAGGAAGAAAGGAATTCCTCGTGGAGAGGAAGACAAAAATGATGCAAATTTTGTAATTGGAGACATTTTTTAGAGGAAGGAAATTGTATTTTTTTAGTGGGTGAACTGTGGGTGTTTGCCTTGTAGTTCCTTGATATATGTAATAATATATGGAGAAGTTTTATTTTTGTATTGGAAGGGTAACTTATCTCATTGTTATGTTTGTATGATACCCTCCAATGATTGGTAAAGAGTATTTTCCATACATTATTTGAATTGGTACAAAGTACTAAATACTCTGTGTCTAAGATATAATAAATCATGACTATGGATTCTTGTAAAGAAGCTTGGAATAATGTTAGTACTCATGGTTGATACATTAGGGAGACTTTTATGTAGAGTGAACACTTCTAAAATTTGGAGAATGAATGTTATGATAAGGGATTTAGATTCATTAGTCCTGTGTATGAGGTTTTGCCTGAGATAAGTGTATTTTGATTGAGACGACAGAGTAAAACACATTGGGAAAGGATGGAATTGAGTTTATGTGGTTATCATAATGTCTTAAGGTTTTGTAAAACTTGAGAGTATACTCTTTAATTTTTACCCTTGCAAGTGTAAATCTCAGTGTGATAAGGCTATGGAAAACAATTCCCGCATCATTTGGTTGTGATAGTATACGCTAAATATTGTGATTTCTTATTAAAGTGATAAATATGCCTCCTTTATTGAACATTGTGATGAATAATGTCTTCAGGTACTAGGAGGAAATATTTTGAAAATTTGGTGAATTTTTTTTATCAGGCAAGAGGGTTTGAAGAACCATTCAAGGTGATTGTGTGTATACCTACAAACAGGGGCAGCAGAAAAGAGAATAAAAGGAGGATTTTCACGTGACATTAAGATATACTGGTAAGATTATATTATGTAAACCTATAAGATAGAATTATGATCAAATTTTGAGGCTCTAATTCAACGTTTTAAGAAAGTTATTTAAAAAATACTCCTCTCGGGTTTCTAGGAACACTAACTCAGGACAACGCTAGGGCTTAATGGTTGAATGCCAAGATCATTGATTTTAGCTCTAAAATTTGGTAGAAATAACCCTAAGGGAGTCCTTTAGGATATACAAAAGTAAATTTTGAGTTTTAGTGGTTAAAAGTTGAGATATTCTTACCATTCTGGAAGGAGGTTTTGAGACACAGTCTTAAGGCTAATAGGAAGAAGGGTCATTTTACAAAGCAAGTACCCTCTAAAGTGGGAGTTAACATATGAAAAATTTTGGACACATAGATCTTCATAATGGGTGGTCAAAAATGTCAATTTTCAGCCTGAGTCTTGAAGGTAAAATAATATATTAGCAATAGAATGTTGTTCTAGACTAATAAGAAGACTTGAGAGCAAATTTGTAAAAAAGAAGAAAATAAAAGTTGTGTACAGAATTGGACCCTGAGATTTTGAGGGCATGTTTGGATAGGTGAATGAAAAATAATGAAATCTTCATAACCATATTTATACCTTGGTAAGTGTGCATGCTTAGGTGGAGCAAGGGACATTGTCTTGAGAATTCATAGGGCAATTTTGCAAATTGAAGGCAAAAAGTGAAAGGTGAGAGTTTTGATCATTGGGAATACATTGGGAGGACTGTTATAACATTGTAAGAAGTTCAAAACATAATTTTTAACCAAGACCAAGTTAGAGTGTAGTTCACAACAAAAATAGAAAACTCATATAAATCAAAATTATAAAAAAAAACAAAAGTGGGATGCATTGCAGCAATGATGGAGTTGTTGGGGTTCATAGGTGGAAACACTGATGGATCCCATGTGAAGGCATGTGAAGGGATGTGGGGTTGGTTTTCCAGGAAGAGAGCATGGTGGTTAGGTCAAGTGAGAAACTATAGATGCGAGGAAGAAGGGAAATGTATTTAGGCAGATGTTATAGGTGGAGTACGTTGGGGACGTGTTTGCAAATCATGTGAACATAGATAAGGAACATGGAATATTTTCTTTAATGCCTCAATGAGGTGTATTCTCTTGAACAATAATGACTCAGACTATGGAAAAACTGGGACTTGTTGAAGGCGTATTCGAAATTTTTAAGTAAATGGGCAGTGCCTCTTTCATCTCACCACCTACACACGATGCTGTGAGATTGGGCTGAGATTTGCGATGTTTGACATTATCCTTATAAGATTTTTTTTGGTTATAACATTTAAAAAGGGGGGCATTCAGCTAATCATAATGGACAAAGGGATTTATTTTTTTGGTAAAACATGTCTGTAATGGTTTTAGATTCGTAAAAGGGGTTATAGAAGGCTGAGTTTTGTAAGTAAAACATGTAACATCTCCTCAACCTTCGCTAGCATCTCTCTATGGCAGAAGAGGGACATTTCCTCCTCCATGATGCAGTCAGTAGAATTTAGATGCATATACAAGGCACACCAACTATTTGACAGAATGAATTAAACTATGTGATCTCCCAGCTATGCCAGGATAAGATATTTAGGACGGGTTTGGGCGTCAATAAAATCTTAGTGGAAATATTATTTGTCAATTCTCCAATCTTGCGCCACGTTTAGATCCAGCAAGCTAGAAGTTCAAATTTTCTTTAATTTATTTTTTGGCTATCGACTATTTTCTTCATGAATACCACAGCTAAAACTGACAAGAAGTTAGTTGATTTAACCTAGAGTGAGTACATCTGATCTTAAATTCAGTGAACAAGGAATCTCTTTCGGACCTGGAATTCATGGCACACTTTGATGGTTTTATTAGTATAAATTACCTCCTTGTAAATTAGAGAGCTATTTGCACTCAATACTAGAAAAAATCATATGATATCTCAGTCTAAAATTTTTGATCTGGCAGATAAAATCTACCTTTATGCTCATGCAAGAATAATGTGAGCATGACCAAGACAGTAAAGTGGAGAAATATAGTAGATCCATGAAAACAAGGAGGCATGCACGTAGCATGTGAACTATTTAACGAAATGTTAAAAGAGAGTTGAAGCCTCGTGGAGTGCAAGTGAAACCTCTTGAACTACGTCATGCTCTACGGATGTTGGTATTACCAGGCATGGTCTCCTTAACTTCATCTTCTAAAATTTTCATATTTTGGTTCTTCATTTACATTATATTAGAAACATTAAACCACTAAATAATTTTACAATTAGTTATGTAACCAAAATTAAATAATGTAAAGCAATAATTCCCCACCTTGTGATTTTTGAAACTATGTTACCATTTTAACATCAACTGTGGTTGCCACCATAACCTCATACAATGCAACACGAGCATCTGAATCAGGTTCTCGTGTCCACTGATATTTGTGAGAGTTAGATGATTCTTCAACTAAACACAACCTTTTTCATTACTTGCAAAGTTGGAAAAACACCACATTTAGAGACTTGCAAAACAACTTTTGAACCCCGTAAAAGAGAGTTCAAGTGTTGTATATGTTCCTTGATATGAGGAGAGTCACATCTAACTTTAAATTGACCCTAGTAGACTATTTTTACTCTTTTCTCCGCTCCTCTAGGAGTCCTCTTACCCACATTTGCACTCTCTAGAAGCTACTAAAACTGAAAAGTGGGGGTTTGTATTAGCCCACCATTTGGACCCTGAACAATGAAATGCTTGCCCGCCTTCGCAAACCACTTGTATTTTTACTAGAAAAAATCCTGGAACCTTCAGTTTGGGGAAAAACACTCTTCTTAATAGTTTGGAAAAGGCATTTTGTAGGCCTTCGGTCGCAGTTTCACTATGTCAAAAATGGACCAATTATGATCGGTGGCTCCAGAAAACCTGTCGCCATTTGAAAACCATTTGCTAATTCCCAGTCTTGTCGACTATGGTGAATTATCCATATATAGGGGAACTTGTAGGAAGTTTCTCATTGCATGTTCATCCATCAAACATTATTTTAAAACATAGTTTTCTGAGCCCTTGAGCTAACTTTTGATCGTTTACAACTAGGTCAATCATGACCAATGGCCTCAGAAAAAATGGTCACCAATCGTAAACCGTTCGTCAGTTCTGAATTCCATCAGTTCATGTGAATTATTGGTGTATAGGAGGACACGTAGAAACTTACTCGTGGTATGTTTTATTACTGGAAGATAATCTTTGAAAGTGGTTTCCTAGTCGTCGAGCCTAAATTGAACGTTTTGCAACTAGTGTCAAAACGTAACAAGGAAGTTATAAGAATCCCGTTGGGTTACCAAATCCCTGTGGAAACTTTTTGACACTTACAACTAACTATTTGAAACTCTATCATGTGACTTGTATAAAATTGAACTTTGACCAAATAGTGATTCTCTCTCTCCCTATCTCTTCTCTATCCTCAAGGTTAAAAATAATGAAGAGAAGTGAAATGAAATAAATATGTGTCTCTAACTCTCTCCTTTTGAATGAAAATTATTTTTATTATTATGTAGATGGGGAACTAAAAAATTTAATTATGTTAGACCTAGGTGGCTGTCATGTCAGTGATTTATCGTTGATTTCATGCTCACATGTTTTTGCAGGATACAAGTAAGATGGCGGAACAATGTGGGTGTAATTCATTGTATATTGATAGAATTTATGAATGTTGATAGAAGGAAATTTTTATGTATTGTTATGTTACATTAAATTTATTTATTGAAATTTGGCAATATGAACGAGATGCTAGTTTTAGGGTTGCTTTGGGAAATGTGCATTTAACTATAGGTGTTCTTTTGATTCATATTTACATATGGGAAAAAAGGGGGGGTTCGGTTTATATGTTAAATGAAACTATAGAGGATATTTCTACATTTTGCAAAGTATGAAAAGGTTTATAATTGAATTTCTGTAATATTTTAGATGTTAGGGTTTAAGGGGAATGTTCTGTCATCACCAATCCGGCACTATGATAATTCTTCACCAGGAACTCCTCGTGTTATGATTATTTACTAATGCACAACTTTTAGTTTGGTGGATGTAATCTGGAAACACAACAGCAAACACAACACAAGGATACGATAGACTATGATAAGAAGGAACGATGATAAATCTGAAATATCAGAGTAAATTATAATATTAACATGAAAGTGTTACAATCTCACCCATGAGGTACTTCAAGTGTTACTGACTTCACTTGCCTTCCAACAATAACTATGGGAGAAACTTCACAATTACACCTCTTAATGGTTTCTTTAACACACCTTCAAAATGATGGCTTTCTTTACACACTTACTCATATAATATTTCTCACTACTTCCTTCTATGCTAAATGAGGGGGGTGGCCTCTTTATTTATAGACTTCTAGGCTTATCCATCTTATCTCTAAGATAGGATAAGAAATCTACTCTGACGAATCATATTCCATACCTTAACTCTTATCTGTGCATGTAAGCTTATCTTTTAAGATAAGATAAACCTTATCATTTCACATGGGTTCCACATTTTTAGACTTTTTACAAATAAAATATACAAAATATTTATGACCTCACTCCTTGTCCTTATTACCAATATAATATTTCTAATTCCTAATCATGTAGACCCTACTTCTCTACTTACCCCAACTTTGACATTTTAACATTACGGGACCACTTACGACAAATATTTACTTTTTACCACAACATTCCTATTGTACTTTTGACTATTACCGTACTATACATTATTGGCGGCGTCGTACTGGCAGCGCCATTATCTTCTATCGGACACTACTACTAATTATACTTAACAACATCCTATTCCTAATACATA
The DNA here is from genome assembly GCA_019776745.2 of Taxus chinensis. Taxonomy (NCBI): domain Eukaryota; kingdom Viridiplantae; phylum Streptophyta; class Pinopsida; order Cupressales; family Taxaceae; genus Taxus; species Taxus chinensis. Next base: position 375,308,550 of record CM034155.1, on the reverse strand, counting down.
CATTAATGAAATAGAAATTACGGAGGAAAATTTTAGTGTCGACATCTTCCCCCTTCCTAGCTTCTACTCCGTCCTCAGAGTAGACTATTCTGGTGCCTAGAAAATATTCAACTTGTTGTGGTTGACTCATTTCGTAATGGGGGTGCCATCCAATTCCTCCAGTCGGTACGTACCATTTTCATGCACAGCTGCTATTTTGTAGGGCCCCATCCATTTTGGAAGAAATTTTCTCTATCTTCTTTTTTTGTATTTGGAATCATATACTAGAACCAAGTCATTCACATGAAATGGAGACCAACAGATCTTTTGATCAAAGTATTCCTTCTGCTTCATCTTCTTCTTATAGCTTATATCCTTCACTATTTCCCTCATTTCCTCTAGCAAATGAAGATGTACCAACCTTTCTTTTACTTAATCACTTTCATCCATCCTTTCATTTTTCATAACTCTCACAGTGGGAATATCAAACTCAATAGGAAGAACTGGATCAATGCCATAAGCCAACTGAAATGGGGAGTATCCTGTTACTGACTTTGATGTTTCCCTATATGCCCACAATGATGCATGAATCCTTTTATCCCATTTATGTACCTGCAAGGCTGCATCTTTTGCTAGAATCTGACACAACACAAAATTTGTTCGTTCCACCTATCCATTTGTGCTTGGCTTGTATGTTGTTGCCTTCCTGTGCTTAATAGAAAATTTATTGACTAGGGCTTCTACTACCTCATTAATGAAGTGGCTTCCTTGATCTGTTACAATTTCTAATGGGCAACCAAATCTTGTGACAATGCGTTCATATATGAACCTTGCCACTTCATCCATAGAAGTTGTTTTCAATGGCCTAGCTTCAATCCACTTGGTTAAATAATCTGTGGCAACTAAAATATACTTATTTTGGCGTGGGGTAGTTAGAAGTGGACCTACAATATCTATTCCCCACTTTTCAAAGGGACCAAGTGGAAGAATAGGGCATAATGGAGCTGATGAAGTCTTACGGTTACCATGTGTTTGACAAATATCACATGTCTTACAATAATTATAACAATCTCTAAAAAGAGTGGGCCAGTGATAACCTACATCCAAGATCCTTCTTACTGTAAGTTGTCCAGAGAAGTGTCCTCCACATGTACCATTGTGAAATTCTTCTATCAGCTCCTTCCCCTGATCACGTCCAACTACCCTCTTGTACTGTCCATCAGGTCCTATTCGAAATAATACTCCATGTAGAATAGAATATGGACGAATGGCTTGAGTAATGTTCCTCTTAGTCTTTGCATTGGCACCATCAGGAAACTTGAATTCATTCAGATAATTCCAAATATCTATGTATTCACTAGGGATTGTGTCAAGGGATAACAATGTTGCATCTGGGAAATCATCATCATCACAAGATGAACCTAAACCATCATAGGCTCGAGAGAGTGCATCTGCATTGACATGCTTCTTTCCTGGCCTATCTATAATATCAAATTCAAATTCTTGTAGAAAAATTATCCATCTTGCTATCTTCCCTGATGGGTTAGGCTTATTTACAATATATTTTAGAGCTTGATGATCTGTTACAACTAGGAATTTTTGCCCTAGCAAGTAATTCCTAAACTTCTTTACAGCAAAAATGATAGCCAGAGCCTCTTTTTCAGTTACAGTATAATTTACCTCAGCACTACTCATTTGTTTGCTCCCAAAGTAAATTGGATGTTCATTCCCATTTTCATCATTTTGGCTCAGAGTAATTCCTAGTGCTGCATCTGAGGCGTCAGTGTACACAATTAATGGCTTGCTCCAATCTGGACTCTTTAGAACAGGTGAAGACACCAAGGCTTCCTTCAATTGTTCAAAAGCTTCATGCGCCTTATTTCCTGGTTCATAAGTAACATCCTTCTTCAATAACTGGGTTAGTGGCTGTGCAATCTTTGAGAAATTCTTGATGAACCTTCTATAGTAACCCACATGGCCTAAAAATGATCTCAAATTAATTCTATTCATAGGAAATGGTAACTCTTTGAAATTTGAAACTTTATCAGGATCAGTACCAATACCATCTCTGGATACAACATGCCCTAACAAAACGCCTTTAGAACATCCAAAGACACACTTTGTAGGGTTTAGTGAGGCTTGTGCTTCATCTAACCTTTGAAATTTTGTCTCCATCTGGTGCAGGTGGTCCAACTTGCTCCCATAGATGCAAAAATCATCCATAAATACTCTGATGAAGGTCCCAATGTAGGGTTTGAACACCCTATTCATCAAACACTGGAATGTTGCCGGAGCATTACACAACCCAAAAGGCATAACTCTATAAGCAAACGTTCCCCAAGGAGTGGTGAACGTGGTCTTCAACTGATCTTTCTCTGCTATACGAACTTGGTTGTAGCCGCTATATCCATCAGCAAAACTATAGCACTCCTGGCCAGCTACTTCGTCCAAGATTTGATCTGAAAATGGAAGAGGGTAATGATCCTTCTTTGTTGCCTTATTGAGCTTCCTGTAATCAACACAAATGTGTAGCTTCCCATTCTTTTTTATTGAGATCACAATGGGAGAAACCCATTCTGAATTCTCCATAACAAATATGAATCCTGCATCAAGCAACTTATCTATTTCTTCTTTTACAGTCTTGGAAAAATTAGGATTTATTCTATATGGCATTTGCTTTATGGGCTTAGCACCATCTACCAGCTCAATAGAATGTTCTACCCAACTTACTTGATGGAGTTCCTTGTAACCAAAAGTGAATATGTGTATGTACCTTCGAAAGAGCTGGAGGTAGGATTCCTTTTCACTCTCCATCACAGCATCACCAATCTTTATTTGTTGGAGATGACCATCAATTTCTTCTTCAGATAATTTTATGGGGTCATGAGTCAGTGTGACTGGAAGGATATCCATAACTGACACATCAACATCACTTTCTTCATCTTCGGTGTCCACTTCACTGGTACTAGAGTAATCAGAAGATGTCCAATCATTAGTTTCATCACTTGAATCGATAGGTTCTACCTTATGATGCCGAGGGATCACGTTTATCTTCACCCTCTCTCTACCACGTCCAAGTGTCATGAAGCCTTCATTCCAGTAGTTTCTTGCATGAACTCTCCTTAGCCATGGTCTTCCCAACAACATTGGGTACGCAAAAGTACCATTTTTCATCACCTGAAAGTCTACCACACATACAACACCCATAACAGATATTGCCACATTTGAAACTACACCTTCTGGTTTAGTTTTTCCCTTATTTAATGACCTTAACATAAGTGTTGAGGGGCGATCAATTTTTAAACCCAACATATTCATTACAGACTCGGTCATTACATTAACTACAGCACCTCCATCAACTAAGACATCATGAATTGAAATACCATTACATAGTACCTCAGCTTGTGGAGCATAGGGATCCGCCTCTACCTCCAAAACAGGGACCTCAACCTCCTTCCTTCATCAAGCATTGAGTCCACTTCGCAGCTCCCGCCTCTTCTCAGAAGACATAGCCAAGAGTTGACCATATGTAATATTTGCAGGCCTTTTGGACAGATCTTCTAAGATGGAGTATGGTCCTTGTCCCTGTGAAATCAGAAAATCCTGCACACCCAACTTTCTTCTCCTATGTTTCTTACTAGTTTCTCCTTTCATCTTCTTAGGATCATTTCCATCTTGGTTATCTTTTTCTTTCTTTCTTTTTGTTACAAATACATCTACTTCATTATTTATGCTCTTATCTACTACATCAAAAGAATTCACAGGTGATTTTCCTTTATCATTATCTTTTGTACCAGATGTAGAAGCTCTATCTGGACAATTATACTTATAATGACCCTTTTTATAACAACCATAACATACAAATTCAGAAATATTTCTTTTAGGACATCTATCTCCTCCTTGAGAACTAAATTCTTTTCCTTGAAGAAGATTAATAGTTAACTGACTCATCTTCTTGAGCAAATCTTCATACTCAGTAGATGTACTAGGATAAATATTTGTGCTCACCGAGGGTGGTTGTGGAATCTGGACCAAAGGTGTTGGTGTAGGCTCTACTTTAGCAACAATTTCTTTAGGCTCCTCTTCCATGCTCTCTTCTTGCCTTCTTGTAATCTCCTTTTCTTGTTCAATGGTAGTTGGGTGGTCATACTTCACTCGTTGTTTGATCTCTGGCTTCATCCCAAGAATGAAGTGCTTACAGAGGAGATTATCCACACCATTCATCAACCCATCTGTTAATCCTTCCTTTCGGATCTGGACATCGAGCTTCCTCCTTAGCTCTAGAACACGAGCATGATAATCTCTTATCTTCTCCTTCTCTCCTTGGGATAGCTTTGTGATCTCGATCATGAGATCTGCATATTTCTGTTGCTCACCAAATTCTTCAAGAAAACTTTCAGTTAATAAATCCCATGAGTTTTTTACATTTTCACCTAGTGTTTCAAACCACCTAAGTGTTGAACCATCCAAAAAAGTAGGAAAAAATTCAGTCCATTGTTCCCTTCTTATAAGACCATTACAAATACAAGATCTTTTAAACTCTTGAATGAAAGAGGAAGCATCTTCATTAGATTGGGCTGAAAAAATAGGAATCTTCCCCATTTTCAAAAGTAACCACCGTGAAATACCAACCCACAAGTACAATCAACAAGACTTATCTGCACAAATAATTGGAATCACTATAATAGAAAGTGACTTTACACCTTTCTACAGTAAAATAGAAATGACCACGGTAAACTATGGTAAAACTTGACTTACTGTGGTAAAAACTGACTTTACTGTGGTAAACACTATTCACGGTAAAAAGTGAAATTACTGTGGTAAATACTATTCACAGTAAAAAGTGACTTTACTACGGTAAATACCATTCACGGTAAAAATTGACTTTACTATGATAACTACTATGCATAGTAAAAACAAGGTTACCCTCCAAATGATTTTTGACTAAGTGGGAATATCTCTCCAGAAAATCCACCAACGAGGAATGGTCCCGGCAACGGAACCAAAATGTCATCACCAATCCGGCACTATGATAATTCTTCACCGGAAACTCCTCGTGCTATGATTATTTACTAATGCACAGCTTTTAGTTTGGTGGATGTAATCTGGAAACACAACATCAAACACAACACAAGGATACGATAGACTATGATAAGAAGGAACGATGATAAATCTAAAATATCAGAGTAAATTATAATATTAATATGAAATTGTTACAATCTCACCCATGAGGTACTTCAAGTGTTACTGAATTCACTTGCCTTCCAACAATAACTATGGGAGAAACTTCACAATTACACCTCTTAATGGTTTCTTTAACACACCTTCAAAATGATGGCTTCCTTTACACACTTACTCATACAATATTTCTCACTACTTCCTTCTATGCTAAATGAGGGGGGTGGCCTCTTTATTTATAAACTTCTAGGCTTATCCATCTTATCTCTAAGATAGGATAAGAAATCCACTCTAACGAATCATATTTCATACCTTAACTCTTATCTGTACATATAAGCTTATCTTTTAAGATAAGATAAACCTTATCATTTCACATAGGTTCCACATTTTTAGACTTTTTACAAATAAAATATACAAAATATTTATGACCTCACTCCTTGTCCTTATTACCAATATAATATTTCTAATTCCTAATCATGTAGACCCTACTTCTCTACTTACCCCAACTTTGACATTTTAACATTACCGGACCACTTACGAAAAATATTTACTTTTTACCACAACATTCCTATTGTACTTTTGACTATTACCGTACTATACATTATTGGTGGCGTCGTACTGGCAACGCCGTTATCTTCTATCGGATGCTACTACTAATTATACTTAATAACATCCTATTCCTAATACATACATTAATGAAATAGAAATTACGGAGGAAAATTTTAATGTCGACAGTTCATCTACACATGAGTGTTATTTTGATCCTCAAACTTTTCATTGTAAAAGTTAGATATGTATGTTAAATGAATTTGAATTTAAAATATTGTAGTGCATTTCCAATGTTCACTAGATGATTAATTAATTAGTGTGTTATATTCTTACCTTGTAAATTTAATAAAGAGATCTAAACGAAACACTCAACCCTAGTATAACACTCATGCATAACTACCCTTCCCACGTGAATTCTTTTAGTGTAGAAAATTAAAACCTTAGGATAACCTTCAATCTCTACACTTGATGTAACCTTTTGGCTTAAGTAAATAAGATCCCTAGTTGAATTATCATCATAGTCGGTATGTTTAGCAACGCCGTCGTAAACCTGAAGGTTAGGAACGACATGGTCAAACTATTTCTGGTGTAAGCAGAACAAACACTTCCTTAGGATCCTAGTGGACTGCCAAGTCTTACAAAGTTAGATCAATAAATCAACTTCATGATCGAATGAATTCCTTGCGAGATCCAAACAACACAAATGGAGCTAGTAAAATAGTTATACTATGATTTCACTCTTTTTAACGATCTCTATAGTTCATTGCAGATAAATGTGTTACCTTGGTTACTAACAACATAACACCTGGGTTTTTCATGAAGGTTTTTTACCATAAATATGACTTCTCACCTTACACTTTTATATAGTTGGGGCATAGATCCTTAGGTGCAATTGGAATTAAACCAAACTTTGGCTGATTAAGGGGGTTAACTCGTGGGTGGAAATTGTGCACAACTCTTATAAAATGCAACTCTCTTTAAAATAAATTGTTTTAAGAGAAGTGCAAAAACAAAAAAGGGGGGTATCGTTACCCCATGTGCCCAAATTCCCTTTGTACCCTAATGAGTGGTGCAAAACCAAAAAAGTGTAGTAATCCATATTCCTATGATTGATCTCGTGGTGGGATTTAAATGACATAAGTGGATGTATTGGTTACATCATGTCTTTAACAATGCAGTGTATAAGAGAAAATAAATGGGATGTATCGTGCTAAGTTACACTCCTTGTACTAACGAAGCCATTAGTGAAAAATATTTGTTTTTTTTACAATTTTTATAAAACAATGCTAATAATGAGACCATAGTGAGATATAAGAGTAAAGCATATAAGAGTAAAACAAGATTTGAGGTTAGGAATAATGTCACTCTTGGATTCCTTATAACTCAATTAAACATTTTCATGTGTTAGAAAGAATATGAATTTCCCTTGGGGAGATCAAAATTTGAGAAAACAATATATATATATATATATATATATATATATATATATATATATATATATATATCTAAATAAAATTTCTTGATGTGGAAATGTTGAATCAGTCCAACAAGTTATTGAACTATATTACCTATGGTAGGGAAATAAATATACCCTGATCAAAGAATGTTTATGGGAAAAAGGTATCTTGAATCTAAATCTCCCTTAAATCCTAAGATTTCTTTCTTGACATCACATCATATTCACTTGTGTATCAAGGGTAAAATTTAAACATCGAATAAACGTATGAGAAATATAATCTTAATATAAGAATGAGAGAATTAGGAAATTTGTATGTAATTTGAAATATGGAAAATAATTAGGTATGTCACTCTTGAAGGCAGATTTGTGAAAATACCTCAAAAACATTTGATATTTTTAAATCACTTTCGAAGAAATATCACCATCAGCTTTCCTCACTATTTGATTAACTCGTTCGAGAAATCAATTAGGGAAGTTCAGAGCCACTCTAGGGCTGTCCCTTTGCATCAGGGGCTTATCCTCCTGATCCATTGCCACTGTTCTAGCTGCCCCCCCTTGAATCCTACCCTACCTTCTTCCTCCATACCTCCTCCTGCTCGCACCGCCTCCACTCCCACCTGTTAAAAAGGAAGCTTGAAGCTACTGCTTCCAGCAAGAAAAGCAAGAGCATTAAAGATAAAATCCCTCCTTCCCAACGGGTCCTAAGAAGCCATAAAGACCTGGAACTTGCTGAGAACCTCCTGCATATCAGTATTCCGACGGAGGAGCCCAAGGAGGAGGGATTGATGGAAAGAGTGGGCAGGTTAGAGAAGGAGATACAAGAACTCAAAGGGACTATAAAAAATATGGAAAGAGCTAAGGGCAAAGGTATTCTTCAAAGTGATGATGATGAGGGGGTCATTGCTGAGGTCTTCAAGAAGTTACAGTCCTTGGATGGCAGAATGGGAAATGTAAAAAGTCGTAATGACTGCATATTATCTACCCTTAAAAGCATATATAATTTCATTGAACAGCATGTGCAAAGTGTCTGCAGTTTAAGTGGGGTTAGTGAGGAAATTTGGGGCCCTAAAGAGAAAAGGGATATTGCTATATCCCAGGTGGATATGAGAGACTCCTCTCAGGCCAATGTCATTGCCTTCTTCATTTCGCTGTAGGCTATCAAGACCAAGATTGACAGGGCAATAATGGTTGAACTGTAAGTTGAATGTGAAATGAATTTAAGAATATGTAGGTGGAAAAAGGATAAAACTATCCTTTCATAACAATGTTCTTAGAATGTTAATCGTAACTAAGATGTAATCATGGTGATGATGTGTTGTAGGTTTTTCAATCCTTGGGTCCCTTTTTCTTGTGGTTGGGTCATTGTTAACATTCGTTCATTGGGGAAAGTGTTACATCAACATGTATATGGTGTTTTCATGTTTCTATGTCAATTGATAACTTATATAAGTGTCTTATGCATTGTTGAGGTTCTCTACTTGGAGTCCTTGTGGTGTTGTGTAGTGAGAAATGTAAGTCAAAAAAAATTATTCTAGTATTTAACTGTTGTATTTTTGTATATAAAAATGTAGGCGTTACATTAGGTTTCAGAGAAAGGTTCATACTCTTGAACCTCTGGGACATATTGGAGTTATGAAGGTTTTGGACGGCGGTGGTGGAGATTAGAAGAGTAATGTGATATATGTTATTATGTGACCAACATCGTAATTGTGATATTGTGAATGCACATGTTGTGCATGTCACGTAGTGCGTATTTGTTATCATGTTGATGTGCTTGTGATGATAGTATTCTCTCTCCTCTTTTTTTTGGATTCCATGAGGAATTCATGTGTGATGTACTTCCTTGTTGTGTGTGAAAAGAATGTTATTGTGGATTTTAGAGTGTTGGAGCATTTTGGCATCATGTATTATGAAGGTGCATTGATGTATTGAATGACAAAATTGATGTAAAGTGAATTGGATTGTATCGTGATGTCATCACCGTGTTGTGATGAATCATGTGTGTCACCATGTTATAATTACAATTGACTATATGTTTTAATGTTAGACATTGTGTTCCTCATATGTATAATTTGTGTAATATGTGATGGTTCATGTCATGATTTAGGGGCATATGGTGAGTGTATGATCCCTATTGTATAGTGATTGCACTTTGGGTGTAGTATGTGGTAATGTGATGTATCATAACCTGTGAAAGTAATGATTGTGTTATACCTTGTATATATACCATGTGTAAGATGCTATGGTTAATTTTTGTGAATCAACATTGTGTTAGTGATGTAGTTATGTGTTATTTTGTTAACCCTACACTAACAAACCCTAAGGGAAATCGACAAAATGTGTATGTTTGGAGTGACGAAATGGGTATCATTGACCAGTCACTCGAGCCGAGTACGAGATAGGAAGTGGAGTATTACATAGTCTGAAAACCCACTTTTTTTCATTTGATATGTATGGCACTTGCTCAATGGGTGTCATACATATTGTGTTTGGTGGACACCTTAGACTCAGTACATGGTGACCTGTACTCCTTTATCTCTCCCTATATGGTTATCACATGGATTTATCCTAAGTGTAGTTATGACTATACTGAGCCTTGTGGAAGCGGTGGAGGGATGATTTAGATAGAGATGATGATAGTTGTATTATTTGATATGTTATTTTATGAGTTGAGGCTCGATGTATGAGTGTCAGAAACTCATTGAGTACCCCTTTAGTGGTCATATAAGGCCACATAGCTATTGTGATGTGTTATTTCTCTATACGTATTTTATTCATAAATTGACCATTTTTCTTCTTTCTAGAACCAACAGTTTTATTGATTGATGTGTTCTTATATTTTTGGAATTTTATTTGGTTGTTACACTAACATGCAAATTTTTGCACTAACTATGGCTATTTGTCCATTTTATTTACTTAGTTTTAAATTTTCTTTTCATGTTAAAAAGTTTTATAGCCTATCCCAAGGCTTCAGATTCAGCCGCTTTGTATTCGAAACTAATTCTTAAGCCGATTCTAATGTCATAATGTGTGGAATAGGGTCATGGGATTCACCATTGAGTGGTTAAACCTATGGACCCGCTTCGTTGTATGGGGGTACACTCCAAGGAGTTATAGATAACTAACGGGTTGTTGAACCATGAGTTATTATGTCACTTAGGTTAGGGGTGCCTGGACTCTATGTGCCTAGGGCCATAAGGTGACCGAACTCCTTGAGGGAGACATAAGATACACATAAGAGACTTGAGGGAGGCATAATAGTATTAAGGGAGACATAAGAGACTTAAGTGATGCATAAGAGACTTGAGGGAGACATAAGAGACTTGTGGGTTTGTGATTAGTGCACTTGGAGGCTTGTTTGGTTTGTGGTTCTTTGGGATGTATATGTAGTTGTTTTGTGATGCTTTGAGAGGTGTATGGAGTTGACTTGTGATGCTTTGGAAGGTATGTGGAGTTGTTTTGTGATTCTTTGGGAGATATATGGAGATTTTTTTGTGATGTTTTGTGTTGTGTGGAGTTGGTGTTATGAGTTATGTGTACTCTTATGAGTCTTGTTACACATTACTATGATTGAGGATTGACGCTCCCCTAAGTTGGTATGGACTATTGGATATTGTCTTGGCACTAAGTGGGTACATTCATGGTATTTGGGTCATGTTATACCAATTGTATTTGTATCAACGTTATGATTCACTATTTGTTAGTCACGTGTGTGTGTTGTATTTATGCCTATGACATAATTGTTGTAAACTCTTAGTTATGTGGTCTACTTGTTTTCTTTTCATGGTGTAAATAAAGGTCTTGTGATGTAATACAGTATTGAAAGTATGTAGTAAGGTGTCTCGTGGGTCATTTGTGTTGTGTTAAGTTTTGTGTGACATCTTGAGACCAATTACTGTTGGGCAACCACAAACATAAGAAAATTGAAAGTTTGTAAACAATGAGTATTAAGATTTGAGATTAAAAGTACTATAAAGGAAAATATTAACTAAGTAATAAGGTAAACTAGAACTACCCATCTTGAGTGAACATTAAGAGTTTATGAAATTATTAAACTTTCTTGACTTCCCTATGGTTGTGTTCTAATGACAAAGATCTTATCCCCAGACGAAACTTGTCACCATTAGATTTATTTAATTTCTTATCCCATTTATTATCCTTCAAGATTTGGTTTTGCATCACATCGAGGACAATGCTCTTATGAGGGGAGGGAAATGTAGTTCCAAAAAAAATAGCAAACTCGTATAAATCAAAATCATTAAAATAAAATAAAATTGGGATGCGTGTTGGCAGTGATGGAATTGGTGGAATTGGTGGGATGCATATGTGGAAACAATGTTGGATCTTATGTGAAGGAACGTAAAGGGACATGGGGTTGGTTTTCTAGGAAGGGAACATGGTGGTTAGGTCAGGTGATAAAGTGGATATGTGAGGAATAAGGGAAATGTATTTACGTAGATGTTGCAGGTGGAGTACCTTGGGGGACATGTTTGCAAAGCATGTGAACATAAATCAAGCACATGGACTATTTTCTTGAATGCCTTAATGAGGCGTATTCTCTTGAACAATAATGACTCAGACTATGGACAAAGTGGGACTTGTTGAAGGAACATTGGAAACTTTTAAGTAAATGGGCAACTCCTCTTTCATCTCACCACCTACACATGATGCTGCGAGATTGGGCTGATATTTTAGATGGATGACATTTTCCATATAATATTTTTTTGTTATAGCATTTAAAAAGGGTGGGATGTTCAACTAAGCATAATGGACAAAGGGATTTAGTTTTTTGGTAAAACATGTCTGCAATGGTTTTAGATTCATAAAAGGGGTTATAGAAGGTTGAGTTTTGTAAGAAAAATGTGTAACATCTCCTCAACCTTTGCTAGCATCTCTCTATGGAGTTAGAGGGACATTTCCTCCTCCATGATGCGGTCAGTAGAATTTGGATGTATATACAAGGTACAACAACTATTTTACAGAACAACTTAAACTATGTGATCTCCCAACTTTTCTAGGATAAGATATTTTGGATGGGTTTAGGCATCAATCAAATCTTAATGGAAAGATGATTTTTCAGTTCTCCCAGTCTACACCACATTTAGATCCAGCATGCTAGAAGTTCAAATTTTATTTGATTTATTTTTTGACTATCGAATCTTTTCTTAAAAAATCCCACGGCTAAAACTGACAGGAAGTTAGCTACTTTAACCTAGAGTGAGTACATCAGATTTTAAATTAATAAAATAAGGAATATCTTTTAGACCTATAAATTCATGGCACACTTTGATGGTCTTATTAGTAAAATTACCTCCTTGTAAATTAGAGAGCTATTTGCACTCAATACTAGAAGAAATCATATGATATCTTAGTCTAAAACTTTTGATCTGGTATATAAGATCTAACTTTTTGCTCATGCAAGAATAATTCGAGTGTGACAAAGATGATAAAGTGGAGAAAGATAGTAGATCCATTAAAAAATGGAGGCATGCACATAGCATGTAAAATGTTTGAAATTTTTTTAAAAGAGAGTTGAAGACTCGTGGAGTGCAAGTGAAACCACCTAGACTACGTCATAATCTACGGACGCTGGTATTACCAGGCATGGTATCCTTACCTTCATATTCTGTAACTTTCTGATTTTGTTTCTTGATTTGCATTATATTAGAAACATTAAACCACTGAATAGTTTTACAATTAGCTATGTAACCAAACTTAAATAGTGTAAAGCAATAATTCCCCTCCTTGTGATTTTCAAACTATGTTACCATTTGAACATCAACTGTGGTTGCCACCATAACCTCATACGATGCAACTTGAGCATCCAAATCAGGTTCTCATGTCCGTTGATATTGTCGAGAGTTAGATGATTCATCAACTAAACAAAACCTTTTTCATTACATGCAAATTTGGAAAAACACCACATTTAGAGACTTGCAAAACAACCTTTGAACCTCGTACAAGAGAGTTCAAGCACCATATATGTTCCTTGATATGAGGAGATTAACATCCAGCTTTATATTGACCCCATTCAACTATTTGTACTCTCTTCACCGTGCCTGTAGGAGTCTTGTTGCCCCCATTTGAACTCTCAAGAAGCTACTAAAACTAAAAAGTGGGGTTTCGTATCATCCCGATGTTTTGACCATGAACAACGAAATGTTTGCCCGCCTTCGCAAACCACTAGTATTTTTAATAGAAAATTTCTTGGAACCTTCAATTTGGGGAAAAAAATCTTCTTGATAGTTTAGGAAAGGAATTTTGTAGGCCTTCGGCCCCAATTAGACTAGGTCAAAACTAGACCAATTATGATCGATGGCTCTAGAAAAGTTGTCTCCATTTTAAAACCATTTGCTAGTTCTCAATCCCGTTGACTCTGGTGAATTCTCCATATATAGGGTAACTTGTAAGAAGTTTCTCTTTGCGTGTTCTTCCATCAAACATCAGTTTTGGACATGGTTTTCTGATCCCTCGAGCTAACTTTTGATCATTTACAACTAGGTCAATCACGACCGATGGCCTCAGAAAACTGGCCACCAATCGTAAACCGTTTGCTAGTTCTGAATTATGTCAGTTCCTATGAATTCTTGGTGTATAGGATAACACGTAGAAACTTACCCATGGTATTTTTTCTCACTGGAAGATAACGTTTGAAAGTGGTTTCTTAGCCTCATAACCTAAATTGAACGTTTTGCAGCTAGTGGGAAAACATAAAAAGGAAGTTGTAGGAACCCCGTCGGGTTAGCAAATCCCCATGGAAACTTGTTGAAACTTGCAACTAACTATTTGAAACTCTATCATGGGTGTTTTAATGGATTCTTGAAAATTTAATGAAACAAATAGAGAGGTAGTAGGCCAAGGAGGAATACTTGTTTGTAATGTTGGCTGAAGGTTATGCGTGCATTCTGATTTTCCTAATCCAATGTTGAGTGTGAGATCTCCCTTTTTTATAGGAGGAACTACCTATAAAATGCAAAACAATACTAGTACATAGAGTTTTTAAAAAATGCAGAAGCTAGATCAGGGAAGCATGATGCTTCCTGAATAGGTTGTCAATCCACTTTTATATAACAGTATTAATACTATCCAAAATAAACATGAAATAACAATCTTATTAGAGTTGAAACGATTTAGACATCTCGTATAAAAAAATAAGAACAGTCAGATAAAAGGTGATTGATGTCAAAATGGGTTAGTTGATGGGTTGGTATTGGGTTATAAGTTTGGTACAGGCTCTAGGTAAGGTCTGGTCAAGATTATAAGAGATTCTAGGCTATTAGGGAATTGGTACAAGCTCAAGGTATGTTTCCAAATACAGTAACCGACATCGACTGTGTGACCGATGCTAGTTAGGCAGGATGGCCAATGTCTGTTAAGCAAATAATACTTAGCAGAAGGCAAACAAGAAGTTCACGCAGAATAAAAGAGCATGTTTAAGGGCGTGAAGGGATCGGAACATAATCATGTGGAAGAAATAGTTACAGATTTGGGACTTAGCCATTTTTACGAGCACGGGCTATTTTTGGAGGTTGCATGCAGAGTGCACAAACTAGTTGGAAACTTGCACAACACGGATTAGTTATTCTTGGAGGATTGTCTATAGATCACTTTGCATAAATACAGGATAGGAATACATTTACTATTTATATTTAATTAGGAGAAGTCTATTGTTAGCGCACTTGCATGTGTGGCTATTATTGTAACGGTGTTTGGCTATGAATAGCATGCGACCTGTTTTGGGATTGGATAAGTGGTGAAGGGAAAGTCCCCACCCTTATATATATGTAAAGGTCTATGTAATGGAGAAGAAGATGATATAGAGATAAAGAAAGAGATTTTTGAGTATGTGCAAGATCTGGATTACTGTGGGATTACTATATCGGATTTGTGTGCGCATGGGTATGGAATGTCATTATTGTAAGAAGCTTCTGTGTAATTTTCATGTTTAATATAATGGAGGTTATTGACTGAATCTAAGTGTTAACCCTGTGTGTAACTGGATCATGTATGTTCTTGATTTTAGCATGGTTATTATTTAAGTTTGTTATTCTTTAAACATAAATCAGTGCATGTACTGTAAATTGATATAACAAGTTATAGATCCATATGTATTAAGTCTTCATCATGCTAACATCCTGAAAAAAGAAACCCTAAATAGGGGACTAGTACCTTTGCATGCTTTGGGTGAGTTCTCAGTCTAGGGTTAGTGATGTGCCAGTGCACCTGGGATCTTATTGGTAAATTCGATTGCAATAGACTCCAGTTCATCTTATGTAATTTCTCCTCTTTCTTTCTGTAAAACCAGAACAATGTTGGACATTACAGTCATTCTTCCTTCTAACAGGTCCATCTTCTATGTGATAAGATTTCCAAGGCTCATCCAACCTTTCCTTAATGTATTTCCTTTAACATCGTTATGCTTTGTCAATTTAGTTTGGTGTTTTGTGTGATAAGAATGTTTGCGCGCATGAAGCAAATTACTATTTGAAGAGTTTTTCTGTGCAGAGGACTACACATACCTTTATTTTGGGGTGGTTGCTAATATCCTGGTACTAAAATATTGAAAAAAAGTACACATGAAAATAAATAAACTGCTACAGGTGTTATCCAAGTTAGAAAAATGATAGTCAAGAGATTGCTTCTAGAAAATATGACCATAGATGGAGATGAATGTAGGGAAAATATAACTCAAGGTAAGCATAGGCCGTGAAGACTACCAGTAAAAGGTGCAATGATGAGATACTTGGGTGCATGGATGCATACTGAAGAGAATTCTGTAGCCAAAAGGTAGGAGGGTGTGCTAGAAATTTATGACTAGGGTGCGAAGATTACCACGTGAGAAACTAGAAATTTGGTCAATTAATGAAGGGATTATTGGTAGGTGAAGAAGTAATAAATGCCCTAAAATTTGAAAAATTATATAATGGGGAAATGTGAGTTCATCCTTACCATTTTGATTGTGAGAATGTGAATGAGCAAAGTGTGAACGAGCTGTGCGAATCAAGTTAAGGTGCAGAGAGTGTGAAATTGAAAGTGGATACAGATCTGTGCACAGAAGAGCTTGTGTTCCTATTGGTGAAGGGTTGGAGTGAAGAAAATAAGTGACAAAAGAGCTAGGGCACTCAGAATTTCACTAGGGCACAGAGATTAGAGCTAGGATTTAACTCGCTCGGTTAGAGGAGAGAAACCCCAGAGTTTAGGATGGCGTTGAAGAAAGCATCTACAGCCAGGGCTAAAGGGAAGAAGTTGAAATCACTCCAGAAAGAATTTTTTTCAAAAATGCAATATCTGGAGGGTGTGATTGTGGGTCAGGAATGGGACTCCCACATCAGGAAATGTAAAATCAGTGATTACAACCATCACACAACAGACAACAAGAAAGATTTGGATTCGCTACTAAGAACACAGACGAATAAGCACACTGCAGAGGACATGTCAGTGTATGATTATGTGGGAGAAAATTTGTTAAAGCGTATCAGAGTTTACTAGTTGTATGAGCTCCCATACTTTGGTAAATACGAACCCTTAGACCAGTGGCTGATGAGCAGGGTACACGAGGACTTCTTCTACTTTGCAAGTCACGGAATTCGGATCACAGCTGCCTTGATCGCAACAGTAATAGGGTTAAAGGGTACATAAGTAGATCTAGAGAGCGATCTAACTAATAAATCCACTATCCTAGAGACAAGGAAGGATTCAGGATATACCAAGGGTCTGCACATCATGAACATTGATAAACTAAAGAAGTATCTAGTCATACAAGCAGCAACCCACTTAGTGACAAAGTTGAATGACCAGGAGAGGTGGTCATAAGTCAAGACAATGTGGCTACAGATTGCAAATAAGATGTCTCAGGGACTCATCTATAATATTTCAAGCTACATCATAGATACTATTGTTGAAGAAGCGTGCACAGGTGAGAAGATAATTTTTGGCACGATCTTTTTGTTTCTGGTGTTCATGGAAATCAGGGTACTAGATGGGCCAAAGGAGAAAATATGGGAATACCATATGGAGAACAAGTCACTTGAGGAATGGTTTGGTAAGTACTTATGTGAAGGATATATGAGTGGACCATTTAAGAAAATGGTAGTGAAATGGTATGAAAAGCTCCACACGGAGTTTGAAGAAGAATGGCACATACCTAAGGAGTTTCTGTTGGTGGTAGGAAGGGCAATAAAGTTTTCTGTATATCAGCACTTTTGCATAGCAAGGTTCACCATGAAAGATGGGACTTGGAGCCCATGGTGCAAGTTACCATATGCCTTCACCATAAGGTATTTTCAGGCGTCTGTTCATCGATTTCTAGATGCACGCCAACTAAAATTTAATGCAGACAAGGTAGATTGCGACTACCATACTCTAAGAAAGACATATGTATATCTAGGGCGGAAAGCCTATGTAGAAAGGATGATCTCAGAGGTAATAAGTATGAATCCTGTAAGCCTAGCAGTTGGGGATACTAGAGCAACACTTGTCTACCTCTAGCTTAAACCCAAGCTCGAGAACAACAAGTACGTAGAGAATGACTTCGCGCTTCTAGGGACACCGAAAGTTAAGCATACTCTAGAAAATATTCTAGCACCCAAGCCCATGGAGACAATAGAAGTGGATGATCAAGAAGAGGAGCATGAAGATAATGGTGGTTTGGAACACAGAGGTAGGAGGTAGCCTACAAATATGGCAGAGGCTGATTGCGTGACTACTCCGCCTAAATTTCAGGAAGAAGGTGAGGAGGACTTGGATGCATCCCAAGGTGAGCACCTGTTCAAGAGAGTATTCAGGAGAACAAGGACTGAGGGTGTTACTCCGCAGTCAGTTCGAAGATCACCATGACTCTCTCCATAGAAAGAGATAATTGAGAAAAGGAGGAGAACGTTGAAGCTGAGAAAAGAAACAGAAGAGTCCAAGGAAAGTGCACCAGGATCCACTACACCCCCTGAGTATGAGGAAGAATCAAAGAACATGGAGGGACCATAAGAGGAACAAAAGGATGAAGTAATGAAGGATGTAGAAGAAGGGGAAAAGAACACAATCAAATCCGTGCATGAAACTACTCGGAGCATAGCTGAGCAAGCTAAAAATTTTGGTGGTCCAGTTCCCAAGGGGCCTAGATCAAGGAGGATGAGTGGGGAATATAGTGCACTAAGCATGGGATACAATGAGGACACAAGAAAAATTGTTCATGCCCATTTTCAGATCATAGCAACCCCTAAGGAGTTATATGGTTGGGAGTTGATGGATGAAGATATGGCCACAATGCACACAAGAAAGAAACTATCTTGGTCCATGCACACTTACATGGATGAACCTAATTTCGATGTATGTGAAGAATCATGTGTGTCAAGAAGATTGAAGAAAGCACCTCAGACTAGACATATAACAGTAAAGCCTACTGTTATGTCAAATGAACAGGTTAGTAATGCTTTAGTGAAGGTATCAATAGAGGTGACACATAGAAATATGGATAAGGCTGCAAATATTAGGGCGATGCGTGGAGAGATCAAAGCAAGGGATGCATAAATAGTGCGCCTAACACATGAGAAAGACTTGGAGTAGAAGAAGAACAATACCTTCATAAGCATGGAAGAGGAGATCATGGAAATTTTCCTAAAGGAGAGGCCACACTTGGAGTCCAAGGTACCAGAAAAATTCACTTCATTGATGCATTACATGTGTACCTTGGTGGACTTGGTTCTTGAAGATGGACCACTATGCATGCCTACACCGAGAGACCCGCGCAAGAAGCAAAGAGAGAAAAGGTGTTAGTATTGAGGAATATTTCATCTTATGAAGGATTGTTGGAAGCCTTGTGGGAGGAGTTGAAGAAGGTGAATCAAACACTAAACATCTGTACAGCTCTTGAATTAGTAATAAGGGCAAGGACCATTGCAGAAGACAATGAGGTCCTAAAATCCATGAAGGATGACACCTGGGCCATGCAGAAAGGTTAGCTATGGTAAAAAAAGTGTGAATCCCCTTACAGTAGCATAGAAGCCACACAAGGAAAGGTTGGATGAGCTTGGCAAGCTTATCACATAGAAGATGGACCTGTTAGAAGGAAGAATGACTGCAATGTCCAACATTTTTCTGGTTTTGCAGAACGAAAGAGGAGAAATTGCACAAGATGAACTGGATTCTATTGCAGTAGACATTCCAGACAAAGCAAATGAAGCACTTAATGAGTGACAGAGTTCTTAGGCAGCAATAAAAGAAGAATATCTAGAGTTGATCCTTCTAGTTGATGTGAAGGAGGATGCGGGATAAAGTTATTCTTTTGAATAACATAATTCGTTACATTCTTTTTGTTCATATTTTTTCTGATTATTTGCACATTTGAAGACAACCATTTTTGGGGCGGAAATGCATTTAGTTTGGGGTAATGTTGAGTAGATAATACTTATCAGAAGGCACACAAGAATTTCACATAGAATAGTAGAGCATTTTCAAGGGCACGAAGGGATCAGAACATAATTACGCGGAAGAAACTGTTGCAAATTTGGGAATTAGCCATTTTTACGAGCATGAGCTATTTTTGGAGGTTACGTGTAAAGCACATAAACTATTTGGAAACTTGCACGACACGGATTATCTATTTTTGGAGGATCGACTACAGAGCACTTTACATAAATACGAGCGAGGAATAGTTATACTACTAATAGTTAACTATGAGAAGTCTATTGTTAGCGCACTTGTATGTGTGGCTATTATTGTAACGGTGTTTGGCTATGAATAGCATGCGACCTATTTTGGGATTGGATAAACGGTGAAGGGTAAGTCCCCACACTTATATATATGTAAAGTTCTACGTAATGGAGACGGTGATGATATACAGATAAAGAGAGATATTTTTAGTATGTGCAAAATCTGGATTACTGTGGGATTACAGTATCGGATTTGTGCACACATGGGTATGGAATGCCATTATTGTAAGAAGCTTCTGTGTAATTTTCATGTTTAATATAATGTATGCTATTGACTGAATCTAAGTGTTAACCCTGTGTGTAATTGGATCGTGTATGTTCTTGATTTCAGCATGGTTATTATTTAAGTTTGTTATTCTTTAGACATAGATCAATGCATGCACTGTAGAATGATATAACAAGTTATGGATCTGTATATATTAATTCTTCATCATGCTAACATCCTAAAAATAGAAACCCTAAATATGGGTTTGGTACCTTTATGAACACTCAATTTCGACTGAGTGATGTGCCAGCGCACCTGGGATCTTACTGGTAAATTCTAGGTTGCATCAACATCGGTAGGGACAATTAGTAACAAGCTCTTAGAAAATAGCTTCCAGACTCTTTGTGATTACACAAAGGCTTGAAATGGTGATGGTGAGGTTGTAAAATGGCCTTGATGACTTAGGGATGATTAGAAGAGGGCGAAGACATGTAAAGGGGAAAGGTATGGTAAAGTGATAGGTTGGTGGGAGGCAAGGAGTGTATGGACACGGAGGAAGATAAATTATTGAGATAAATAATAAATCTTACTGAAAGAAAATAAAGATAAATTAAGGGATGTTAGGTACTTAGTGAAGAATAGGTCTAGAGAATGCAGGTGATGAGGACAATGATGACAGAGATCCAGAGAGGAGATACTTCTTTTCTGTGTCACGGTAGTTTGAACCTCCGTGCTTATTTGTGTGAATCCGTGATTATGAGGAAGATGATGAATGACAATGGTTGTTGGTAGTGCTCCCGTGTGTTTTCCTTTTCCTGACTGCTTCATAAATTTGAGTGCTCCAATTCTCTATTCATGCAAGAACCTGAATCAAATGACGAACCACAACAAAGGCTTTTGGAAATTTATTTAACCTATCCGGCAACGGTTAGGGGACTGACGTCGGTTGAGGTATAATCAGTGTTGGTTAAGGTTGGGATAAATAGGTTGGCCAAAAATAGCCTAACTGTTGCTATTTTTGGCATGGTCTTCAATCCTCGTTCGAGTATCGAGTGATAGATCTCAAAAGAATTAGTAAGATTCATTTTAGGTTTATTAATAAGAATTAATTCTAGGTTTAGACTAACACCTAGTTGATTCAGATAGGCTTAGACTTCGTCTTGGGTCAGTAATGAGGTTTGAGTGGGTCATGGAATGAGGTGGCTAAGTGAGTTGGTTGGGTAAGTTGGTTAGGTGAGGTGGTTGTTAGTGAAAAATCACAGCACCCCCAAATGAGTTCTATAGATCTATTTTTCTAAGGCAGAGTCATTTGGTGTGATCCGCATAACATCAAACTTTCCCCAAGCTGTGGGACCTTGCAAAGTGGAAAATCTCTACAGATTAAAGATTGGTTCATATTCCTCTATTTAGGTTCATACGTGAGAACTTCCAGAGGATCTATCTCTATACCTAATCTAAAATTTTCCAAGGAGACAAGGATAAAATGGGATATAAGAAATAAGAACTGACTAAACTACAAGGTGATGCACCAAAGGAATGATGAACACTAGTTTTGCTGATAGACACAAACCAACAAAATACATACAATAATCAAGAACGGATAACCAAATTTATAATGAAAGACCAGATGTGAGCAAAAGAGACAGAAAGGATCTAAAATCGATCACAAACATGTTTTATTTCTTTGCAGATTGATACAATGCATTACAAAACAGCCTGGAGGAAACAAAGATATTGTAATTTTAATGGAAGGCCTGAACTCCACGAATTATTTTACTAGAAGGAAAGGGGAGCCTGCAAAACAAAGAATGTCCAACCCTTTACAATGAATCCCGCCCTTGCATTTATAGATTCAATCAGAGAGAAGAAAGAGAGAGAGAAGTGGGAAAAGAAGGTCGAAGCTTAACCACTTCTGTTAATTCCTCTTACAAAATCTACCCCCAAATCCTTCTTGACCTCATCAACCAATGGTTCGGTGCCTTGAAGGGGGAAGAAATGGAAGAATAGAACGAATCTAATCTGGTTGCTGAGACAAGAAGATCCAACATTAAAGGCCTGAATATGTTTTCTCCATTTTTCACCTACCACGGCCTAGAAAATGATTTTTATCCTTCCATGGAATAAAGGACGTCAAGACACTTCCAACAGTGTAATATTTGTAATATTTCGAGCCTTGAGTTGAAAGATATGCCCCTTCCAAGTTTGTATTGGATCCATACAAATGGGCGAGAAAACATTTTGAAAAATGGGTCTCCATTTTAATATGGGGCACGTGGCAGCCAAATTAGGGCGAAATTGGGTTTGCGGGCCCATGATTTATCTTTTTCCCCTTTTCCGCAAAATGCAAAACTCAAAAAATCCCCATGGCCCCGAATCTCTTCTTGGATATGTGGCACCCTTTGGTTGGTTGGGGAGGTGCGCTTCATTTTTTCCTCTCTACCTTTTTTAAAAAAGGAAAATTTTCACCTTTTCCTCTGACTCCCCTCTTTCCTTGACTCAGGCTCAAATGCTGACCTTTTCCCTTGGGTGGAGTTGCAGCCCATTTTGCAACTTTTAAACCTTTGGAATAATAAGGGGCAAAAAACCCACTTTCCCCCCGACGGCCTGCTCCAGCGCTTCTAGTTTAGGCCTGCCACGTGGTGTTTCCTCCACTACCTACCCAATTTCTATGTTTTTTGCTAATTATTTTGCTTGGTGGGGTCATATCTCTTGATCTGGGACACGCGGCAGTCTGACATTCATTTGGGAACCCTCTCTCTATTCAACCCTTGAATTAGCACCATTTAGACACTTGGCAGCCTTCGTCAGCTTGCCCCATGCATTGACTATTCAACTGACTCTACCCCTTTTGAGACTAGACACGTGGAGGCACCACGCTCACCTGAAAACCTAATACAGAATTTTCCTTTGAAGGAGATTCGAGTTGACACTTGGCAGCCTCTACAGGTCTGTGGACTTTTCAATGGTTTCTCTTACTTTTTTGGACTTTCGGTTACGTGGCGAGCTCAGACTCCTTTGGGTCTCCACCTTTGGACTAACTTTTGGAGATGCGCCACACTAACACTTGGCATTCTCTGCTTACACTTTTATACTTAGCCAATTTTGAGGTCCGCCTTGTCTGCCTTTTGACTCTGTTTGGACCATTTTCTACATGGAGGAATGGCGCAAGTTTGATTCTCCGCCCTAGGCTCCCATTTCAGATTTGTGTCGAGCCGACACCTGGCACCTTCTGTTAGGAAATAAGAGATAAAATATGTGGAATAATCCCTCACAGAATTGCAACAGTAGAAACTAATATGCAGAAATTATTACAGATCTCAAATAAAATTGCAGAATAAAATAACACAACACAAAGAGACAGTATTTAACGTGGTTCACCCAATTTGGGCTACGTCCACCAAGAATCACTTGCTCATATTTTATTATAAGCCATCACTCTCTCAATACAATACCCAGATCCATTTGGAGCTATGCTCAACAAACTCTACAGAATTCACAGCCGAATTCAAAACACATCTACAATATATTTGCTTGTACATCTATCATATGCATAAGACCATATAAATAGACAACTGCTTCAGTAGTTTTACAAAACCGTGGGTATCAAAACCATGGGCAAAACCCATCCCATAAACCTATGGGTCAAAAAACTCACCCATATGAGAAAAGCATGTTTTCCGATATGTCGGATACATGAAAAGTGTACAATACTCTTAGTGTACAATCTTCAACACTTTCACACATGAAAAACAGGATCCGCAACCTAACAATCTCCCACTTGGAGACTAGTTTTCCTTTGAGAAAGCTTCTCAACCCTTCACTAGTTTCTGTGAGGACCAACCAAAGTTGAACACAGCTTCAATTTTCCCCTTGTGACCACCTTGGTCATCATGTCTATAGAATTTTGACTCATATGAATATTCTCCAGCTTCAACATCTCTTCCTCCAAATTTGTCTTGATGAATTGGTACCTTAAATGTATATGTTTCATCCTAGAGTGGAAAGAAGAGTTCTTAGCTAGGTTTATAACACTCTGACTATCAGTATGTAGCATTCCTTCCTTGTGCTTATGCCCTAACTCATCAAGTAATTGTTGTAACCAAATAATTTTTTTGCTTTCCTTTGTGGTAGCAACATACTCAGCCTTCGTGGTTGATAAAGCCACCAAATTTTGTAGTCGTGAAATCTAGCTCATTGTTGTCCCACATATAATGTAAACATAATCTATCGTGCTCTGCCTTCTATCTACATCTCCAACCATATTTGAATCTACATAACCACATAAAGTGTTTTCTGATCCACTGTAGTAAAATGTTGTCCCCATGGTCCCTCTCAAATACCAAAGGATCCACTTTATTACCTACCATTGATCTCTACGTGGATCACTCATAAATCTACTCACTGCTCCCACTTCATGGGAAATATCAAGCCTGGTGCACACCATGGCATATATCAAACTACCTACCACTAATGAGTAAGGTACCTTGGACATCTGGTTTCTCTCCTTCTCTGTCTTGGGACATAGCTCTTTTGATGACTTGAAATGGCCTGCCAAAGGAGTCCCAACCAGTTTAGCATCCTGCATATTAGACCTCTCTAAGACCTTCT
Source organism: Taxus chinensis (assembly GCA_019776745.2). Taxonomy (NCBI): domain Eukaryota; kingdom Viridiplantae; phylum Streptophyta; class Pinopsida; order Cupressales; family Taxaceae; genus Taxus; species Taxus chinensis. The sequence goes on along the minus strand of CM034155.1, from coordinate 375,283,868 downwards.
TTATGTACTCTTCCTAAGATAAATCCATCTTCACTTCCTTCCTATCCCAATATATCCTCATACCAATGATTTGTTTAGCTTCCCCCAAATCCTTCATAGCAAAGGATTCATTTAGCTGCTTCTTGAGTACTTTTATTTCTTGCATGTTTTTACCTATAACCAACATGTCATCTACATATAGACACAAGATAATATAACTTCCATCATCAAATTTCTTTATATACATGCAATGGTTAGAATGGCATCTAATATAACCTTGCTCCATCATGAAGCTATTAAATTTCTTATACCATTGACGTGGACTTTGTTTTAAGCCATATAAGCTCTTATTCAATTTGCACACCATCTTCTCTTTACCATTGACCTTGTATCCCTCTGGTTACTGCATATATAGAGCCTCCTCTAAATCACTATGGAGAAATGTAGTCTTTACATCAAGATGCTCTAAATGCAAGTATTTTGCTGCAACTATTCGAAGAACAGTTCTAATAGAAGTCATTTTTACTACAGGAGAAAAAATATTGTCAAAATCTATACTTTTTTTTTGTACAAACCCCTTGACCACCAATCAGGCCTTGTATCTTTTCTTACCTCCTTCTTTGTATTTGAATCTGAACACCCACTTGTTCTGTAATGCTCTTTTACCTTAAAGTAGCTTCACCAAATCCCATGTTTAGTTCTCCATGAGGGCCGGATGATCCTCATCCATGGCTTTCTCCCACTTCTTCCTAACATCTACTTGTATTGCTTCATCAAATCTCTATGGATCTCCACTGTCAGTGAGTAATAAATAATAAAGAGAAGGAGAAAAACATTCAAGTTCTCTTCTTACCCTAGAAGACCTCCTCAATATAGGATTTTGGTATTTCTGTTGAGGAGGTTCGTGAACTGATTCATATGTCACTTTCCCATCCAGAAGATCCTCTACCGCTGCATATTCTTTCTTGGATTCTTCCCTATTTTCCTAAAACTGTTTCTTATACATGAATTTCTCATTAAATACCACATCCCTAGATCGAATGATTTTCTTATCCTTAATACTCCAACATTTATATCCAAAGTCATCACCACCATAACCAATGAAATTACATTTTTCTAATTTAGCCTCTAACATGTTCCTATCATCTTTGTCTATATGGACAAACACCTCACATCCAAACACTCTAAGAAATGAATAATCAACTTTTTACCATACCAAGCCTTCCCGGGTATTCCTCCATCGAAGGCACTAGAGGGTCCTCTGTTTATAAAGTACATAATTGTGCTCACCTCTTTTGCCCAAAAATAAAGAGGTAGTGTTGCATGTAACCTCATGCTCCTAGCACATTCCATTATTGTTCTCTTCATCCTTTCTAACACCCCATTCTGCTGCAGAGTTCCTGGAACTGTATTTTTCCTGTGGACTTCATTCTTAGAACAGTAATCATCAAATTCATTATTGCAATACTCCCCTCCATTATCTGACCTGAGACATTTTAGCTTAAGATCTGTTTCATTCTCTACCAAGGCTTTCAATTTAACAAAAGTGTCAAATATATCATATTTTTTTCTAATAAAATAAACATAAACTTTCCTTTTTACATCATCAATAAAAGTAACATAATAACTTGAACCCCCAAGAGATGATATGTGAGCTGGCCCCTACACATTGGAATGCACCATCTCTAACTTACTCTCTTTCTTTGTAGGTTGAACCTTGAGAAACATTACTCGCTTCTATTTTCCATATATGCAGTCTTCACATAACTCCAAACCTATTTCTATATATCTGGGAAAATCCTTCTTTATGATCTCCATGCACTTATGGCTCATATGACTGAGCCTATAGTGTCACAATGTTGTATCTACTTCTGAAGCAATAATATTACAAACATTAGTAGTATAAGTGGTTAAATACAAGGTTCCAACCTTCTTACCTCTTGCCACCACATGAGCACCCTTGGTAACCTTCCAAGAGTCTATTGTAAATATTATAGTACAACCATCACTTCCTAACTAGCCTGCCGATATGAAATTTCATTTTAAAGTAGGCACATGTCTGACATCCTTCAATAACCATGTATTCCCATCCTACATCTTAACCCAAACATAACCTTTTCTAACTATACTACAAGGCTCATCATCACTAAGAAAAACATGCCCAAAATCCCCTTGAACATAATCAACAAAATAATGCCTATGTGGAGTAGCATGGAAAGAATCCCCTGAATCTAAAACCCAAGATTCAACAATATTATGCAACGAAAGAATTAAAGCATCCTGAAATACATTACATGTTGCCACATCTGCCTCCTTGTTTTCTTTCTATTGTTTCTTCTTGTCCCGAAGCTCCCAACAGTCCTTCTTTTCATGCCCAAACTTTCCACAGTGCCAGCATATTATATTACTTTTGGATTTTGACCTTTCTCGATCTTTCGATTTTTCACAGCTTCCTCTATTCTTTTGTCTCCCTCTAGTTTCCACTGTTAAAGCATTCCCTAAAGTAAAATATTCCCCAGAGATTTTTCTTCACATTTCCTCGCTTATAATTATCTGTACAACATCCTCAAATGTCAACTTTGAGTTAGCTGGAACCAAGTTGCTTACCGCCATTACCAAGGTATTCCAGCTCTCAGGTAAAGAGCATAGGATTAATAAATTCCTAACTGTTTGATCAAATTCTATTGTAACCGAAGCTACATATTTATAATTGTATTAAAATCATTTAAATGATTTTCTACTGAACCATTCTCAAACATCTTCATATTAAACAACTTTTTCATTAAAAATATCTTATTAGAGGCATAAGGTTTTTCATACAACTTCCCTAATGCATCCATCAGTTCCTTTGTAGTCTTTTCCTTTGAAAAATTAAATAATACCGAAGATGCAAGACACAAACTTATTGTCCCATGTGCCTTCCTATCTAGCAAATCCCATTCCGTATTTGTCATGCTCAAGGGTTTGTTCACCTTCTCAGCCAACAGAATATACAAATCCTTATGATAAAGGTAATCTTCCATTTGTATCTTACAAAGACTGAAATTATTCCCATTGAATTTATCAACCCTTGATCTCCCATCATCTTCCATAGCTCCCAATAAAGCTAACAAATTTCCCTACAATTCAATACTTCAAAAAACCAAGCTCTGATACTAATTGTTAGGAAATAAGGGATAAAATATGTGGAATAATCCCTCATATAATCACAATAGTAGAAACTAACATGCACAAAATATTACAGATCTCAAATAAAAGTGCAGAATAAAATAACACAACACAAAGAGACAATATTTAACGTGGTTCACCCAATTTGGGCTACGTCCACCAAGAATCACTTGCTTATATTTTATTACAAGACATCGCTCCCTCAATATAATACCCAGATCTGTTTAGAGCTATGCTCAATAAACTCTACAAAATTCACACCCAAACTCATACACATCTGCAATGTTACATCATACCTACCATATGCACAAAACCACATAAGTAGACAACTACTTAAGCATTTTTACAAAACTATGGGTATCAAAACCATGGTCCAAAACCATCCCATAAACCTATGGGTAAAAAATCCCACCCATATGAGAAGAGCACTTTTTTCGAGACCCAAAATAAAATTCTTGAGGGCTACGCCCCCGAACCCCCGCTACCGGAGAGACAACTGTGGAAAGTGTACAATACTCTTAGCGTAAAGTCTTCAACACTTTCACACATGAAAACAGGCTCCATAACCTAACACCACATGCATCTTGTTGGTATTTTCAAAAGTGTTTGGAAGTTCTATGAGTTATGTTCATAAAGTTTGAAGTTATATGCAACATGAAATCTTGTAAAATAATATTTATAGTGTAAAACCTTTTGATATACCATGTCTTAAGAATTTATGCGCATAGATGTGTAAAATCAAACTTTTTGATCCAAATAAGTTTGGCCATATGACCTTGCACGTGGATATATGAGAAGATAAATTATGTGAAGTGATTCTATCTAAGTTAGGATGTTTATTTTTTTAAATATGTTTCACACTATACTATGACATGTCTAATGAAGACTAAAGCTCCTAGAATATTAGTGTGTGTAATGAGGTGAGAAGTCAAAGAATCATAAAGATGCAATTTTTTTGGTATATGGATAATGAATCATTTCAAATTTTGTAAAATTTGAATGATAATATTATATTATGGTAAATTTTAAGTTTGGTTAATTTGAGTTTGGATAAGATTTTGGTTGGCTAGTTACCTAACTTGGAAAAGATCGAATATTGAAAAAAGAAAATAAAATCCTTATATATTCAACAAGTAAACATAGATATAAGTCTAATTAGAATCTCTTTATGTTGTTCAAACAATTGTAGGTAGAGAGATGGTGTGTAGAAAATCAAAGGAGGGATTATATTCAAACTAGGATTTCGAAACCTTTAACAATATTTGTCATTTTTATTGTGTATGGGTGTATCCTCACTAAAGTTAAATAATTTTTTTTTTTTTTATCTATGCATTGACCATTATTGTGTGTCTATTGGTTTTTTCCATGAGTAATTATAGTATGCGCAATATAACACAATCATTCATTTGATTCTTTAACTATGATTCCATCATTTGGTATCAAAGAAGACTATGCCATGTGAATAAGATGCAAAGTTCTAGATTCCAAATTTATGGGTGTGGTTATAAATTAGTGAGGAATTTTTCAATGTAGAGAGTGTTGGGTGATGTTATGACAAAAAAACAACAGCCTATGATTTTATCATTGTAGATCCCTACTCTTTGTTAACATGGGACTATCTTCAAGTTGTGGGACTTGCATCTTGTGATAAACCTATAGATAAGTATAGTTCCTCTAATTACTTCTAATGCTAACACTACTCCTAAATTTGAAAACACGACTATCTATTATTAACTAACACATTCCAAGGGACCAAGGAAAGAGAGAGAGGGTGGGTTAGAAGGATGTATAAAATTAAATCCTAAGTTACAATAGAGGTGATAACACCAAAATAAAGGGGATGAACACTCTATGAGGGAGAAGGGAGAGGCTAGAAATAAGTGACACATACCCAAAACATGCATTTTAACATCTATTATCACACGAAACACAACAAAAATGGAGCTTATAAAGAGAAAAATGCACAAAACACTATAATAGTGAAGGAGAGGCAAGGTTGCAAACAAAAGCAAGTCATGGCTGAGAAAACACCACATAACATATTTTATTGCAATGATGTATGCACATACCATTACAACTAAAGAAGAAAGAATATAACACATTTCTAAGTCAAAATGTGAGGTCTACAACTCACAACTTCTTGCGAATATATTTTTACATGGTGCCTTTGCATTTTAGAAAGTCCATTTGGTGGTATAATCTTTGGCTTGTGGGGATCCACTTGTGACCCAAGCTTGAATGTGGATTGATTACTCCAATAAAATCTAACTACGAATGAATGAATGATTGATTTAGATAGATGGGGTGGAGTGGAAGGACGACTAGCCTCTCATTTATTGTAAAGAATGCAAATTTCTTACATGTATTATCCCATGTATGGTAGTCATTGAATATATGGGGCTAATAATAACCACATTTCATGATCCTAAAAGTTGTTTTCCTTGTAGAAAATTTTCTTCCTTCTTCTCTATTATGAAACTCATGCAATACCTTCTCAATATAATGTTTTTTAATACATCTCAACTCCATGAAACAACACATAAGGGATGGATTAGAATTTAAACCACCTTTTCTTTTTCTTACTTAAGCCATGGGGGAATCATCCTATTTGGAAAAGGATAAGAAAGACATTAGATGATATTTCTTGATCATGTTATAGTTTGAGGAAAAATAACCTCTTCATAAATCCACCGGTCTTAGACTAGTTCACACATCCCTTTTCCTATGACCAACTTAGTCTTCTTGATATCAATATCATACTCCATTACTTTACTTATCCAACTATCTCTCTTTTCATTCACATCCTTGTTTAAGAGAGAGTATTTTACCCTAAAATGAGATACCATGAGGAAAATCTTGTTATTAGATACCAAATGTCTGAACTTTTTAAAACTTCTTATAACAGCCAATACATGTTTCTCAATAAATTAATATCTCACCTCATAGTCGTATATAACCTCTCTAAAGAATGAAATTTGTTGGTACAAACCCTCCTCATTTTTCTACATTAGCATAACACATAATGTATATGTGCCCATAAAAGGGTACAAGGTGAAGTATTTATTAACATCAGGGTTGATGAGGGTTGCAGCCTATGTAATTACATACATAAAAGTTTCAAAGATATTTTCCCCTTTAGTATTCCACTTGAACACCAAAGTCTTCTTCACCATCAATGTCAATGACTTGATGCGGTTGGTAATGTTTGAGCCAAACTACCTGACAAAAATAATTCTTCCTAGGAAGCTTTGGAGCACTTTCTTTTGGCTGGGTAGTGGAAATGCTAGTATGACACTAAATATTTATGGATTAATGGTTAATATTTCTTTATAGATAATGTGGAAAAGGATCTTATCTTCATGATCTATAAAGATGCACTTTTTGGAATTGAGAGAAACTCCAAATTATCTAGATGTCTCAAACACCCTACTGAGATATAATAGATGGTATTTTAATTCCTTAGAGAACATTATGATATCATCCAGATAGATCAGTACTATTTTGTTGACCATTCCTTTGAATGCCATATCCATTGCCCTTTGAAAATTTCCTCCGGCATTGGACAATCCAAATGGCATTTTTTGTAGGCATAGGTGCCCCATTTGGTGGTGAAATCTATTTTGAACTAATCATCTTCTTTCACCATGATCTAGTTGTACCCTAAGTAGCCATATAGGAGGGAGAATCTCTCTGACCTAGAAACTACTTACAAGATCTGCTCCATTGAAGGGAGTAGGTAGTGATGTTTGAGGGAAGCTCTGTTCAAGTCTCAAAAATATACACACAACCTAATCTCTCCATTTTTCTTCCTTAATGGGACCAGGTTTGCAACCCATCTTGAGTGTTTGATTAGAAATATTATACTTTCATCTATCATCTTGCTCAACTCTTTCTTCATCAGAGGCTCAATGTGTGGGATGACTGGTCTCTTCTTTTTCGTGATGGGCTAAGCAGCTAGATCTAGTTTTATTTTGTGTTGTGCTAGCTTTGGATTGAACCCTCTTAGGTCTTCATAGCTCTAAGAAAATACATATGGAAATTCTTGGAAAAGTTGTATGAATTCATACATTTCTTGCTTTATGGCCACTTTACCAATTTGAAGTGTTTTGGCTTCTCCAACTGGAATTGACTCTGAATCTTCTCCTTTGATCTATATGTTAGCATTTTCTTTTCTAAGCTGATCATTAGGATTGAAGATAGACTCCAATGTCACCAAGCCTTTGGGGAGATTATTTGTATGGAGTTATACCACTTGCTTCCCATATTGATTCTCTAATCTACTTTGATTTCTATATGAGAATTTAGCTTCTTCTTACAAAAAATTAATGATCTAATGATCATTCTCAAAAACGTGACAACATGTGTTGTTATCTGGGACTGTTGGCCTCACAACTACATGGATATGTGGTTGTTACTTATCTCTTTTGATGTTGTCAACCACATTAAACGTAACTCTAACTACTGCAAGCCTATCAACAAATTTGTTTTCCTTCCTAGGTATGGAAATAATGATAAAGGCCTTAAAATCCTCCATGAGATCCCATACCCTACTCTTGTAGTTATTGAGTAGGTCATTCTTGACAAAATTAAGTCCTCTGACTTGATTGGAAACCAGTTCACTGTCACCAAACACTTGCAAGTTATTGATTCCTAGCTTCCTTACCCAATGAAGTCCATGGACCAAAGCCTCATATTCAGCAGTGTTATTTGAGCAGGAAAACTTAAATCTGAAGGCTGGATAATATTTCATACCTTTGGGGGACACAATCATAGCTCCACCTTCAGCTCCTTGTCTACTCCTTGAGCCATCAAAGAACAATTGCCATACCTCATTGTCATCTTTATATTCTGGCTTAATTAGGTCAGGAAGAGGATGATTCTCATTCATGTAGACAGTAGACACCTAGCTCAGATTCTTCCATCTCCTTATAGGGGTCAAAATCTTGTCTTTTGTTGGCCCACTCATCGAGAGTCAAGTCTGGGATACATCCCACCTTGGTATCTGCTTCACAAGTGCTTAGGAGGTCTTCTTAATAAAAAGCTGAGCAGTTGGCATTGATTGGGCTAGGCACATAAGATTCAATATGATAATCAGCAATTGGTTCAGATCTAATTGTGGCCTTTGCCCCATACCTTGTTCTAAAGAGCATATGTGACCAATATGTAGATAGATAGCCTCCAATTTTGGCAGTGAAGTCCCTCGACAAACACAAGGAAAAATGTGATGGAAAATCTATGATTGATACATTCTACAAAATAGTCACATTGGGAAGGCATGCAGAGTGAGGTTCAGATCCTTGATGATTCCAATAGATGTCATTGTTGTCCCATCTAATTGCACTACCCCTCTAGAGATGACTTCATATTGGAGACCTAGTTGATCAGCTATTTTCTTGGGCATTACAGAACTACTTGCCCTAGAATAAATCATACAATTGTGCACCAATTTGTCTACAATAATCAATGAAACATAGAATGGAGGAGGTTTCAGGTTCTTACCTTGTTGTTCTTTATGGTTTTCCCCATGTTGAGCTGTATTTGTAAGCACTTTCCCTTGCTAGTTATGGGTGTGATTTGAACTTGACCAATTTTGCATAGCAGTCTGCAATAGATCCCTCTGCCCTGGAATAGCCAGTGACTCCCATAGTGAAATGTTCACACTTGTTCTCTTCATTTGCTCAATGATATTGAATGAGTTATCCTTTTTCTGCCCCTTTCCCAGGCACATTTTTTTCTTGCACATGGTTTGTTACAACTGGTGCTTGAGTGGATTTGGAAGGTGGCTTGGATTGGTTCTACATGTTGGGAGTTATATTTGGAGCACAAAAACCTTTTGGAGTGATGGAAGGTTGAGGGTCACCTGAATTCAATGATTGGACTTCTCCAATATTTCTCTTTGTAGACCATGTAATGGCAGCTACACTTTGAGAAGGGAATTGATTCATCCCACAAAAGTCCTCAGCTTGCCAATTGACAAGCATAGTTTTACTTGGGGGTCCCTCTTGTTGATCTCCTTCTTCACTAGGCCCTTGTGAAACCATACTGGTTTGCACCATGAAGGCCTGATTTAGTGCACCAGTAGAACACATTGATTGGTTATGTGGTTGATTGCATGGGAAACACCAATCATATTCATGTGCCATATTGTTTTGTGCTAGAACTAATGCCCTTGACGTTGAAGCTATGTTTGGATCATATGACTTGAAAGGTATAGTAGCTTGAGGTTTTCCTTGGTTTTGGCTCTGATTTACAACCTGAGATGGTGGTCTATTTTGCTGATACTAAGGTCTAGCCTGATACTGAGCCTGAGGCTGATATGGGCTAGAACTCTCAGCTTGCTATCTTTTGATGGTTACTAACTCATTCCCCAAGTTATGAAGCTATTTCATGACTTCTTGGAGTTCCTTAGAGGTTTTAGATGATGAAGTGGAGGCTTCAGCTGAGATTTGACTCCTGGGAGTAGGTACAGGGGCTAATGTGGGTGTTTGACTAGTACCTGGGTTTCCTAACTCGGGGTACAGAGGCATGGATGGCCTAGGAGTGAGTTTTCTAGCCTGAATCAAATGATTCTCAGCCCCTATGGAAAGGCTATAGGTTGCAGGTAAGTTTGTTCCCCCATTGACTGAATCATCAAAGAAATATCAGAATTTAAAGCCCTAAGAAAGTATAAGAAGGCACCTTCATTAGTGGGATTTACTGTTGTTGGAATCCTGTCCCAGGTCCACTGAAATCTGAGGTTGAAGTCCATCAGCGACTTATTCGGGGCTCTCTTGATTGTTGTTAGTTGCTCTAACAAAGATAATTTATCACCTTTTTCTCCAAACTGGTTGTGAAGGGATATGCACAGTTGGTTCCAATTTTCGATAGAGCCTGCTTCAAGGCTCTTGAACCATTTTGAAGCTTTACATTTGAGTGAAGAGGCAAGCAACTTGACTGCAATGTCCATCTCATGGATTTCATGGATTTTACAGACATTTGTAATATCTTGGACATGATCACCAGGAGAAGTCTGGTTTTCCCTAGTGAAATATGGGATGCTCTTTAATGCTGCTATCAGGACCAGATTATCTACATTTAGAGCGAGTGGGCTGCTTCCGATGAAATTGACATAAGGGTTTGGCTGAGCCATCCTGATCGGCCTGAGCACCCCTCTTGATTGAGAGAACAGTCTGCTGGGAGGAGGTGTCTATAAGGCTCTATTTGGTGGGGATAGAGACTTCTGGGCTCTTCTTCATCCCCTCCCTCTTTCTAGGGATAAGTCTAGATAGACAAATAATCCCTCTTCTCTAGTTCTTGACCATGTTTGTATTCTTCTCAACTTGCTTGGACTGCTGAAACCAGTGAATTTATTTCTTTTGGAGTTGTCAGTTGTACAATTTTAAAACTTCTTAAAATTTAGAATCACAGTAAGTGCACATCAATCTTACTGTAATAAGGTGGAGACTTCTCTGTCCCACCGGGTGTGCCAAAACTGTTAGTGCAAAATCACAGCACCCCCAAATGAGTTATATAGATCTGATTTTATAAGGCAGAGTCATTTGGTGTGATCCTCATAACATTGAAATTTCACCAAGTTATGGGACCTTGAAAAGTGGGAAAGATCTCCAGATTAAAGGTTGGTTCCTATTCCTCTATCCAGGTGCATAAGTGACAACTTGTAGAGGATATATCTCTATACCTAATCTAAAATTTGCTAAGGAGACAGGGATAAAAAGGGATATAAGAAATAACAACTGACTAAACTACAAGGTGATGCACCAAAGGAATGATGAACACTAGTTTTGTTGATAGACACAAACCAACAAAATACATACAATAATAGAGCACAAATAACTAGATTTATAATGAAAGACCAGATGCGAGCAAAAGAGACAGAAAGGATCTAGAATCGATCACAAATGTGTTTTATTGCTTTGCAGATTGATACAATGCATTACAAAACAACCAGGAGGAAAGAAATATACTGTAATTTTAATGAAAGGCCTGAACTCCATGAATTCCTTTGCTAGAAGGAAAGGGGAGCCTGCAAAACAAATAATTCCCAACCCTTTACAATGAATCTCACTACTACATTTATAGATTCAATCAGAGAGAAGAAAGAGAGAGAAGCGGGAAAATTAGGCCGAAGCTCAACTAGTGCCGTTAATGCCTCTTACAAAATCTTCCCCCAAATCTGTCTTGACCGCATCAACCACTGGTTAGACACCTTGAAGGGAGAAGAAATAGTGGAACAGATTGAATCTGATCTCGTTGTTGAGACAAGAAGATCCTGCATTAAAGGCCTAAAGACATTTTTTCCATTTTTCACCTACCAGAGCCTGAAAAATGATTTTTTATCTTTCCATGTCATAGAGGATGTCAAGACACTTCCAACGGTGTAAGATATGTAATATTTCAAGCCCTGGGTCGAAAGATATGCCCCTTCGAAGTCTGTATTGGGTCCGTACAACGGGAAAAATAGTTTAAAAAATGGGTCTCCTTTTTAATATGGGGCACGTGGTAGCCAGATTAGGGAAAAATTGGGTTTACAGGCCCGTGATTTATTATTTTCCCCTTTTCCAAAAAATGCAAAACTCAAAAAACCTTACGGCCCAAGCCTCCGCTTGGATACGTGGCACCCTTTGGTTTGTTGGGGAGGTGTGCTTCAATTTTTACCTCTGTGCCTTTTTTTCAAAACAAAAAATTTCACCTTTTCCTTCGACTCCCCACTTTCCTTGACTCAGGCTCAAATTCTGACCTTTTCACTTGGGTAGAGTTGCCGCCCATTTTGTAACTTTTACACCTTTGGAATAACAATGGGCAAAAAACCCACTTTCCCCCCGACGGCCCGCTCCAACACTTCTAGTTTAGGCTTGTCAAGTCACGTTTCCTCCATTTCCTACCCAATTTCTATGTTTTTGGCTAATTCTTTTGCTTAGCGGGGTCATATCTCTTGATCTGGGACACGCGGCAGTCTGGCTCTCATTTGGGAACCCTCTCTCTATTCAATCCTTGAATTAGCGCCATTTAGACACTTGACAGCCTCCGCCGGCCTGCCCCATGCATTGACTATTCAACTGACTCTACCCCTTTCGAGACTGGACACGTGGAGGCACTGCGCTTTCTTGAAAACCTGATTCAAAATTTTCCTTTGAAGGAGCGTCGAGTTGACACTTGGCAGCCTCCGTAAGTCTGTGGACTTTTTAACAGTTTCTCTTACTTTTTGGACTTTGGGCTACATGGTGAGCTCACGCTCCTTTGGGTCTCTGCCTTTGGACTAATTTTGGAGATGCACCACACTAACACTTGGCATTCTCTGCTTACACTTTTATACTTAGCCAATTTTGAGGCCCGTCATGTCTTCGTTTTAACTCTGTTTGACAATTTTCTATGTGGAGGGCTGGCACAAGTTTGAGTCTCCGCATTGGGCTCCCATTTCAGATTTACTTCAAGCCGACACCTGACACCTTCTTTCTTGGTTGAAGAATTTTCAATGGCCCCGCAATGTTTTGGGGCTCTAGACGTGTGGAATCCTGGCACTCATTTGGGCTTCTCTTTTTAGATTCACCTTTAGAGAAGCGCCGCGTAGACATGTGGTTCTTTCTACTGCCTTCTCCATACTTAGTCAATTTTGGACTCTTTCCTAAACGGTCTTAAGCCCAAAAAACTTTGAAACTTCACCATTTTTTCCCTTTCTTGCTCTTGGTTCCTCTACGGCACTGCCCCTTCTTTTCTGACCCTGCTATTCCATTGTTGAGTCCTTCTGAGACCTATTTACAAGATCTAAATGAGTTTTCTCAGGTTCTTTCTATGTGGGGTCGTGGCCGATCCAATATATTTCCCGGGGGGGAAAATATGGATAACAGTGGTTAAGTGAGGCTATTAATTAATTTAGTTAATATAATTAATTCAATTAACATGTGCACTAAGGGATATGAATGGGTGGGATATGGTTGATTTAATTAACGGAGTTTTAAGGGGAGTATGACCCAATTTTGATGTCTACATTTTTCCCCTTTTTGTCACGTAGGTTGTATTGATAAGTGACACTAATAAAAACAAGAAGTGGTTTCCCTAAATACAAGTGAGAGTGGTATTTCCCCAAGTAGGACAAAAGGTGAGGTTACCCCAAGTGTGTATGGAGGTGATCCCCCTTAAACCAGGAACTGATGAGGTTTGAGATGGAGTCGGTGATTGGTTTGATAAATATGTAGGTAATGAAAGGTAATGTAGGTGGGTGATAGAGAACGTTATGGGAACATGGACTGATGGGTAATGGTCAAATTGGGTAAATAGGTAATGAGACAGGGTCAAATCAGGGAATAAGTAATGGGCGATCGAACGCATGCACACGTATAGATTGTGACACAATACCAGGTTGAATAGCTTGCAAAATCCACATTGTCCAAGGTTGATAGGTTAAGCCAAACAAGGTTGAATTAATTCAGGTATCCAGGGTATAGGATATGGTACAGAAACACAACGTAGGTTAGGTGTAGGAACGTTTAGGTATGTTCTGGTACACCATAGGTTTGGTCAGGATAAATGGTACAACAATATGTAAGGTGTGGTTGGTAAGCTAAAACAACATCGGGAACAACATTGCACGGTATAACGAGTACACAAGTTCAACGGTCACAAAAATTAGGTCGGGGCAAGGTAGATAAGTCGTGGCCTAGGTAAGGCCATGGTATAGGTCAAATCTCTAAATGCAATCAAGGAAATGTATGGGTAGTTTAGGTGTGTAGGTAGGGTGCTTTGGCTGTTGGTACTGGCAAAAGGTATTTGGTAGGAATCAGTTTCAGTCAAAATGGAAAAAATGTGAGGTAAATGGTAATGGAAGGTAACCGATGTCGGTTAAGGTTTGACCGATGTCAGTTTAGTAGGGCACGACATGACCGACGTTAGTTAGGTCGATTTGGGTTTATAAGGTAGAAATGTTTTATTTTACGGAATCATTGTTGTCTTGTGACGTGGAGAAAACTATAGAGCCTGGTGAATTTTGCATTTTTCTCAGAGAAAAGGACAAGACATTGGACTGTGGCTGAGGTGGAGGTGCCTAACTGATGAGAGAATATAGGTAGCTGGATCCAAGAGATCGGTTGGAGACGTGTGATTGGTGGAGAAATTTGAGGAAGTGGTTTCGTCAAATACAAGTGATCAGGTGGGGTGACGATCAGTCATCTGATATGACCAGTGTATTGATTTTTGGTATATACCGGCCTGCATGCTGATGATAGTGAGGATTTAAATGAGAGTGTTTGATATTTTGATTTTATACCGGCCTGTGTGCCAAAGATAGTGAGGATGTATCTGAGCAATATGAAATACTTGTATGTATTTATATCGGTGTATATTTATATTGATACAAATAATTTTGTTTGTTATAAATGATGATATTTATGGTATGGATGACGTACTTGTGTTTTTAATTTTCTATGTTATTGTATATGTGATGGAAACTAGGTGAGTTAGGCATGATGGAGTCGAGGTCATGTATGCATGGTTGAGCTATGTTGGTTTGGTATGGTCATGTTTAAGTGAGTTAGGCATGGTGCAATTAAGGTCATGTAGGCATGGTTGTTAGGTTGGTTAATGTTTTGTTTAGTTAGGCATGGTGTAATTAAGGTCATGTAGGTATGGTTGCGTTAGGTCAGTTAGGCATGGTGGAGTTATGCTAGTTAGGAACGGTTGAGTTAGGTCAGTTGGGCATGGTGGAGTCAAGGTCATGTAGGCATGGTTGAGTTAGGTCAGTTAGGCATGGTGGATTCAAGGTCATGTAGGCATGGTTGAGTTAGGTTTTTGGTTTCGATTTAATTTTCAAGTTATTGGTAACATGGAAAAATAAATGATGATGAATTTGTATGGTACGGTGTAAATTTCCAAAATATTTGATATCATGGAAATGTGAAATGATGGAGGTATGATATGATGGTGTAAAAAAATAGGTAAGTATACATGTTTATATACTTGTATGGTTGTTTAATTTCCAAGTAGTGTATAATATGGAAACTAACTAAGGTAGAATGTAAATAGAAAAAGTGGTGGAAAATTGATTAGGGAAAGAGTGTCTGAGCTAACCTCTAAGGGCCCCATTCCCTCGTAGTGTTGCCTACATAGCCGTGGTGAAAAGGGGCCTTAGGCCGATGTATTTCTCCCGTAAGCTAGGGAAGAATATGACGAGGTAGAGGAATAGGTGGATAGATATTTAGGCATCATTGATTTTTTAGGTCATATCGGCTTGGTTGAGTTTAAATTTCAAAGGCTTGGTCCTGTATAGGAGAATCAACAAGTAAGGAAGAACGTGAATGGTAAGAGGTGACAAAAAGAGTCACCTAATTTATAAGAACCATAACAAGTCGATAATAACAAAGATGGGTGTATGAGTGTAAGACCCTAAAAGGCATTGCATAATGGACTATTCTAAGGTAGAATAAAGTCACATGATCATGAAATATCGCATTTGTGACACATCCCTTGATCAAGTAGGAAATCAGGGTGAAAATGAGATGAGGTAAAAATGGTTGGTTTTAGCGTAACCTGGTGTGAGACAGTATACTTACTTGGCAAGAGACCCAAGGTAAACATAGGAAAGTCCATAACAAAAAAGTATTTATTTTCTTCTTTTTGCTTTTATTTTTTATAGAATGATCGATGTGGGAAGTCTATGTGGGATGAATGGATTTTCTCCTTGAGGTTTTCATGAAGTTGATCGATGCGGGAAGCTTTAGAATAGTTTTATTTTGTTTTGCAAGAATAGTCTTCTTTTAATGAGAGACTAAGTACTATATGGCTAGCTTGTTATAGTTGTCCTTTGAGGGAGCATTCTATTTATAGCAGTAGGATAGAGAGAATAGATGTCCTTTTGAGGGATTCATGTATTTTGCTGGAAGTTTGACTCAAGGATTTGAATCCCATTGTGCTTTTGAAATTATTTTTCTTTTTGAATTTTAAGTCATGGACAAGACTATAGAGAAAAATATGCTCCTATGTTGAAGACAAAACTATAGCACACAGAGATCAACTATGATGAAGAGGTTTTAAGTGATGAACTACCATCGGATTCCATCATGAAAAAGATGAAAAGTATCCATGAGAATCATGCCATGAGTAGAGTCGTGGTACTCATATTTAAGATAAGGTTGAAAATGTAACGGGTAATCACATGATTCTAGTCATCCTTAAAATAGGTGAGCGGAAGGTGGATGGTGCTCAAGGGATGATCATTTTAAATAGACGAAGGGTGATATAGGACTTGATTCAATAATAGAATGGTCAAAGATGTAAGGCATTGAGGGGTTCAGGTTCGGGTTTTCTGTTGAGTGAAGACAAATGATAAGCACCTGATCCATAGGTATGAGTAACGATATAACGTCTAAGCCAATTAGGAGAAAATTTAACCCATTTACTTTTCTCCTCTTTGGTTACAATTTTATTTTCCTTCAAGATGAGTTCACTGACCTAGAAGGTTCATTCATGGACATGTTTTTTATAGGCATGTTTGATATGTATTTGGTAAATTTGAAGATGATCAAGAGCATTAAGGCGACATTCATCTAATAACTCAAGTTGTGCCAAACGGTCCTGGCGAAAGTCATCATCGTTAAGCATCTCTTTGAGTGAGATACAAAGAGACAGAATCTAGACTTCAAGAGGCAAGATGGCCTCTGTACCGTATACTAGAGAAAAAGGTGTAGCTTCAGTTTAAGTATGAATACTAGTACGGTAAGCCCATAAGGAAAAAGTAATGTGCGTGTGCCAATCCTTTCCAGTATCGCCAACTACTTTCATAAGAATTTTTTTCAAGGTTTTGTTGGTTGATTAAGCTTGGCCATTTGTTTGAGGGTAGTAAGGTGAAGTAAAACTGAGTTAAATTTTAAAGGCATAACAAAGTTGTCGTAGGGTTTTATTTTTGAATTGTTTTCTGTTATCAGTGATGAGGCGTTGAGGGACACCAAAGCGACAAATAATGTGATGGTTGATGAATTCACAGATTTTCTCAGATTTTGTAGAGATGATGGGTATGGATTTAACCCATTTATTGTAGTAATCAGTAGCAATAATAATCCATTGATGGAATTATGAAGAATGAGGGTTGATCTCTCCAACAAGATCCAAACCCCATTGACAGAAAGGCCAAAGGTCTTGTGTTACCTATAAGGCATGACTAGGTGTGTGATGAAGATTATCATGTTGCTGGTATTTCACACAATGTTTGACATAATCACAACAATCGCGATTGAGGGTTCACCAATAATAGCTCGGGCGAAGGATGCATTTAGCGACGGCTAAGCCATTGAAGTGACCTCAAAAAAAACCGTTGTGAACTTCCGTAATGGTATAAGGAATTTCAAAACTTGTAAGGAATCATAAGAGGATACCATCAAATCCACGTTTATAAATAAGGACACCTATGATGACATAGGGATATCTGCCTTTGAGAAAGGCGCATTGTCCATTACAAGTAAGATCGGGAGGTAGAATTGAAAGGGAAAGGTAGTTCACATATTGCTTATACCAAAGGTCACGTGGGTCGTGTTCAATGGTTCCAATGAGGTTCATGTCTTTAAATAGATAAGAAGGTATTTGCAACATGTGTACTATGACAAATATTTTTGAGTCGAAGGATGAAGCGGGTATTTTAGATGCAAGACAGGCCATGGTATCCGCAAATTTGTTAGTGGAATGTGGGGTAGTTTGAAGTTCATAATGGTGAAAGGTATTCAAAAGTATGTCCACATGATGCTTATGCTTTTAGATTATTTCGTTATGACACTGGTATATAACATTGACCTGGTTTACAACCAGCTGAGAGTCACCAAAGATGTTAATTTATTTAACATATAAGGCGATGGGAACTTGAAGACATAATACGAATGCTTCATATTCAGCGATATTATTAGTACATTTGAAATATAGTTTGAAGGATAATGGCATAGGTTCACTATCAAGAGGTATGAGGATAACACCGAAACCACCCCCACGTTGACATTTGGAATCGTCGAAGAATAAGCTCATCTGGTAAATGGTATCTTCCAAAGAGAGGGTAACGATGGATTCATTTGGGAAATCAAAGTCAGATGGATGATCTCCAAAGAGAGGTGCGTATGTAAGTTTGTCAGTGATATTTTTTCCTTTGATATGTTTTTTTATGAGTGAATTCGAGGTTTATGTCTACAAGAAGCATGAGCCAACATGTAGCATGTTGATGTTGGTAGGACTTGGTGTACATGTAATGTAACAGATTAGTATTGGTGACGACAAAGGTTTTGTGGTTAAGTAGGTAATGGCAAAGTTTAGTGGAAACAAAAACTAAGGCTAAGAAAAAAAATTCGGTGTGGGTATATCTAGTTTCATATTCTAAGAGCGTACGACTTATATAATAAACCACTTGCTCCCTGATTTTCTTATTGTGATGAGCGAGCATGGAGCCCAAGGAATGATCAGTAGCAGAAATATAAAGGTAAAATGGTTGGTCATCCTTAGGAGGAATGAGAACAGGTGATTGTAGGAGGTATTTTTTTAAAGCATCAAAGGATTTGTGGCATTCATCATCCCATTTGAAGGAGACATCCTTTTTGAGGAGATGATGAAAGGGGTGGCAGCGGTCAGAAAGTTGCGAAATAAAATGACGAATAGATTGTAACTTGCCTTTCAAACTAGAAAGTTGATGAAGGTTATTAAGTGGAGGAATTTCGAGAATAGCCTTGATTTTAGAGGGATCGGATTCTATGCCATGAAAAAAACAATAAAACCAAGGAGCTTACTCGAGATAACAATGAAGACACACTTCTTAGGCTGAAGGCGAACACAATACTTGATGAGACGGTCAAAGATGACCTTAAGGACTGTAAGGTGTTCGTCCCAATGTTTGGATTTGGTAAGAAGATCATCAAAAAAATCTTCCAATATGAAATGCATGATGTCATAAAATATATAGGTCATGGCCCGTTGATATGTAGCACTAGCATTTTTAAGGCCAAAGGGCATGACACGATAGTAGAAGGTCCCCCAAGGAGTGATGAAGGTGGTTTTGTTTTTATCTTCTGGGGTGAGTAATATTTGGTTATAACCCGAAAAACCATCCATGAGTGAGAGCATCTCATGGCCAACGGTAAGATCAACTAGCTGGTAAATACTAGGTAGAGGAAAGTTGTCTTTGGGGCAAGCTAAGTTTAGGTCAAAGAAATATGTGCAAATGTAGAGTCCCCCTGTCGCTTTTGTGAGAGAAACGATGTTAGAGATCCATTGGGGATAATCAATGGATAGGACAAAGGAAATCGAAAGAAGACATTAAAGTTCTTCTTTGAAAAGAATGACAATACGAGGATGCATTTTCCGCAGCTTCTGTTTTACGGGTTTGGCTTTAGGGATGGTGACGATATTTTGGACCACAATTTTTGGGTCAATACTGGGCATATCACCTTAGGACCAAGAAAAATCATTGCTATAATCCCCAAGGAAAGAATTTAAAGCTTCATGTTCAACAACATCTAAAGATTGACCTATCTTTAGAATGTGCGGGTCATCCTGAGTGTTAATATTGATTTCGATGGTCAATTCATTTAACATGGTTTGTGTCTTGGAAGGCAACGACTGATGAATATAAGAATCTTCCACTCAAACATAGGTGAGGATAGACTCATCATCCTGAAATTGAACGATGTTAATCGATGGTGTATCATCGATTATGTCAGGATACATGAAGGGAAGATAAGAGGGAGCCTCAACATCGCATTGATAAGTGATAGGTCCGAGGGAAATGGTGTTCATGAAAAAAAAAGTTAGGAGGAATGGATTCAGGATCTATAGACTTCGTGGGTGAAGGTGGTGATGTTGGTGAATGGGGTGGAGAAGGTTTATCGTTCTCGATGAGGTCGATGCAGGCATTTTTGGAAGATGGTTCAGTAAAGCCAATACCACTGTGTTCTTTGTGTTTACAAGTGGTACATGGGATGACAGTATGGATGACCTTATTCCTAGAACCCAAAGCCAAAGCCTTTCCATGCACAACGGTGGAGGAAGGTGTGGGAAAAGAAAAAAAAATTGAGTGATTGGAGGTCAGATGAAAATGGTCACGTTTGGGAAGGTAGCTCGGGTGAATAGGTGGAAGTGTCAAGTCCCCCATATGTGAAATTAGTACTAAGGTGGGTACGACCATAAGGGAAAACCTCGCCTATGCGAGGATCATAGCAAGGATGTTGGTGCAAGTTACCATACTCTTATGGAGTAAGGAATGTGTTAACGTTGTACAGACGGTACTCCCCTAGAGTGAGACGTTAGAAAACACCTTCTAAAGGATCGGTAGTAGATATGTGGGTGGCGGGTATAGATGCATCAGTAAGCGATTGAGAAGAGGAAGCATTGGTTTGTTGGGAAGTGGATGGGTTGGTGAATGGGTCAGCTGCATAGGCTACAACGATAGTGGGAATAGAGAGGTTAAGTGCGGGAGAAGTATCGGTAGGATTGGTGGATGGGGTTGTGGGAGAAGGAGAAGTGGCAACAATGGTAGATGACTTAACTGGTATGAGAACATCATTAGGTCAGTACAGTATGTTGCAGGTTTTAAATGGTGAAAGGTTAGTTGGGATGGTGTAGTTATGTCCTTCATGTTCAAATTTAACACAAAGATGTAAAGTTGAAGGAACACAAGCCATGACACGGATCCAAGGTCGGCCAAGCAACAGGTTATAATGTAACTCCCCCTCTAAAATGTAGATTAATTCCAAAACAATACGGGGGCCCACACTAACGTGGTGAATAATGTTGCTAAGGGTGGAAGTGATGTCGTCGTTGAAGGAGCACAACATAAATGGGTTATTATGCATGTAATTGGCATGGATGCACATTTGGTTGTATGCATGGGAGGATATGATGTTGATGTTGGCACTACCATTGATCATAACGCGTTAAACGTGTATATTATCAATATAGACAGAGATGAAAAGAGCGGGATCAGGATCATCTGATTGGAGAGGTATAATCTCTTCATCGGAGAAGCTGAGGGTAACTATTTGATGAGTGGTAGCAGGGGTAGAGGAAGGAAATGACTTGGTGAGAGAGGCTACATGGTGATGGGTGATAATGGAGGTGACAGGTGTGGGGTCATTAGGGAGAACCTAGATGGAATGCAGAACCTCCATGAGGGCCTGTTGATGTGATTCAGAGGTTTAGACGAGGTCATACAAATACATTTTTAGGTGGGATTGGTGTAATTATTTTATCATTGTACGGTGGGTGACCCCGTCAGAAATAGGGTATGTGGTTCCCCGAATGATGATTTTTTGGCGCGGGTGCAGATGGTATGTTAAGCACAGGATTGGTAGATGGGTTGGTTTCTTTCTCTTTTCATTTTCCTTTCTGGGCATGAGTGATGACTTGTATCATGTTAATCTAAGGAAGAGAGGTAGATAGAGAAGGTGTAACATCATGAGGGATAAAAAAATAGTGTGGGATAAGAGCCTTGTGAAATGAGTAGGGCGCATTGGTATTTTGATGGGGTTTTGGCTAACTCTCTTATCCAAACCATATTAATCTCAAATCATGGAGGAGGGTAAAAAGGTTGTGGAGGTGGAGATGTGGGTCGTCGAATAGGTAAGGGGTGATAATGTGTGGTGATAGGTGAAGATGGAATAGGGTCCTCGTCAAGAAGATCATCGTCATCAAAATTTGCTTCATGAGGACATAGTTGGAGAAGAACAGTTTTTAGAGCCTTACAATTTTCTACATCTTATCCTGGCACAGAATAGTAGGCGTAAATTTTGATCTCGTCAAACCGTTTTGGTTTGGGTTTGAGCGGGTTGTAATGTCTAAGCAGTGGTAATGTGATGAAAGAGGACTCTAAAAGGTTGGCTAAAATGTTCGCATAAGACCCTGCCAATAGATCACAGTGTGAAGTGAGTGTGGTTTTGGATGAAGGTGTGGATGATTGTGGTGGAAGAGGTGTTATAGGAGGTGGAATTAGAGGTGGGATAGGTTTGACCACTGTTTTGGTAGGTTTTACTGTTTTAGGTGTTAATGGTACCTGCTTAGGTAGAGGTGTGGTAGATGAACTAGCAATAGAAGGTGTCGTAGGCTTAGTTAACTCTTTGGAGGGTAGTGGGTTTTTCAATTTTGGTTGTACCGTCTTGGGTAAAGGTGAGGGAGAAGAATGTGATGTAGAAGGGAAGGAAGATGGTATAAGATGACGGGTTAGCCAGGGTGATAATGGAGGTGTGGTAAAGGTTCCTGGAAGAGGCGAGGTGGAAGGTACAAGTTGAAGAGAAGGAAGTCTCATAGGTAGTGATGAAGTTATTGTACTTGGTGGGGGTATAGGTGGTAAGAAAGATACAGGTGACGGAGAGGGTTATGTCAGTCAATTGGGTGTAATAAAGGATAGTGATGAAATGGTGGGCTGCTACACTTTTGATTTGCTTGGGGTGAGGGGTTGGTTGACCAGGGTAAACAGGTGAGGTCTCAGGATAGACAAAAGGGGAAAAGGTAACAGATGCGTGGTGGGTGAAACGGGTGTATGCAGCCTAGAATGTTGGGTTTTCCTTTTGGGTGGAGGAATAGTTTTGGTGTGGGCTTGGGAAGATGTAGATAAATCAAATTTAATAGGTGGATGGACAAGGCTTGATGTCGGCATGACACCCAAGGTAGTGATGGGTCTAGATATGGGAGAAGTTGTAGGTGTAGTTAGGTTCTTAGGCGTAGGAATGGGTTTGGTTGTGCGTAAAGTTTCAGATGCAAGGAAGGGCGATGAATGAGGTAGTCTCACTAGGCATGGTATGGGTTGATTTGGTTTCCTAAAATATCTTTGGATAAATCGTGGAGGTATCTATAGGTGACATTTGCATTTGGGTTTAAAAGGGGAGCTGAAGACATTCCCAAAGCATGGAATTATCAACGTAATCTAAACAATCATTTAGGCGTGAAAATGACACTCTTGTGAGAGGAGCCGATGTTGGTTTAGTGGCAATCCCTATAAAGTGTGTCTGTGAGACAAGGAAGTGATTGGCCTCAGACTCTGTGGCTAAGAGAGATGAGAGCAAATATACGGGATCCTGGAACGCTAATGGGAAATTATCATCAACAGGAAGTGGCGTGGTAAAAGGATTCCCTATGAGTAGGGGAGATGGTAGGTGGGATGAAGCAGGGTCCTCTTTCGATGGAGAGGAGGGTGAGCATGACTCTCCCATGGGTAGGATAGTTAACACCACAGGTCGTTCGCTAGGTTGTGAGGTGGATGGTGAAATGACATCAACAGATACTTTGGAATCCTCCTTGGGTGAAGGGGGAGCTGAAGGGGACTCCTATATGGGTGGAGGAGTAGATGAGGTAGGCTCCTTCATGGGTAAAGGAGGTCATGTCAGGAGGTCCTCAATAGAGGGGATTGGAGGGAATTGAGGAATGGTTGGTATAATGTCAAACACAGTATGAACCTCACAGACTTTGTTGTCATTGGTTGAAGGCTCACCACTTTGATTAGATGACGGAGTATGATTAGGGAATGGCTTATTGAATATATGTAAATTTTTATTTTCCAGTGCATTTGGGTTGTCTAGGATGAGATCTCCATTATCATACATTTCCTGAACAATGTTCTTGAAAGTTATGCAATTACCATCGCTATGGAATTTTATGCGATGATAGTTAGAATAATAATGTTCCTTATACCATGCAGGCATAGGACGAGCAGGGTTGAAACCAATATGTGGTTTCATAGGTGGAAGAGCAATGGCTCCGGATTTAAGGAGTTTTTCTAATACTAAATAATAAGTCTCCCCTATTAGAGTGAACTTTCGTTGCTCACATCTGAACTGAAAATTTTGAATAGGAGAAATATTAGAGGAAGTTTTTTCTTCGTTAGATGTCTGAGGTGGGCCGAATCTAAGAACTGCTACATTGGCAAATCCTTTGGTTTTTGAATACTTATTTTGGGGATTTTAAGACAAAAAGGCATCATTTGATTTAAAGGCAACATTTTTGTTACGCAATTGAATTTTCTTCTCTTCAACGGCACAAATTTCCAATTTTTCATGCCATGGTAAATGCTTTGTCAAAGGTATAGAAGGTTTGCACTTGCAGAGTTGGTGAGATGTGCTTGGTACAAGCCTGAGTAAACAACTTTATAAGCTCAGTTTGAGGTAACTAGAATGTTAGTTGGTTGATAAGGCCTTGCCAATGAGTGATGAAATATGTGATAGATTCATCGTTGTACTGTCGTGTTGAGTATAGGTCGGTCATGGTGACTTTTTTGATGACTTTGATTGAGAAATGGTCCAAGAAGGCTTGAGCCACTTGGTTAAATGAGTAAATGGAATGTCTAGGTAAACCACTCTACCAATCTAATGTGGGTCCTATCAAGGACACGGGGAATGTCCATAGGAGTAAAGCATCGTCATGGGTGATTAAATAACACCCATGTTTGAACGACCACAAGTGTTTCTGCGGATCCTCTTTACTATTTGAAATGGTTGAACTTGGGCATTTCCCAATGTACAGGGTATGGGCGAATGGGAATAGATGGATGAATAGGCTCATTACAGATTTCATCATAGGTTAAGGAGTTGTGGGAGCTAGAAATTGATGCTTCTAATGTTTGCATCTTTTCCATCATCATCTTAATGAGGTTGTTGGTGGGTTGTGATGAAATGGTACCCCCTCGAGTATAAGGGGGTTGATGATGGATGTATGACGTGGACAAAATTCCAGAATATGGTGTTTCCGAGTACAAGAACTTTGAATGGGGAATAGATGTAAGCGGAAAATATCCCGAATAGGTGATACACAATATTGGGGGTTGTTAGTGATATGTGTGAGTAGATGGGGTAGTCGTAACGAATCTTGTGGTAATTGGAGGTAAAGACTACGGGATGGAGAGGATGATGTTTTGGAACGGGGTATGAGTTACCGACACCATGGGTGGTTGCAATGCAATGAGTATATATGAGGTGAGGGGTGTAGATGGGGACATGCTCAAGGTGGTTGATGAAGGGATAGTTGACACCACGGGTGCAAAAGATGTCGTAGGTGCAGTAATTATAGAGGACGTGGGGTCCCGTTGAGATACCATAGGTGGTAAGGTGGAGGAGGCTAATGCCGAGCTAGTGGTAACTGACATGGAATTGGGGACGAGTGAATAAGGGATGGATATGGGCATGTCATATACTAACTGTCCTGATGCGTCCCAAGTGGATGAGTTGATGAGATAATATCGTAGAGCAGTGGGATTTTGGTCAAGGAGTCTTGTGAAATCCTCATTGCCAGTACTAATGGTGATGGGATGAGTTAGATCCATATGCGACAAGATAGAAGGTGGTGATGGGATAGGTGGGAGTGGTTGAAGGATAACATGAAACACAAGGGTGTTGGCTTGGCTGTGAGTCAACCATGTGAATTAGCATAGACCTGGTAAATTGTTCTCTGCAAATGACACAGAAGACAATAGAAATGGAGAAGAATAGATTCCAAGAGGTGAAATTATTTGGTGTTTTAATTAAAAATTAAAACACATAAACCGATGGTGATAGGGTGACCGATGATGGTTAGGGTAACCTATATCGGTTACTATTGGAAATCTATAGTTTTGCAAATGAGGCAAAATGAAATAAAGAAGTTGTATTTGACTGTGATTTTTAAATTCTAGTGGTATGATGATGTCCTGAGACCTAGAAAACGAATAGAAGATGTGATGAGTATTGTTTTTGGTGGAATGACCAAAAAGAGCTAGAAAATGACAACGGTTAGGTAAACCTATGACGGTCATTGGACCGATGCCGGTCACTGTGAAATTTGAATAAAATGAAGAAAAAATGATATTATGAATTAAGTCAGATGGAATGTCAACCTAGAAATATGAATATGATAGTAATGAACCCTAACACACTTAGAAACAATCATAATACACCAACTATGATGGTGAAGTGTGAAAAGAAGAAGAAAATGAAGAACGTAACCTCACAACTCAAAACACAACTCAAGAAAAAGCTAAGAAAAACATGAAATCCTACAAGTGAATTTTATGTTTTAGCTTATGTTTCTTAAGACTGATTTATGAACAGAAAAACGTTTTATGGTTGGAAAGGTGTTCTATGAAGAGGTAAGATCTAAGGGTGGTTTCAGGTTATGTTTTTGTGGGGGCGGTCCTTTCTCTGATAATGACTTGTTAGAGAAACCAGTTGGGTGCCCAGTGTCAATCTTATAATCGTGTGATCGTTGACAGCTTCTTCGAGGTAAGGTGTTGTTTAAGAAGATGTGTTAATTATGTTTATGCAGTTTGGCAAAGAAAGAGAGATGAGAATGTGCTCTACGATTCAATTATGTCAACCATCAGGTGGGCATGACTTCTAGCATATAGGTTTCCCTCATTTTTAATGTGAGCTAAAAATGAAAGCATATAAGTATGAAATGCAAGTATTTTAGAACCCAAATTGAAATGTGATATTCAATGTAAACTAAGAGTGAATAGGAGAGAGAATGAATTTCACTAATGAGGATGAAAGAATAAAAATAGTAATTATTTATAGTCCCAAAATACCAATGTCACTTAGAAAAATAGAAGCGAGAAGATTCCCAGGGAGAGAATTCAATTTTGACTTCCTTTTTGAAAAGAAACAAACATACAACAATTCCCTAAGAATGAATAAATGCAATGAACCCTGGATGGGTCCCACTGGGCATGCCAAAATGTTTCACCGGATTCTTGAAAAATTAATGAAACATATTGAGAGGTAGTAGGCTAAGGAGGAATACATGTTTGTGATGTTGGTTGAAGGTTGTGCTCACGTTTTAATTTTCTTGATCCAATGCTAATTGCGAGAGATCCCTTTTGTCTAGGAGGAACTACATGTAAAATGCAAAACAATACCACCAGATAGAGTTAAACAAAATAATGAGTGGACTACCTAGCCGAAGCTAGATTCGGGAAGCGTGATGCTTCCTGAATAGGTTCTCAATTCACATTTACATATCAGTATTAATACTATCCAAAATGAACATGAAATAACAATCTTATTGGAATTGAAATGTTTTAGGTATCCCATAAAAGACAAATAAGAAAGGTCAGGTAAAAGGTGATTGAGGTCAAAACAGGTCAACGGATGGGTTGGTATTGGGTTGCGAGGACTGGTACAAGCTTTGAATAGGGTTTGGTAAAGGTTACAAGAGATTTTGGGCTATTAGGGAATGGGTATGAGCTAGTTAGTTTGATGTATGTTGCCAGAAATAATAACCAATGTTGGCTATGTGACCGATGCTGGTTAGGCAAGATGGCTGACGTTGGTTGGCTAACTAGCATTGGTAGGGGTAGTTAGTAAAAATCTCTTACAAACTGGCTTATAGACTCTTCATGATTGCACATAGGCTTGAAATGGTGAGGGTGAGGTTGAAAATGGCCTTGATGACTGAAGGATGATTAGAAGAGGGTGAAGACAACTAAAAGGGACAGGTATGGTAAAGTGATAGGTTGGTGGGAGGAAGGGAGTGTACGGATATAGAGGAAGACAAATTACTGAGATAAATAATAAATGTTACTAAAAGAAAATAAAGATAAATGAAGGGATGTCAGGTACTTATTGAAGAATAGGTCCAGAGAATATAGGTGATGAGGACAATGATGGCAAAGATCCCAAGAGAAGAGACGTCATGTTCGTGCCACGACAGTTCGAACCTCCATGCTTCTCTGTGTGAATCCGTGATCGTGAGGAAGATGATGAATGAAAATGGTTGTTGGTAGTGCTCCCATGTGTTTTCCTTTTCCTGATTGCTTCAGAAATTTTGAGTGCTCGAAGTCTTTATTCATGTGAGATCCTGAATCGAATTACCAACCTTAGAAAATGCTTTTGGAAATGTATTCAACCTAACCGACAATGGTTAGGGGACCAACTTCGATTAAGGCGAGGATATAAAGTGTGACTAAAAAGAGCCTGACTATTGCTATTTTTGGTGTGGTCTTCAATCCTCATCTAAGTCTCGAGTGATAGATCTTGGAAAATCCAGTAAGAGTCCTTTTAGGTTTATCAATAGGAGTTAAGTCTAGGTTTAGACTAAGTCCTAGTTGGTTAGGATAGGCTTAGACTTGGTCTTGGGTCATTAATGAAGTTTGATTGGGTCATGGAATGAGGTGGCTAGGTGAATTGGCTAGGTGAGGTGGTTAAGTGAGGCTATTAATTAATTTAATTAAGATAATTAATTCAATTAACATGTGCACTAAGGGATATGAATGGGTAGGATATGGTTAATTTAATTAACAGGGTTTTAAGGGGAGTATGACCCAATTTTGGTGTCTACAATGTGACTTGTGTCAGATTGAACTTTGACCAAATAGTGACTCTCTCTCTCCCTATCTCTTCTCTCTCCTTGGTTAAAAAGAATGAAGTGAAGTGAAATGAAATAAATATGTGTCTCTAACCCTCTCCTTTTGAATGTAAATTATTATTATTATTATTATGTAGATGGGAAACTAAAAATGTTAATTGTGCTAGACCTATGTGGATGCCATGCCAGCGATTTATCGTTGATTTCATGCTCACATGTTTTTTCAAGATACAAGTAAGAAGGTGAAATGACGTGGGTGTAATTCATTGTATATTGTTAGAATTTATGAATGTTAATAGAAGGAAATTTTTATGTACTATTATGTTACAGTAAAGTTATTTATTGAAATTTGGCAATATGAATGTGATGTTAGTTTTAGGGGTGCTTTGGGAGATGTACATTTAACTATAGGTGTTCTTTTGATTCATATTTACGTATGGGAAAAAAAGAGGGGATTTGGTATAGATGTTAAATGAAACTGTAGAGGATATTTCTACATTTTGTGAAGTATGAAAAGGTTTATAATTGAAGTTCTGCAATTTTTTAGGTACTAGGGTTTAAGGGGAATATTCATCTACACATGAGCTTTATTTTGATCCTCAAACTTTGTATAGTAAAATTTGGATATGTATGTTATATGAATTTGAATTTAAAATATTGTAGTGCATTTCCAGTGTTTAATAGATGATAAATTAATTAGTGTGTTGTATTATTACCTTGTAAATGTAATAAAGAGAGCTAAACGAAACACTCAACCCTAGTATAGGACTCATGTATACCTACCCTTCCTGCGTGAATTATGTTAGTGTATAAAACTAAAACCTTAGGATAAACATCAATCTCTACACTTTATGTCACCTTCTGGATTAAGTAAATAAGATCCCTAGTTGAATTATCATCATAGTCGATATGTTTAGCAACATCGTCACAAAACCAATGGTTAGGAACGACATGGTCAAACTATTTCTGGTGTAAGCAGAACAAACACTTCCTTAGGATCCTAGTGGACTGCCAAGTCTTACAAATTTATATCTAGAAATCAACTTTATGATCGAATGAATTCCTTGTGGGATCCAGACGATACAAATGGAGCTAGGTAAATAGTTGTACTATGACTTAATTCTTGTTAACGATCTCTTTAGTTCCTTGCAGATAAATGTGTTACCTTGGATACTAAAAACATAACACCTTGGTTTCTCATGAAGGTTTTTTACCATAAATATGTTCTCTCACCTTAAACTTGTATATAGTTGGGGTGTAGATCCTTAGGTGTAATTGGAATTAAACCAAACCTTGGCTGATTAAGGGGGTTAACTAGTGGGTGGAAATTGTGCATAACTCTTAGAAAATGCAACTGTATTTAAAATAAATTATCTTAAGAGAAGTTTAGAAACAAAAGAATGGGGGTCTTGTTACCCCATGTGCCCAGTTTCCCTTTGTACCCTAATGAGTGACACAAAACCAAACAAAGGTAGTAAGTGATATTCCTATGATTGATCTCATGGTGGGATTTAAATGACACAAGTGGATGTCTTGGTTGTAGCATGTGTTTAACACTGCAGTGTATAAGAGCAAAGAAATGGGATCTCTCGTGCTAGGTTACACTCCTTGTAGTAGCGAATCCATTAGTGAACAATGTGTTTTTTTGGTTTACAATTGTTATAAAACAACGCTAATAATTAGACCATAGTGTGATGTAAGAGTAAAGCATATAAGAGTAAAACGATATTTGAGGTTAGGAATAATGTCACTCTTGGAGTCCTTATAACTCAATTGAACATTTTCATGTGTTAGAGAGGATATGAATTGCCCTTGGGGAGATCAAACTTTGAGAAAACAAATATATATATATATATATATATATATATATATATAATTTCTTGATGTAGAAATGTTGAATGGATCCAACAAGTTATTGAATTATATTAACTATGGTAGGGAAATAAATATACCGTGATCGAAGAATGTTTATAGGAAAAAGGTATCTTGAATCTAAATCTCCCTTAAATCCTAAGATTTCTTTCTTGAAATCACGTCAGATTCACTTGTGTAGCAAGGGTAAAATTTAAAGATTGAATAAATGTTTGACAAGCATAATCTTAACATAATAATGAGAGAATTAGGAACTTTCTATGCAATTTGAAATATGGAAAATAATTATGTAAGTTGTGGAGATTGTCGTATGGGATAAAGAGCCAAATGTTATCCCAAATTTTCCCCCCAGAAAAATTGATCAAACATGACCCCATGAAAAATAAAATCGGAAGGATCAGTTCAGTCATGCTAGCCCACATCTAACAATGAAGGAGTAGGGTCGGTAAAGGAGGCCAACGGCGTTGAAAGGAGATCAGAGCTCAAAACGAAGAAAACAGGGAAAGACTCAAAGTTTTGGGACTTCGCACAATGTTCACTGGAGGCCCCGAAACAGTTAAGTATGGGAGATCCAGCAAAAGGTGCTATGTGTCAACTCGAAGCATATCCAAAGGTTGAATCCAAAATCAGGTCCTAAACATGCGTGAAGCCTCCACGTGTCTCAGGTTAGACACATTGTCTCCACCAGAAAAAATGGCTCGGGCAGAGCCCACCATAGAATTGGCTAAGTAAAAAGGAACCATTGGATGCCTCCACGCGTCCCAATGGCGCAACTCCAAAAGTAAAATCTAAAGGCAGACCCCAAGCAAGCGCTGGCCCTCCACGTGTCCCAGGGTCCAAAAAGTAGAGTCAGCCATTGACAAGTATAAGGACTGGCGGAGATCCCCACATGTCTCTTAGGCGCTACTCCAAAAGTAAAATCCAAAGGCAGTCCCCCAAACGAGCGCCAACCCACCACGTAGTCAAAGACAGAGAAAGTGGAGCAGACCTAAATCGGCTAAGTATAAAGGGGTCTGTGGAAGGTGCCGCATGCCTCATCGACGTAATTTCAAAGGCGTAGCCCAAGGAAAGACCCTAAACTAGCGCCAACCCTCCATGTGTCCAAGGTCCAAAAGGGCGACAGAGATGACCATTGAATCGGCTAAGGAAAGAAGAGACAACGAAGTCCTCCACGTGTTTCATCAGTGCATCTTCAAGGGTCAGACCCAAAGGCCAGTCCCAAACAAGTGCAGGCCCTCCACGTGCCTAGGGTTAGACATATGGCCTCGACAAACAAAAGGAACTTATCCAAAACAAAAAATAATAGAGCAAGGCCACAGAAGGAGCCATATGTCTCTTCGGCGCTCTTTCAGGGGGGAATCCAAAAGTAATTCCCAAATGTGCGCCAGCTCTACACGTGGCCATGTTTCAGGTCAAAGCAGGAAGGCAGGCCTGGGAAGGATTTCTTTGCTAAGTGGAAAATGTGGGCCGGCAGGCCCGAGGATGACAAATGGAAAATGAGAAGGTTGTGGGGTTGTGAGGGCTTTTGGGAAAAAGTGAATTTTGGGCCCGCGGATCTATGTTGCAAAACTTGTTTTTTCTACCATTTTTGTACATATTCGATTCAAATATTCAAATGGGCATAAAATGGGCATAACTTTCGATGCAGTGCTCAAAATTCAACAAATGTGGTACCATTCGAAAGGTCTCGACCTCCTCTACACCATGAAGCCTGAAAATTTAATTTTGACAAGGTTAGGTGGATGAAAAATAGGAAAATGTCTTTCATACCATTAATGTATGATCTGATTGCTTCAACAACCAGATCAGATTTGATCTAATCTGTCATCCTTCCTTCTCCAACACGCCAACAGACATGGAAAACTGACTGGATATCTTGATTTGGGTGAAAATTTGTAAAACATATTTCATGCCATTAATATGTGATCCAATTGCTTCAACTAGATCAGATTTGATTTGATCTGTCATTCTTCCTTCTTCAACACGCCAAACAGACATGGAGAGGCATACTTGATAGATTGTAGATGGATTTGCAGGGGCATTGATGGCTAGTAGCTGAGCTTCCAAATCAGATTTCCCACCTCCTTTTCTTATCCTCTCTTCACTTTTCCTATAAAGGTAAGAGCTTGGCTCATTGTAATGCATTGTACATTTTGGTTTTGCACCCTCCCTTCTTCTCTAGTCTGTAGACGAATTCGGGGAGTTTGAACCTTCTATTAAGACTGTAATGCAAGTTTTTTTTCCTCTTGGCCATTGTAATGTTCTGTATCAATTTGTGAAGCAATAATACATGTTTTTGGATGATTTCAACACTCTCTTGTGTTCATTTCCTTTATCTGATCTTTCATTGCAATATTGGTTATCTGTGCATAGTGGTTGTATTATATTTTAATGGTTTTTGTTTGATAGAAAATTCGGTGTTCAGCATTCCTTTAGTGCATCATCTTTGTTAGTTTAGGTTTAATTTCTTGCATCTTCTTAACCTTGTTTCCTTGGCAAGTTAGAATAGATTTTAGAATAGATCCTCTGCAAATTTTATGTGTGCACCTTAACAAAGGAATAGGAACCAGCCTTCATCTGGAGAGCTCTCTCGATTTCAAATTCCCACACTTTGAGAGATGCTCCATGTTATGCAATCACACCGAATGCCCCATTCAAATCCGAGGCCATTCGTGGGTGCTGTGATTTTGCACTAACACCAACTTAAATGGTTGAACTGTAAGTTGAATGTGAAATGAATTTAAGAATTCATAGGTGGAAAAAGGATAAAATTATCCTTACATAATAATGTTCTTAGAATGTTAATTGTAACTAAGATGTAATCATGGTGATGATGTGTTGTGGGTTTTCCAATCCTTGGGTCCCTTTTTCTTGTGGTTGGGTCATTGTTAGCATTCATTCATTGCGGAAAGTGTGGCATCGAAATGTATATGGTGTTGTTTTGTGTTTATGTGATTCGATGAATTATGTAAGTGTCTTATGCGTTGTTGAGGTTCTTTACTTTGATTCCTTATGGTGTTGTCTAGTTAGCAATGTAAGTCAAAAAAATTATTCTGGTATTTTTACTGTTGTATTTGTGTGTGTAAAAATGTGGGCATTACATAGACCATAAACCAAATAAGGCTAGAGTTGTTTAAGACCTTTGTGGACAAAAATTTGATCACAAGGAAAAAAGGAAGAGATAGATAAAGTTTTTTGAATTCAAAGGTAATGATAAATGATACGTCTTGCAAAGGAGATGAAATATTGGGGTACATAGTGCTTGGAGAAACCAAAATTGCTTTATAAGGTCAATTTGATACTTTGCAAAAAAAATATAAAAAAGATAGTCAATGAGTAAAGGGATTGATTTGTGATTTTGTTTTGATGTTAGATGAAATTGGCATGATCCTTTGCATCATTACATAATCATGCATTTGGATCGAAACTTATTGTAAGGGAAATTTCTTGTGTTTTAGTGAGTTTTTCCTCATACCATAAACATGAATGTCCAACATGTTTGTATTCAACCCCACAATGTTATAGTATTATACAATGCTCACGCTAATAGGGATGAATAAATTGAACTTGGTGCAGAAAAAAGATATGATTTATTTTATGTTTCCACTAACAATTTTATAACCACGACCATTTGGGTGTATTTTCCATGCAAAATGATCCATATTATAATACAGATATGGAAATTTTTCCTAGAAGCCATTTTCTATTAAACTCTGAAAATGGATGTTTCATATATAACATTCTCAATTTTAATAACCACTGCAAGATATGATATAACCAAGCATTGGATGAGATTCATTTTGTTTTTCAGAGTAAAATATTTCAGTTTGGTTTATTTTTACACAAGTGTGTAGTAAAGACAACGATCATAACAATATTTCATTCAGAAAAGGGAAAACCCCTATGAGAAAAGGGATAAGCCCTATGGGAAAAGGAATGGAGAAAAGGAAAAAGTCTCTCCTTCACTCACTAAACAAAGCATAAAGATGCACATACAAAGTAAAGGAAGATAAATAACCCATCAAGTTAATAAAACAGTGGAAAACTAACCCTGCTTTCGATAACATTTACACTGAGCTACAATTAAGATTCATATGAATATGTTGACAAGTTCACATATCAAACAAGGATATTCTAAATAAGAAACTCAACAAAACAAGGTGGTCAGATAATATAATCATCAAATCCTCAAAAATAATAAATCTCAATTCAAGCACACCTTACGAAAATAAGGAGGTATGCACATAACATGTGAACTATTTGACAAAATGCTAAAGGAGAGTTGAAGCATTTTGGAGTGTGAGTGAAACTGCCTGGACTACGTCATACTCTACGGACGTTGGTATTACCACGCATGGTCTCCTTACCTTCATCTTCTATGATTTCTATATTTTGGTTCTTTATTTACATTATATTAGAAACATTAAACCATTGAATAATTTTATAATTAGTTATGTAACCAAACTTAAACAGTGTAAAGCAATAATTCCCCACCTTGTGATTTTCGAAACTGAGTTTTCGTTATAGCATTTTAAAGGGGGGGGGACGTTGAGCCAAGCATAATGAACAAAGGGATTTTTGTTGGTAAAACATGTCTGAAATGGTTTTAGATTCATAAAAGGGCTTACAGAAGGATGAGTTTTGTAACCAAAAAGTGTAACATCTCCTCAACCTTTGTTAGCATCTCTCTATGGTGGCAGAGGGACCTTTTCTCCTCCATGATGCGGTCAATAGAATTTGGATGCATATACAAGTCACAACAACTATTTGATAGAACGACTTAAACTATGTGATCTCCCAGATGTTCCAGGATAAGATATTTGGGACGGGTTTGGGCGTCGATCAAATATTAATGGAAAGTTGATTTTTCAGTTCTCCCATATTACACCACATTTAGATCCAACATGCTAGAAGTTCAAAAAAAAATTGATTTATTTTTGGCTAGCGACTCTTTTCTTCATGAATGTCACGGCTAAAACTAACAAGAAGTTAACTGCTTTAACTTAGAGCGAGTACATAAGATCTTAAATTAAGAAAACAAGGAATCTCTTTTAGACCTGGACATTCATGACTCACTTTGATGGTTTTATTAATAAAATTACCTCCTTGTAAATTAGAGAGCTATTTGCACTCAATACTAGAAGAAAACATATGATATCTCATTCTAAAACTTTTGATCTGGAAGCTAAGATCTACCTTTTTTCTCATGCAAGAATAATGTGAGCGTGACCAAGACTATAAAGTGGAGAAAGATAGTACATCCATGAAAATAAGGAGGCATGCACATAACATGTGAACTGTTTGACAAAATGCTAAAGGAGATTTGAAGCCTTCTGGAGTGCGAGTGAAACCGCATGGACTATGTCATACTCTACGGACATTGGTGTTACCACACATGGTGTCCTTACCTCCATCTTCTATAATTTTTGTATTTTGGTTCTTCATTTGCATTATATTAGAAACATTAAATCACTGAATAATTTTATAATTAGCTATGTAACCAAACTTAAATAGTGTAAAGCAATAATTCCCCACCTTGTGATTTTTGAAACTGTGCTACCATTTGAACATCAACTATGGTTGCCACCATAACCTCATACGACACAACTCGAGCATCCAAATCAGGTGCTCGTGTCCACTGATATTGTCAAGAGTTAGATGATTCATAAACTAAACACAACCTTTTTCATTACTTGCAAAGCTAGAAAAACACCACATTTAGAGACATGTAAAACAACATTTGAACCCTGTAAAAGAGAGATCAAGTGTCACATGTATTCCTTGATATGAGGAGAGTCACATCCAACTTTAGATTGACCCCAGTCGATTGTTTTTACTCTCTTCCCTGCTTCTCTTGGGGTCTTGTTAGCCCCATTTGCACTCTCAAGAAGCTACTAAAACTTGAAAGTGGGGTTTTGTATCAGCCTGTCGTTTGGACCCTCAACAAAGAAATGTTTTCCTGCCTTCGCAAACCACTAGTATTTTTACTAGAAAATTTCTTAGAACCTTTAGTTTGAGGAAAACACTTTTCTTGATAGTTTGAAAAATCTATTTTGTAGGCCTCTGATCACAGTTTGAATAGGTCAAACAGGACCAATTACGACTGGTGGCTCTAGAAAACATATCATCGTTTGAAAATGGTTTTATAGTTCTCATTTCCTTCGACTCTGACCAATTCTCCATAAACGGGGGAACTTGTAGGAAATTTATAATGGCATGTTTGTCCATTGATCTTTAGTTTTGGACATGCTTTTATGAGCCCTCGAGCTGCCTTTTAATCATTTTCAAATAGGCCAATTATGACCGATGGCCCCGAAAAAATAGTCGCCAATCGTAAACCGTTATCCAGTTGCTCCTATGAAATCTTGGTATATAGGTGGACACGTAGAAATTTTAATCGTGGTGTGTTTTCTCTATGGAAGACTGCGTTTGAAATTGGTTTCTTAGCCTCTGAGTTTGAATCGAACTTTTTTTCAGCTAGTAAAAAAACGTAAAAAAAAGAAAGTTGTAGGACCCCCATCGGGTTACCTAACCACCATGGAAACTTTTTTACACTTGTAAATAATTGTCTGGAACTCTATCTTGTGGCTTGTTGTGTGAAATTTGACTTTGGGGAAAATAGTGTCTCTCTCTTCCCTATCTCTTTCTCTCTCCTTTATTACAAAGTGAAGTGAAATTAAATTAAAGGAATATATGTCTCTAACCCTTTTCCTTTTGAATGTAAATTATTATTATTATTATAATGTAAATGAGATAATAGATAACATTAGTTATGCTAGATTAGGATGGATGCCATGCCAACGATCTATTGCTGATTTCATACTCACACGGTTTTGTAGGATGCAAGAAAGTTGGTGAAATGGCGTGGTTGTAAATTCATTGGGTATTATTGGAAATTATGTATACAAATGGAAATTATATATATATATATATATAATATGTGTATATGTATTTATTAATGCAATTTTATAATGTGTATGAGTTTCAAGTGTTTAGGGATGTTCTGGGAATATGTATCTAACCATGGGTGTTATTTCGATCCCAACATTTGTTTTGTAAAAGTTGAATATATATGTTAAATGAATTTGAATTTAGTATCTTGTAGTGCATTTCTAGTGTGCAATAAATAATTGGTATGTTGTATTTTTTACCTTTAAAATTTAATAAAGAAATCTAATCACAACAGACAACCTTAGTTTAAAATAAGTGCATATCTATCCTTCTCGCATGATCTTTCTTAGCCCAAAAGAAATTGAAACCTTAAAATTAAATTAAAATTTTGTGCTCGACGGAACCTCCTAGTTTAGTTAAATAAAACCCCTGGTTTGTGTTATCATTATGGCCTGTATGTTTAGCATTATCTTCGTGAACTCGACGGATAGGAACGACCTGGAAAAAATTTGTCTAGAGAAAGTATAACTACCACTTCCTTAGTATCCTTCTGGACTACCTAGTCTTATGAAGATTAAAATGAATTCCTTGTGGGATCTAGATGACACAATGGAGCTAATGAAATAGTTTTACTATGACTTAAACTCTTGTTAATGATCTCTTTAGATCATCATAGCAAAATATATTACCTTAGCTAGTGAAAATATAGTGCCTTGGTCATTTACAGAGGCTTTATAGGGTAAATATGTTTTTACACCTTAATCTGATCTATAATGGGGTGTAGAGCCCCAAGTGAAAATTGAAATTAAACTAAACCTTAGTTGATGAGGAGGTTAACGTGTGGGTAGAAAATGGTAATTAACTCCTTTAAAATGAAATTTATTTGAAAGATGTTGACTTTAGAGAACCCAGGAAATTGGAAACTTGGTCCCGTAATCCCTTGTTATGCCCTTTTATGACATTAAGAATAAAATAAATTTCACATGGGGAATCATGAAATGATGAAACATGAAATATTACCTTGAACACAAATCACTTGTGGTTCATGTGTAGTTATAATGCTTCCAATCATGTACTTCTTCAATATGTTAGACAAGTACTTTTGTAACTCTTTTGTTATAAATTAATGCCAATAATGAGACCATAGTGCAATGTTAGAGTAAAGCATATAAGATTAAAACAAGATTTTAGGTTAGGAATAATGTCCCTCTTGGAGTCCTTATAACTCAATTAGACATTTACTTATGTTAAAAAGAATATAAATTTCCTTGGTGAGATCAAACTTTGAGAAAACAAAATATATACATATAAACCTAAATAGAATTTCTTGATGTGGAAAATGTTGAATGGATTCAACAAGTTATTGAACTATTTTAACTAAGATAGGGAAATAAGGATACCATGATTGAATAATGTTCGTGGAAAAATGTATCTTGAATCTAAACCTCCCTTAAATCCTAATATTTCTTTCTTGACATCACGTCTGATTCACTTGTGTAGCAAAGGTAAAATTTAAACTTTGAATAAATGTTTGGGAAGCATATTCTTAACATAAGAAAGAGAGAATTAAGAACTTTGTATGCAATTTTAAATATGTCAAATAATGATGTAAGTTATGGAGATTTTTGTAAGGAATAAAGAGCCAACTTAAATGGTTGAACTATAAGTCGAATGTGAAATGAATTAAAGAATTCTTAGGTGGAAAAAGGAAAAAATTATCCTTACACAATAATGTTCTTGGAATTTTAATTGTAACTAAGATGTAATCATGGTAATGATGTGTTGTGGGTTTTCCGATCCTTGAGTATTTTTTGTGGTTGGGTCATTGCTATCATTTTTTCTTTGGGGAAAGTATGGCATCAACATGTATATGGTGTTGTCATGTGTCTATGTGAGTCGATGACTTATGTAAGTGTCTTATGCGTTATTGAGTTTCTCTTTTTGGAGCCCTTGTAGTTTTGTGTAGTGAGAAATGTAAGTCAAAAAAATTTATTTTGATAATTTTACTAATATATTTTGGTGTTGAAAATGTGGGCATTACATTATGTAACATATATTCTTGTTCTATGATTCTTATATGAAAACAAGAATTCACCCATTCAATATAAGATTGAACATAACTATTTGAATATCTTTATAAAGTCTATGAGAATGGGAAAATTCCCATTCTAAAAATGTATACAATTATATAAATATATGTGCGCGCGCGCACGCGTGTGTGTGATGAGAACTACACAAGGCTTGATCCCTCTTGAGGGTATGCATCACTTGGCTCCGTCATGGATAGTCCAACTAATATGATATAATTATAAATAATTAAAGAGAGTTATAGAAATCTTGGAAAAAAATTAATAAGAGCTACGTAAGGCTTGACCAATTAAGAAAACATGTATTGCAGCACTTTTCTCAGTCTAATAGTAGTTATCCAATGAATGATACCTATTGAACACTAAGTTATAAATATTTTGTAGAGGCTTAGCTTAGTGACCGCTAAGCTCAAAATATATTGCATAGATTTGTTAATCTAAGAAAATATTTAGACTAAGAATGATTAGAATGTTTAGACGTATTCACAAATTAAAAATAATAGGAAAATGCCCATTCTAAACAATGTCAATATAAAATATAGAAAAGGTATATTAGAGGTTTGACAACATACGCAAACAAACATTTTTATCTTGAATTTAATGGTAAGTTGCCCATTTTTATAGAAAAAAAAATATTTGTTTTAGAAATGGGAAGTTTCCCATTATCACAACCTTTACAAAGGTATTAAAATGACTAAGTTTAATATTGTATTAGAATGTTTACTAAGGGCATATGCCCATTTT
Organism: Taxus chinensis; assembly: GCA_019776745.2. Lineage (NCBI taxonomy): Eukaryota > Viridiplantae > Streptophyta > Pinopsida > Cupressales > Taxaceae > Taxus > Taxus chinensis. The sequence continues at coordinate 375,243,849 of CM034155.1, read as the reverse complement.
CATGATTTTTTTTTTTTTATCTTGAATGGGAAGATGCATGCTCTTTTGTGACATATATTCTTCTTCTATGATTCCTATATAAGAACATGAATCCACCAATTCAATATAAGATTGAACATAATAATTTGAATACTTCTCTCATATAAACAAACATTTTATCTTGAATGGACAAATGTCTTTTCTTATGTAACATCTATTCTTCTTCTATGATTCCTATATGAGAATAAACATCTGCACATTCAATACAAGATTGAACATAATCATTTGAATACCTCTATAAAGTTTGTGAGAATGGGGAACTGCCCATTCTAAAAATGTGTACAATTATATAAATATAGAAACAAACATTTTTATCTTGAATGGGAAGATTCATGTTCATATGTAACATCTATTCTTATTCTATGATTCCTATATGAGAACATGCATCCACTCATTCAATACAAGTTTGGACATAATCATTTGAATACCTTTGTAAATTTTGTGAGGATGAGGAATTTCCCATTCTAAAAATGTATACAATTATGTATGTATGTATGTATGTATGTATGATGATGATGATGATGATGATGATGATGATGATGATAACTACATAAGGATTGATCACTCTAAAAGGTTATTTAGTGCAGAACTTGGATCCTCCAGGGATAGTCCAGCTAATATGATATAATTACAAATAATTAAATAGAGTTATAGAAATCTTGGTAACAAACTAATCAGAGCTACATAAGGATTTACCAATTAAGAAAACATATATTACAACAATTTTCTTAGTCCAATAGTAGTTGTCCAACAAATTATACCTAGCGAACACTAAGATCTAAATATTTTGTAGAGGCTTATCTTAGCAACCGTTGACCTAAAAGCTATATTGCATATATTTTTTAATCTAAGAAAATATTTAGACTAAGAATGTTTAACAAATTAAAATAATAGGCAAATCCCCATTCTTCTGTTGTCAAACCTCTAATTTACATTCTCTTTATTTTCTATTTACATTTTTTAGAATGGACATATGTTCGTTCTCATACAGTAAATATGAAAATAAATAGAGGAAAATGTTTAGAATATATATATGCTCATTCTCATATTATAGAAAACATGGGAAAAAATTGAGGTTACATTTTTACTCTTCATAGAATAAGTAGAATCTCCTCATTTCAAATATTATCTGAATGGGAAGATGCATATTTTAAATCATTTTAAAACCTCATTTATTTAATTGAGAATGGAAAACTGTCCATTATTTTAAAAAATTATTTAAATTCTAAGTATCTATGTTTATTAACAGAAATTGTTGAGCCACTACAAACATATATGCGTGGAGAACAAAGTTTAAGCCATGAGGTTAATTAATTAGAGGAGAATATTATTCCTGACCATAACATGATGCCATCCAACTAACAAGATGTTTCCCAACAGAATTAGAACTGGTGGTGATTAATATTGAAGCCACGTCAAACCCTACACTATCGATTATGAGAGTTAGCTAACATACAGGTATCAAGTACTATTTAAGAATTAATAATTTTTTATTACTTTTCAATATTGGTTGGAATCAATTTGTTAAACATATCTTGATTACAATTCATATGTGTAGATACAACTGGAGAAATCCCACAATCAATAAAAATATCGTAAAGAAATAGTTAAAACTATTTTGTGAAATATTCTTATTGTACTTTAGATATATCTAAGTTCATAATGAAGTTTCAATATTATTTTTTTACAGTGCCTCCAAATAAAAGTTCACTTGTTCTTAAATTAGAAGGATTGTTATTTCAAAAGCATACTTATAAAAGGTCAAATACATTTCAATTGAACAACAAGCACATTCAACCAAAAATGTCTATTGCCCAATTTCTAACAGTTGTATCTAGATAGTTTTAAATAGCTTTTTGGTCTACATTGGATACAAATGTCAATGTAGAAAAAATTGCAAATGAAACTATTACAAAAAATTAAGGTGGAGGTTCATCCTTTATTTTTTGGGGGTATGGATCATTGTGAAAAAAGGGAGAAATATTTATTAAAATTTTGGATAACACCATAAATTCCTTACATATGTGAAACTATGATTGTTGTTAATGTAATCAACAAAGGAGTTCCTGAAGATATTTTTTTTGGTGAATCCAAAGGTTTCTTCTCACATATAATTCTTAAAGTCACATAAATTTTAAAGTAATAAATGGCTTGAATCAACGTTATTTACAAAACTATCCTTGATATGGGATGTAGATGATGTAAGAGATGTCTTAAAGTAATGTTTTTTGTTTCAGACAACAATTGAATAAATAAATATATAAAATTGTGTTTATTACAATATTGTAGTTATATTTCCATTTTTTTGTATGATGGGATTATTATATAACGTTTAGAATGCTTTTTTGATATTTATTTTTATTGGGGTCGACCTTTTCTAGGTTGATTACGAAATTAGAGCAAGAGAACCCTATAAATATAAAGTTATGAGACCGTAACGAGGGACCCGACATCATACACTACTATCACTTTATCTATATTTGCATCCATCTATTGATCCAAAAGATCCGCACTGAGAATTTCACTGATCTATAATCTTTTTAGAATCAGTTTCCAGCAGTTGCATTGCATAGAGAAAAATTAGAGCTTTTCGGTGATATCTTGTTTGCATAAAATAGGGCATGTATGAAAAATTTATGGTCCACTAAATGTTTTTGTCAACTGGTAAAAAATGGACTACGCGTAGGTGACATGGACACGTGCATGTCTACTAAGTGGACCAATGAAATACTGACACGTGGCACAACTATCTTTCACACAAAAACTAATCTCCTTATCTCCTCCATGTGGGTCACATTATCCCCCCAAGCTCAATCATTTGTATATGCATTACAAAGCACTAGCATTTAAATACCCAACTAGGACACCCCACTATGCATGTCGGATAATCCCACTTGCATTTTTAATTACAAAGCAAAAGACTACTTACATTTTTAAAGACAAAACAAAAGGCCACTTGCATTTTTAAATACAAAACAAAAAGACACTTGCATTTTTAAATACAAAGCACATGGGAAAGAGGCCACTTTCATTTTTAAATACAAAGCACATGGGAAAGAGGCCACTTGCATTTTTAAATGCAAGTTACATTTTAAATACAAAGCACATGGGAAAGATGCCACTTGCATTTTTAAATGCAAATCACATGGGGAAGTGGTGGGGGTCGAACCTAGGCCACTTGTATAAAGTATTAAGCCCTTAACCAGTGTGTCATGCTATGTTAAACACTATAAAAGGAGGCACGTTGTATTTGAATGCAAATAGGTTGCAGGCTTTGGGAAAGAAAGGCTCATACCGGAAGCTAGGAGAGGAATTTTGAGATGAAGTAAAAAGTGACTAGGCCTGATTTTTCGAGAGGAAATCCATTGGTGATATTGATTGTAAATGTCATTTATTTTGAATGTTAATAGATCAATCCCTTTAAATTGGACCTAGAGACATAGGTCACAAGTGTCGAACTATGTTATCATGTGGCATCGTTTCTCTTGATGGTTTTTCCTAGCATTTTCTCTTATTTCTCAATACTCACAGATTTTTAATTTTAATTAAAAATACAAGAAAGCCATGCTATCGAATTTAATCCAAAAAATCATTAATTAAAGAAAAATTCTGGATGGATGTTTCAATTTTACTTATGATTTTGGATCATCGATTGCATTGACATCTACATAGCTCCTTCATCGAAGCATAAGCTAGGACAATCTGCATCACACTTCATAGGGGGATTCTATTTTATTCCATGCACACATTCTACTACATCTAGTTATTTTTCTTTATGTCACAAAGTGTGACTGACACAAGAACACCTAAGGAATGACATGCACACACACAAGAACTACATCCGCATCTGAAATGTAGTGCACCACTCAGTTAGTAAGCCCACTGTTGTGGCAACTGAGGTCATCTTGACCCATTCATTCTGCATATTTATTTTTTTAGGGTTTTGATACTTCCTTTTGGTCTTATGCAGGTTATTTATTCCTCTTGGAATAATTGGAGCATTCAGCGCAATATAGAGAAAGTGACGCAACAAGAAGCAAATATTCCATATCACCTTCCGACATTGTGAGTACAAGAATAGAGCTTCTAGAAATACTAGGGCACCTAAATTGCAGACCAAAGGGCCCACAGGTGCACCAGACCTTCTCCAAGTGATCTGAAAACGTGTGTTGTAATTTTTATCCTTTATAAGTTTCCAAAGATCGTGATTTTATTAACCAATTTTAAGTATTCTAAACTCCAAAAATTAATTAAATTCTGATTATTATGCATCCATAGAAGTACGGAAAACTTGTGTAGCAAATAAATAATCAGAAAAACTGAAAAACATTTAGATAACAAACAAGATTGTTTACGGGGTTCGGAAATTCCTACGTCCCCGGGTTCAGATTGAACCGATCCATTAATAATATTGAAATTCAAGTACAATAACTCTTACAAACAACCAATAATGAATCACAACCTGTAAATGAGCTGATCAATGTCCCAAGAACTCTGAAAAATAACAGAAACTGTCCCAAGAATGATCCGTGGCTCCTATAGTGTTTTCACAATGTGATCTCCCTGCAACTGTGTTAGAAAAACACCTAAAAATGGAGATTTAAAAACATTATATGAAAAAAAATCATATATCTGAGATCAGATCTGAATTCTGAACACTTTTCATGTTTACACCAAGTCACAATTCGGACTAGAAGTGCATTGAAATTCGTGTTTTCCAACTAGCTGTCTTGAAGATCCCTGTTAAAATCTGCATTCAAAGCTTCCAAAAAAAGGTTAAAACTCAACAAAAAACATCAAATATTACATCGTTGGAATTTTCTCAAAATTATCTACATTTCACCTTTTTACTCTAAGTTCCCAATCTGAGTGCAAGGCCTTCAAAAATGGCGTTCTCTGAAATCTGGTCCTTAAGCTTCTTACACAGACCTGTACCAATGCCTATTCAAATAGAATATAGCTCCTTTTATAACTTGATTTGATCAACACAGCTGGCGTGGTTGGTTAGGCACCTTATCTGGTTTTGCCCATGAGGTCAGCTGTTCAAATCCCCTTCCACTTGTCTCCACGGATTCTCCTTTTTTTAAATGGCGCTTAATCCCCACGTTAGGCTGATTTCCATATTTTAATGGGATCATTTCCACAATGTTTGCATGGATTAGCATTTTTAAATGGAATAAAAATCCCATATTTGGCCGCATTAGCATTAGATGGGATAAATTCCCAAATCCCACATTTTGTGGGTGAAATTTTAACTTTAAGGCTTAAATAGCCTTCCTGCATGTGCAACATGAACTGGTCAAAGGGACCACTTTGGAGCATAACTGCCCCCTCCTTACATCTTCATCCTCCATCCTTCCACGCATGGGCATTTGCCCCCTCCAACAACCACTTCAGCCAATCCCAAATAATATCTCCTCCACGTAAATAGCAAACATACGTGCCATGTGTTAAATTGGTGATTAGGAGACTCAATGGCCATGGAGAATAATGTATAAGCCCAAATATATAGCATTTGAATATATGTGTGCCATTTGGAAAGGTGGACTTACCAAGTAATATAATTTCGACCCAATGTAATATAATGACATTCCAAATGAAATATGGCAACAAATACCACTTGTCGACCCTTGATAGGAAAATCGAGTGAATTTGACGAGTGGTGGCAAGCCACGTGGTGGCTTGTGGACCCACCACGTCGGCGATAATACCATAGTCCACACGGCGGCCGGGCTCCCCTCCGTAATAAAAGTTGAGCCTCTTGTTCCCGTGCACCATTTTTACGCTCGTCGAAGACCGGTGATCGAAAACCAACAAACAACTCCCTTTTTCCTTTTCGCCACGTGTCGCAGTGCAATTGGTCCATTATTGACCAGTTGACTAGAGTTGACTTTCTCGTTGACCGAACTTTTACCGGACATAACTAGAGCTCCCGATGTCCGTTTGTCACATTCTTATAGTCGTTGGAAAGCTCTCGAGATGATCTTCTACACTGAAACCATTTAGGGATGTTTAGGGAATTTTCTTCAAAAATTATCCCCTGATCACACCTCCCCACTGAGAAAGGCTTTTTGTCCACAAAAAGCTGTGTATCAACCCACAAAAACATGCTATCTCTTCCTGCATTGCACAAACACATACAAGAACCCAAAATAACATTATAGGTTAAATAAATGCAAATAGTTGATTAGCTAGTCACATAACCGATCAGATAATAACACCCAATTAAGCTAGTGTTCAACTGAAACGCTACAACCCTGTCAACTCTACGCACAACTGTGAACTGTCATACCCCACTGTAATGCCATCACAAATAACTGACCAGATAATAACACCCATTCTATTACAGAAAGCTAGTGTTCAACTGTCACTTTGTGATACAGCTGATTACCAAAAATTACAATTCCATAACACAGATCAGTATACAAGACATCTAAACTGCCCACAATTAGGCTAGTGCCCACTGCCCATCTGAAACTGTAACAACTGCAAGTATTCACTATCAGAATATAATAGACTATCAACGCCCAAAAATAGCTATAGTCAACAACTGAATCAACATGAATATGCCCAAAACACTGTATCGCCATCACAAATAATAAGTCAGATAATAACACCCATCTATAACAGAAGCTAGTGTTCAACTGACACTTTGTGATTATGCTGATTACAACTACAAGTTTCAAATTTAGACATGCTACTGATGCCTATCCCTGCATAGTGTTTTCAAAAATGGAACTACCAACCAATCTGAGAAAACAAAACATGAGTATGATGAACCTATCACTCAAATCTTCTCTTCAGCTGTTTCCATTCATTTTCAAAGCTTTAAATATCAACTTAGGAACAAATCCTTATCAATCAACAGGAATCCCTAAAATATAGCTCTGAATTTTTTTTGCTTGCCTACTATCAACAATTTACTGTAGTGCAAATATAAAGTTGAGGAGTGTTTTTCCAAACCAATCACTTGGGTTTTTCCGTTTTGGTTGTTTTACCTCCTCAGTACCATAATGAGTTTTAGTTAGGTTTAGCACTGTTGGTTTTACAATACTGTTCTTTTTAACAACTTTCCAATTTTGTTGTTTAGAAACAAACCAACAAACCTTAACATCATGACCATTCCTATTACAATGGGAACAAAATTTAACTTCCCTGTTTTTAGGAGTCTTACCCATTTTACCATTCTTAGAACTCTGTCTACGAGAATGATTCCCCTATTTAGGAGAGGTAACCTTCTTGCCATTTCTCACCTTTCCTTGGTGAGATTGGTCTTTAGCACCTGCCTTATCATTCACAAAAGGCATTAACTTCTTAATCAAATTTTTCCTCTTCCAACAATATGCAACAGAATGATTAGTACCTTCACAAAATGTGCAAGGGAAAGCATATTTTTGCCTACCAAAGCTATATTGTTCCAACTGAAAGAGTGTATTAGAAGTTTTAGGATTTGATTTTCCCTTAGTGCTATTTTTAGTGTAAGTGGAAGGAGGTGGAATCTGATTACCTCTTTTACCTATTTTCTTACACCTTTCATTGTTCCTCCTGATGGCGGAATCCTGCAATTCTAGTGGTGTAGATCCTTGGCTGTTGGAAGCTTGTCTTCCTTCAGCTGCTTTGGAACTTTCTCCAATTTCCATTTTCCCACTAGAATAACCCAAACCTGCAAACCGAGGCTGATCCTCTACCTGTACTGGGTTAGCATCACCTTGTCCATTTTTACCAAGGCCCTTTCTGTTAAATCCCATCTTAACCATTAGCTTAGACCCAATTCCCTTAGTGTGTTTTTCAAACTGACCCAAAGGAACATCTGAAACTGAATGAGAGGAAGAATTAAAATGTGAACAACTTACAGTGCATTCTGTCATAGTACCTACATCTGATTTGGAAGGCATTTCCTTCTTGTGTTCACCTTGTTGCAGCTTTTCCAAGAGGGCATCCTTGGTTCGTATTTCTTCCTGCAACTCTTTAACAAAGCCCATCAACTTCTTGCTCTCTTCAAGCATCTTGTTGACATACTCCTCTTTCTTGGTTATAGAGGATTGTGGCTCAGATTTTAACCACACTATTTCCTCTTCCAAGGAATAAAATTTATCTCTCAAGAAAGAGTTTTCTTCTTGGAGTTGGCGGTTTATGGCTTCAAGCTCATCCAGTTGCTCTTGTTTGGATGACTTGCCCATGATTCCCTGTTCCTGCAAACACAACCTGTACTTCCAAAACTACACACTACAAAAGAAGATTAACAAGCCCCAAAATGTCTGCACACTAAAAAGTGATATCAATACTAAAACTGAAGCCAAACAAACAATTAGAAGCTAATCCGGCAATCTAACTGCTCTGATACCAAACTTGATCTGAAAACGTGTGTTGTATTTTTTTCACTTTTAAAAGTTTCCAAAGATCGTGATTTTCTTAACCAATTTTAAGTATTCTAAACTCCACAAATTGATTAAATTATGATTATTATGCATCCATAGAAGTGTGGAAAACTTGTGTAGCAAATAAATAATCAGAACTGAAAAACATTCAGATAACAAAAGAGATTGTTTACGGGGTTCGGAAATTCCTACGTCCCCGGGTTCAGATTGAACCGATCCATTAATAATATTGAAATTCAAGTACAATAACTCTTACAAACAACCAATAATGAATCACAACCTGCAAATGAGCTGATCAATGTCCCAAGAACTCTGAAAAATAACAAAAACTGTCCCAAGAATGATCTGTGGCTCCTACAGTGTTTTCACAATGTGATCTCCCTGCAACTGTGTTAGAAAAACACCTACAAATGGAGATTTAAAAACATTATATGAAAAAAAATCATATATCTGAGATCAGATCTGAATTCTGAACACTTTTCATGTTTACACCAAGTCACAATTCGGACCAGAAGTGCATTGAAATTCGTGTTTTCCAACTAGCTGTCTTGAAGATCCCTGTTAAAATCTGCATTCAAAGCTTCCAAAAATAGGCTAAAACTCAACAAAAAACATCAAACCTTACATCGTTGAAATTGTCTCAGAATTCTCTACATTTCACCTTTTTACTCCGAAGTCCCAATCTGAGTGCAAGGCCTTCAAAAATGGCGTTCTCTGAAAACTGGTCCTTAAGCTTCTTACACAGACCTGTACCAATGCCTATTCAAATAGAATATAGCTCCATTTTATAAGTTGATTTCTCAAACGGCTGGCGTGGTTGGTCTAGGCACCTTATATGGTTTTGCCCATGGAGGTCAGCTGTTCAAATCCCCCTCCACTTGTCTTGCCACGGATTTCCTTCTCCTTAGGCGGATTTACAAAATTTTGGGATCAAATCCACATTGGGAGGGGCTTGCATTTAAAAAGGATAAATGCATGTATTTGGCGGCATTATGCTTATGGAATTAAATATCCCAAATTTTTGCCGCTGAAAGCATTTGTTTAGATGGCTCTAAATAGCCATCTCCACGGTGGCATTTTTTAGTGGGTCAAAGGACCACATTTGGGTGAAAGTTTAACCGTCCCCAGGCCTTAAATCTTCCACGAATGTGCTTGAAGTGGTCATGGGACCACATGGGCTTTACCGTCCCCTAACAACACTGCTTCACCACCTTCTCATCCTTCCATGTGGAAGCATAACAATCCAGCATGGTTCAACCAATCCTGAGTTAGGATAATATGGCCTTTGATACTAATGTACAAACATTAATACGTGGCATTTGGAAATATGATCAACGTCGAATATGGAAAATGGACTTATCAAGATAAATATAATTTCGACCCAATGTAATATACATGGTATTCCAAATAATTAACTCGGGTAATATAATTTCAATCCACTTGTCATCTCCTCAATAGGAAAATCGAGCGAATTTGACGAGTGGTGGCAAGCCACGTGGTGGCTTGTGGACCCACCACGTTGGTGATAATACCATAGTCCACACGGCGGCCGGGCTCCCCTCCGTAATAAAAGTTGAGCCTCTTGTTCCCGTGCACCATTTTTACGCTCGTCGAAGACCGGTGATCGAAAACCAATAAACAACTCCCTTTTTCCTTTTCACCACGTGTCGCAGTGCGATTGGTCCATTATTGACCAGTTGACTAGAGTTGACTTTCTCGTTGACCGAACTTTGACCGGACATAACTAGAGCTCCCGATGTCCGTTTGTTGCGTTCTCACAGTCGTTACTAAAGCTCTCAAGATGATCTTCTGCACTGACACCATTTAGGGATGTTTAGGGAACTTTTTCAAAAATGATCCCCTGATCAATCTTCCCCTACAAGAGCCTCTACCTGTACTTATGTATGTACCTAGGAAGTAATCAGTTGACCCTATAATGTAATTACCTGCCCTGTCAAAGTAAATACCTATGTTCATGCCATTGTCAACTGAACTCCCAATGTGGTCACCTGTCCCTATAGGGCATCCCTCTAAACCATCATTATGGCTAAGTTTAGCTAACCTGGCCGTGGTGGTACTACTTATAACTCTACTACCCACCATTGTCTGTATGCCATAGTGGTCCGTATATTTTCCAATATCATATCCATTGATACCTATTCTTGTCCTGTGGGGTTTGTGGGCTAGGGTGGAGACAAGGGTCTCACCAATATACCCTCTAATTGTAGAAATGGTAAAAGTGAGGCAACATCTTCTAATTGTGTGTGTTGTCTACCTTTCCATGTTGCAAAAAACCTTCAGGAACTACATATATATATATATATATATATATATATATATGTATATGTATATGTATATATATATATATGTATATGTATATATATATATATGTATATATATCTATATGTATATCTGTATATATATATATATATCTATATGTGTGTATATATATATCTATATGTATGTATATATATATATATATATATATATATATATAAAGATGTTATTTACTTTGGAATTGCCCTTAAATTAACAGTGATAAAAGAGAGTTACATTAGCAGTGGTGACCTGCAAAATCTATGGTCTCACAAAATGCCATGTAGGGTATAAAAAAAAGGTCATGTAAGCTACAATGAAATACCCAAAGGGAAACTAGAGACCACCAGAAAAACAAAAAATCATAAAAACAGAAAAACTAGGCAGAAGTCACCACTCCAAGAGGAGGAGGTTCATCCCAAGGAGGGATAAACACTCCACTGATTAACTCGGCTGAGGTTGGATCCACCTTCCAACCATCATGTTTGGGCATCTGTATTTGTAATGGAACAATAATGCCCCACACGGGGGGCAAAGAACCAACCATAATCTACATGTCAGGCGGCAACATGCCCCACCATGGAAAACTTGCAACGGCCTTCCCCCTTAGAGGAGGGATCCAATTTTCCATTTGCCTTTAATTTTTCATAGACTACATGATTGTTAATCATCTGTTGTCAAGTATGACCAACTTGGAATGCAACATTCCCATATTTCATTTACCAAAAAAACCTTCCTATGATTGCAGAAAAATTAGTTTTATTAGCACTAAACAAGGGACTTTACAACCATCGAATACAAAATGGATATCATTCTCCCCAATGTAACCTCCATATCTTTTGTCCTTTTTGGTCGATCTTCCAACACTACATAGATAGATTCAATGGTTTTCAAGATAAAGCCCTTCTCATTGTTAAAGACCAACAGAATAGCAGAGGCACCCACACCAGTAATATCTCTAGTAATAACCACAAATTCTAATGTTTGTTCCACATCGGGTGGGTACTCGTTGTCTTCTGCATTATGTCATATCACACCCACCCAAACTTTAATTATAAAGAGGGACAAAAGGGGGAAAAAACATAGGTAATATATATGCCATTCATGTATTATATGCTACGATATTGAAGAAATAAATATAGAACCTTTAAAAACTAGATTCGCTATTACAATTTTACTTAACTTGTTTGAAAATGAGATGCTCTTTAATATTACAAGGAAGCCATATGCATGTTATCTTCTTTGCATGTTTTAAAACTTTTGTGAGATCAATGACTAAAATTCCTATACCCTTGAGACATAATCATGCACTTGGATAGGAACTTATTGTTAAGAGAAATTTCTTTTGTTTTAGTGAGTTTTTCCTCATACCATAAACAAGCACGTCCAATATGTTTTTATTCAACCCCACAATGTTATAGTATTATGCAATGCTTACGCTAATAGCGATGAATAAATTGAACTGGGGCACAAAATAGGTATGATTTATTTTTTCATTTCCACTAACAAGTTTATGAGCACAACCATTTGAGTGTATTTTCCATGCAAAATGATCCATATTATAATATAGATATGTAAAATTTTCTTAGAAGTTGTTTTTCTATTAAACTCATAAAATGGATGTTTCATATATAACATTCTTATTTTTAATAACCACTGCAAAATAGATATAACCAAACAGTGGATTGGATTCATTTTGATTTTCCAAGTAAAATGTTCTAGTTTGGTTTATTTTTGCACAAGTGTTTAGTAAAGACAATTATCATAACAGTACTGCATTCAGAAAAGGGATAACCCCTATGTGAAAAGGAATGGAGCAAAGACAAAAGTCTCTCCTTCACTCACTAAACAAAGCATGAAGATACACATAAAAATTAAAGGAAGATCAGTGGGAGCATTGTTGTCGCACTCAAAAGTTCCCTCTTTTTGAAGTCAAGTTTCAAAAAAAAATTAAATCTGCTACCTTGGAGTAATTGAATCACGTCAAGCCCAGTATTATTTGACAATTTTCCTATTCCATGGAGAACAATTTAAAAGTCAAGTGTAATGGTGGATTTCTGTTCCCTTCTTTTTAGTTTCTTCACATATTCGAGAATGATGGGCGTATTTTCCCCGTTGAATTTTACCCCAAGACATCCATGGGTAGTACGTGGATATATCTTTGATTAGATGTGGCATTGCCATGTTTCAAGCAATAGCAGAAGCCTCCACACGTCCCAATGGCACAACTCTAAGGGTAGGGTCCATGGGATAGTCCTCAAATAAGTGCAGGATTTCCACATGTCCTAGGTCTCAAATGAAGACAGAACAAGCCTAAATTGACTAAGTATGGAAGGTTCAGCGGACGACGCCATGTACCTCATCAGTGCGTAACTTCAAGATTTGAAGCCAGAGGGCATTTCTCAAAATTGTGTCATTCCTTCACATGTCCTAGGTAAAAAAAGGGACATATTCAATTGCTTAAAATTGATTAAGTATGAGTGCGGTTGGCGGAAGCCTACCACGTGCCTCAATGACGTAATTTAAAAAGTGAAACCAAAAGGCCAGTTTCCGAAGTGAGCACTAGCTTGCTACATGGTTAGAGTTAATATGAAGATAGATTTGGCTATTGAAAATTACAGGACTGGTGGAAGGAGCCACGCGTCAGCTCAGTGTATAACTTCAGTGAGGCATATACAAATTAGGAAACTCAAATGAGTGCCATCTCTCCACATGTCTAGAGGTCAACATAAGTCAGGGGGGGAGTAAGCCCAAATCAGCTAAGTATAAAGAATCGGTAGAGCTCTCCACATGTCAACTTGGAACAATTTCAAAGGAAAAATCCAAGGGCAGGTTCCAAATGAACACCATCTCTCCATGTGTCCAAGGTTAGATATATGGCCCCACCAAACAAAAGGGAGAAAGTAAAATATTAAGCCCAAATAGAAAGTCAAGGAAGGGAAGTGGGCTGTCAGGGTGATTTGAGAATTTGAGTCTTGTTTTCATTAAATGATCTTAAAGTTAAAAAGTGACCCACAGCCCCACCCATGCTTGGTAAAAATTCAAATATTAAGCCCACATTGAAGGTCAAAGAGGGAAGCGGTCCGGCAGGGCAATTTGTATTTTTGAGCCCGCATTGAAAAGAGGTAAAATTATAAAAGTAAACAACGAATTTGTCCCCACTCAAGTAAGGCCACATGTCAAGACCATATCAAAAGTAGGTGGGCAGGCCAATATTGTTCCAAAGTGTTATTTCTCTAAAGGGCACAAAATGCAAAAGGCATCTGTAGGCCCACTTCATTTTAAAGCTCTCCCACGTGGACAGATCATATTCAAAGTTTGCAGGGGAAGATTGAACGGTTGTGATTCAATGCATCTAGTTTTATTGCTAGACATGGAAACAACCAAGGCATTGGAGAGACTCAAATATTAGTTTCTCGAATCAGTTTTCATCATTTTTTGTAACCGAATGTAACCATTCTTGGAAACTATTTAAGGGCATTCTCCATGTTGGAATTGTTCAGGTTGGATTCGGGTACTCTATAAAGTAATAGATTTGAAGTAATCAATACAGAAGGTTTTTCCCTTTCTTCTTATACTTTTATCTCTTTCTTCATGTTCTAAAACTTAGGAATCATTTAGTCTCTTGTGTGATAAGAAACTTTGTGTTTTATGTTTTTATTATTTCTGGAACTTTGTGTCTATAGATATATACTAGTTATGAAATGTGGATGATTCTACTCTGTGCATCTTATTGGTTCAATACATATAAGGGTGATTCTCTGCCATCTATATTCTCTTGAAGGTATTTTCTATGTTCTACCTTCATCATCACCTTCAAAGTCTTCCATCTTTTCATGTATTGATGAACTTTCTAGGCTTAAAACACATTTCAGGAGGATCGGGAATCCACCACTTGAATGAAAGACTATGCATTTTTATATAGGTTTGATGCTTTGCTTTCTATAAGGGAACCTCTCCCATTAAAGAGGAGGGAATTAATTTTCCCCTAACTATGGTTTCATTAATAAGTGCATCATTTTAAAAACCCAATAAATTTTGTCGGCTCAACTGGGGAATTTCATTTAAAAATGGATCCCTATCTAAAAAGAACAAATAATTAAGATCATTTCTTGGATCTGGTGAGTCTATGGTACACATCTTGGGAGGAAAGGCTCTTGGGGTTGAGGGTTCCCATTTTCAAATTTTAGAACAAAAAAACTTCTCAAATTCCTCCAGTAATAATAAACAGAGGAGACCCATTGTACAATCACACCTCATACTAAAGAAAGAAACTCCAAGGATAGCATTCCTCAGGAACATCCCAGTCCTAATCTCTGTGCTTTGATTCTTGACGGTGTTTCAATTCCCCTTTAGTCAATTTTTCCAAAGATGGTAGTTCCTTTACTTTGGGGACAACAGGTTGGGCCTCTTTCTCTTCCTCAACTATTGCATGAGTTGTATATGGGTAACAAGAAAAGTTTTTCCAAGTTCTGGGGTGATGGGAAGGTTCATCCAGATGAACACATTATAGCCTTCATTTTTGCATGTGGGATTCTTGGGGTTGAACACGAAGATGTCTCTGTCAAGATGTTTTTGCAGAGATCATTGTAGGATAATGCGGAAGATTGGTTCTACCATCTTCCTGTTGGGTCTATCACTAATTGGAATACCATGATGACTCAGTTTGAGTAACATTTCAAACCTCCTAAAGATGTGCAAGCTCTATTAGCACAAATGTCTCATATCAAGAAGGAGCCAATTTGAGCCCATGAGGGATTTTGTAGCTAAATTCAATAAGATAATTAATAAAATTCCACAGAACACTTGTCCAGTGGATCAAATCAAAAAGTGCTTCTTCCTTAATGCCCAGTTTCCTGAAGTGACTTATACACTAAGGAGAGATAACCTTGCAACTTTGGATGTTGATCAGCATTTGGCTATCAGTGTTGAGTATGATTTGATCATGTCTAGTAAACTGAAAAGAGAATCCTCCAAATCTAAATCTTCTTCCTCTTCCTTTTCCCCTAGAGCTAGTTCTAGTCAATTAGTACAGAAGCTTGCAAATGATCTCATTTCTCTCAAGAAACAATTGGCTCAGCATACCCCTTACCCGGATGTTCCAAGGAAGAATTTTCAGCCCAGGAACCACCTGCCTACTTTTAAGACCAGATTGGCTATTGAAGGCCCACCCATCAAGGTTCCATTCAATGCCACTTGTGAAGTGTAAGAACCTGATGATGAGGAGTGTAATGAATTATATGAAGAACCAGAAGAGGAATTTGAAGAACTAGAAGAGCTTGGTGGATCAAAATTTCATTGCTCACCACTGAAGGTATGGATGATGAAGATTAATATGAGGAAAGATTGGCAGATATGAATAGTGAGTCATATGTTGTTATGACTCGGGAGAAAACAAATAGAAAAGAGAAAGTGGTTCAGCCTACCAATAAGTCTAAGGAGCTTCCTACAACTATTCTAGTGATTGAAATAAGAGGAGCTCCCATTCCCTCTACCTCCACATAAAAGGTGAGTAATTCGAATCCTCCTTCTTCTACTTTTTTTTCCAAAACTCCTTCTCCTTCAAATCCTAAAACTGATAAATCAAGAGTCTCTCAAATTCCTAGTAATGATGCCCCATCCACCTTTGGATCTTTTGATATTATTGATCACCTCAAAAGGACTAAAATCCAAATTTCAAATGCAAAGTTTTACCAAACCCATCCAAAAGATTTTGCTAAAATGGTAAACTTTGTAAATTCCAAATCCAAAGTCTTATCCATTACTTCTAAAGGCCTTTTCCCACCCCCTCTTCCTCAACTCAATCAAGCCTTGTGGCTATAGTCACTTCCCCTAATGTGAAAATTGAACCATTTTATGTGACTCTTCTCATAGCTGGCCATAAAATCAGTAACTATTTTACATAATCAGAAGCATCAGATAATGTAATGCCTATCAAGGTAACTCATGCTCTGGTCTGACCCTAACACGTGCCTTTGGTTACTGTTATTCCATAGAAAGTAAGAAAGTACCTCTGGTTGGTAGAATTAAATATACAAAAGTGGCTTTTGCTACTTTTCCATAGAAAAGGGGCTTAGCCACAATTTTGGTAGTTGATATTCCTCCCTCATATGAGATGTTACTGAGTAGAAATTTTTGTAAGGTGGTATGAGGTGAGATTCAAATGGATTGGTCGTAAGATTTGATCCTAGTCAATGGAAAAATGAAAAAGCTGCTACCTAAGAAATAGACTGAGTACATTGTGTAAAATAATGATGACCCAAAAACATAGATACTCTATGTAGATGCATAGGGCATGGGAAGCTAGATGATTATGTCCCAAGATGAGGACAAGGCTTCCCAAGGGAGTGTATTCATGACCTTAATGGTCATTTGGATTCTGTATTTTGATGGGATTTGTCTCTTTAAAATGTTATGGGGCTTAAGATGGTGTAGAGATCATTTCTCCTAGAAGAGTAACATTCATCCTTTCTCCTTTAAGCTCTATTTTGAAAATACAAACAATACAACTGAATATGAGGTGCTCACACTTGGATTGAGCATGGAAAAAGAGATGGGAGTGAAGAATCTTTATGCTCATGGTGATGTAGAACTTATTGTGAAACAGGTCAGAGATATTTTTCAAGTCAAGAATAGGAGACTGATACACTACACGAATCTTATATGGGATTCCATCTAGTTCCTTGACACTTTCTCCATTAAAGTTGTGTCAAGAGAAAGGAACACTAGAGCTTAATCTCTAGTTGTCTTAGGATCTTTTTTTATTCCTCATCCATATTTCTCTCAGGAGAAGTTTACCATTGAAATGATTAATAGGCCTAGGGTACCAGATAATGCAAATAATTGGTAAGTCTTCAATGATGATCAACATTTTCTCTCTTTCTTAGAGCTTAGGGACAACTTTGACCAGCTGTATTTTGACAGGAAGTGAGAATCTTGCCTAGAGAGTGTGTATCTTCCAATTAAGAGGGATGGTCAAGGAAGAGATGGATCAAGATGGCTGCATCAAATTGAAAGGTAACAAGATTCCTTAATGGATGGTGAGTTTAGAAGAACTGTTTGATAAGAATGATAGGTACATTAAGTCTAAAACTTCCTAAGGAGCTTGACAGTCTGCTGAGTGTGAAAAATTGAATATTGGGAGTCTTGATGAACCTAAGATGGTGAACATTGGGAAATACTGCACTCTCAGGAAGAGAAGAAGAAGGTAGTAAATCTTCTTGAAAAGGTATGTTGATGTCCTTTCCTATTCATATGATGATCTCAAGGCTTTCTAGCCAAAGAAGATGCAACACTTTATCCCTCTAAAACTTGGGATCAAACCATTCAAGTAGAAACAAAGGAAATATAATCCTATGGTTGTTGGAACTATTTTCTAGGAGATTCAGAAGTTTCTAAAGGTAAAAATAATCTTTCCTATACACCATTCAACATGGATTGCCGACATTGTTCCTACCAGGAAGAAGAATGCTGAGATTCACATCTGTGTGAATTTTAGGAATTTGAATTAGGATTCTCTAAAGGAAAACTATCCTCTCCCCATGATGGATCAGGTTTTGCAAGCTGTTACAGGCTCCGAGCTATTGTCTATGCTGGATGGGTTCTCTGGATACAATTAAGTGGAGGTCAGTACCCCAGATCAACACAAAACTACTTTCACTACTCCTTGGGACACCTTTGCTTACAAAATAATGCCTTTTGGTCTTATCAATGCTAGTGCCCCCTTTCTAGAGGTCCATGGACTTGGCTTTTAGTAGTTTGAAAGGTAAAGTACATGTGGTTTTGTACCTTGGACGATTTGAAAGTATTCTCTCCAAAACAAGGGTAGATCACTTTTAGCATCCTTGAAACAGTCCTCCAGAAGTGTCAGAGAGCATGGGATCTATCTCAATCCAAATAAGTCTATGTCTTTTGTGTCACTGAAGGAAAGCTGCTAGGGACACAATGTTCTCCAAAGGAAGGAATCAAGATAGATCTGGAAAGAGTTCAAGAAATCTATCAGATTCCTCCTCCCATTAAGTAAAAAGGGTGTTCACTCTTTCTTTGGTAAGATTAATTTCCTGAGGAGATTTATTCTTTATTTTGCAGAACTGACTATGAGAATTTCTCACATGATGAAAAGAAAGCAAAAATTTAGTTGGTCTTCTGAGGGTAAGGAGGCATTAGAAGGTATCAAGCAAGCCATTACTAATACCCCCATCTTAGCATGCCCTGACTTTAGAATAAGGACTTTAATCATATATTGCTATGCTACAGAGTTTACTCTAGCTATTGTGCTGACTCTGAAGAATTATGAGGATCATGATATTCCTATTGCCTTCATGAGCTATGTTCTAAAAGCTCATGAGTTGAAATATAGTATGATTGAGAAACATGCATTTGTAGTGCTCAAAGTTGTCAAGCAATTTCAGGTTTTATATTCTAAATTCTCACTCTGCTATGCTTGTTCCTGATACAACCATCAAATCCATTCTTACACAACAGGAGTTTGGAACTAAGAGAGGAAATTGGGTATCCAAAATCCATGAATATGACCTAGATATAAAGCCAACTAAGCTAGTTTGGGGTAAAGGCTTGTGTGAACTTATTTCTGAAGGAGTTGATGTATCGTTGTCTAAAGAAGTAGTTAATGTTCCTGTTGTCCTCTTCCTCAGTTTAGCAAATGAATGGTGTATAGATATTGCACATTTTCTTGCTTATGGAGAGTTTCTGTCTCCCTTGAGTGCCAAGGAGAAGAGGGCTATGAAGCTAAGGTTTACACATTATGTGTTATGGGAGAATGCTTTGTTCAAGCAAGGCATAGATGGGAGATTCTTGAAGTGTGTAGAAAAGGAACAACAAAAGAAGTTATTCTCATCTTTTCATGATCATGATTGTGGAGGCCACTTCTCTTCTACTGTCACTACTCACAAAATTCTTTGTGCTAGGTACTATTAGCTTACATTGTTTAGAGATGCAACTAAATGGGCAAGCAAGTGCAAATCCTGTCAGAATTTTATCGGGAGACCTAAGTAGGTTTCTTTGCCACTAAAGCCAGTAGTGATTGATGAGCCCTTTCAATAGTGGGGATTGGATTTCATTGGAACTCTCAACCCAACCTCCAGTGCTGGGAATACTCATGTGCTAATTGATATAGACTACTTAAAAAAGTGGGTAGAGGCCATTCCAGTCAAAAGCACTACTTCTGAGGTAGTGTGTAATTTCATTAAGGAGAACATATTGATAAGGTTTAAGGTACCAAACAAAATTGTCACTGATAATGCCTCCAATTTTTCTTCTTCTAAGATGATGGATTTTTTCTACAGCTATGGAATCTCCCTTGCTCACTCTTCAGACTACTACCCCCAAGGGAATGGACAAGTAGAATCAACAAACAAGAACTTGGTGAACATAGTTAGAAAGATTGTAAATGATTCTTAGAGGAATTGGCATAAGAAGCTATATGATGCACTTTGGGATGATAGAATTACACCTAAGAAAGTAATTGGAGTGTCTCCTTTCCAAGTGGTGTATGGTGTGGAAGCTCAACTTCCAGTCACGGTGGAATTTATAGCCTTGCATCTGATGAAAAAACCATTGAAGATTCAAGTTTCAAGAGCTCTTTGGACAAGATAATTTTGTACCTTCAGAAGCTTGATGAGCACAGATTACAAGTGTTGACAGGATAACATCTCATCAATTAAAAGTGAAGGTTTTGTTTGACACAAAATCCAAACCTAGAGTTTTCCAAGTGGGAGACATTGTGCTTCTTTGGGACAAAATACATGAGCCATGAGGAAGCCATGGTAAGTTTGATTTCTCTTTGGCTTGGTCCTTTTAGAATCAACATTTTGCTGGAGAGAACTCTCTTTTTTTATCTAGATTACATGGATGGTTCTCCTCTCCCACTTCCTTACAGTGGGTAGTATCTGAAGTTTTTCAAGTCCTAGGTGACTAGGAAGTCCTTTGTATATTGCATTGGTTTTTTGGTTTTTTTTTGGTCATTCCTTTTGTGTTCGTTTTTTTTTTCTTCCCTTTTTGGTTTGTTTTGTTTTTTTTCCTTCTTGTGTGTGTTTCCTCTTGTTGTTCCAAGCCAAGTCATCCCTAGAAAGAGCCAACTATTGTCGTCCTCAAAATTCCCCTCTTTTGAAGTCAAGTTTCAAAATTTTGAGTATGTTCCTTGGAGTATTGGATCACATCGAACCTGTCATTGTTTGTAGTTTTCCCATTCATGGAGAACAATTTAAAAGTTGGGCATAATGGTGAATTTTCTTTCCTCCTTTTTATTTTTCTTTCCGCAGTCAGGAATGACAGGCGTATCTTCCCCGTTATTTTTTACCCCAGAATCCGCAGGTAGTACATGGGCATCTCTCATTGGATGCAGTTTGGCCATGTTTCAAGCATCAGTGGAAGCCTCCATGCGTCCAAATGGTGCAACTCTAGGGGTAGGGTCCAAGGGATAGTGCTCAAATAAGCGCAGGTTTTATGCGTGTCCTAGGTTCAAAATGAAGGTAAAAAAAGCTCAAATCAGCTAAGCATGGAAGGTTCAGTCAGTGGCGCCATGTACCTCATCAAGGTGAAAATGTGATGAGGTAAAAATGGTTGGTTTTAGTGTAACCTTGTGTGAGACAATATACTTACTTGGCAAGAGACCCAAGATAAACATAGGCAAGTCCATAACGAAAAAGTATTTATTTTTCTTCTTTTTTGATTTTATTTTTGATAGAATGATCGATGTGGGAAGTCTATGTGGGATGAGTGGATTTTCTCCTTGAGGTTTTCATGAAGTTGATCGATGTAGAAATCTTTAGAATAGTTTTATTTTATTTTGCAAGAATAGTCTTCTTTTAATGAGAGACTAAGTACTGTATGGCTAGCTTGTTATAGTTGTCCATTGAGGGAGCAGTCTATTTATAGCAGCGAGATAGAGAGAATAGATGTCCTTTTGAGGGAGTCATCTATTTTGCTAGAAGTTTGACTCAAGGAGTTGAATCCCATTGTGCTTTTGAAATTATTTTTCTTTTTGACTTTTAAGTCACGGACAAGACTATAGAGAAAAATATGCTCCTATGTTGAAGACAAAACTATAGCACACAGAGATCAACTATGATGAAGAGGTTTTTAAGTGATGAACTACCATCGGATTCCATCATGAAAAAGATGAAAAGTATCCATGAGAATCATGCCATGAGTAGATCATGGTACTCATATTCAAGATAAGGTTGAAAACGTAATGGGTAATCACATGATTCTAGTCATCCTTAAAATAGGTGAGCGGAAGGTGGATGGTGCTCAAGGGATGATCATTTTAAATAGACAAAGGGTGATATAGGACTTGATTCAACAATAGAATGGTCGAAGATGTAAGGCATTGAGGGGCTCAGGTTCAGGTTTTCTGTCGAGTGAAGACAAACGATAAGCACCTGATCCATAGGTATGAGTAACGATAACGCCAAGCCAATTAGGAGAAAAATTGACCCATTTACTTTTCTCCTCTTTGGTTACAAGTTTATTTTCCTTCAAGATGAGTTCGCTGACCTAGAAGGTTCATTCATGGACACATTTTTTGTAGGCATGTTTGATACGTATTTGGTAAATTTGAAGATGATCAAGAGCATTAAGACGACGTTCGTCTAATAACTCAAGTTGTGCCAAACGGTCCTGGCAAAAGTCATCATCGTTAAGCATCTCTTTGAGTGAGATACAAAGAGATGGAATCTAGACTTCAAGAGGCAAGACGGCCTCTGTACCGTAGACCAGAGAAAAAGGTGTAGCTGCAGTTTAAGTATGAGTACTAGTACGGTAAGCCCATAAGGAAAAAGGAGTGTGCGTGTGCCAATCCTTTCCAGTATCGCCAACTACTTTCATAAAAAAAAAATCAAGGTTTTGTTGGTTGATTCAGCTTGGCCATTTGTTTGAGGCTAGTAAGGTGAAGAAAAAGTGAGTTAAATTTGAAGGCATAACAAAGTTGCCGTAGGGTTTTATTTTTGAATTGTTTTCTATTATCAGTGATGAGGAGTTGAGGGACACCAAAGTGACAAATAATGTGATGGTTGATGAATTCACATATTTTCTCAGATTTTGTAGAGATGATGGGTACAGATTTAACCCATTTATTGTAGTAATCAGTAGCAGTAATAATCCATTGATGGAATTATGAAGAATGAGGGTTGATCTCTCCAACAAGATCCAAACCCCATTGACAGAAAGGCCAAAGGTCTTGTGTTACCTGTAAGGCATGACTAGGTGTGTGGTGAAGATTAGCATGTTGCTGGCATTTCACACAACATTTGACATAGTCACAAAAATTACGATTGAGGGTTAGTGAAGGATGCATTTAGCGATGGCTAAGCCACTGAAGTGACCTCAAAAAACTCCGTCATGAACTTCTGTAATGGTATAAGGAATTTCAAAACTTGTAAGGAATCATAAGAGGATACCATCAAATCCACGTTTATAAAGAAGGACACCTATGATGACATAGCGATAGATGCCTTTGAGAAAGGTGCATTGTCCATTACAAGTAAGATCGGGAGGTAGAATTGAAAGGGAAAGGTAGTTTGTAAATTGCTTATACCAAAGGTCACGTGGGTCATGTTCAATGGTTCCGAAGAGGTTCACGTCTTTAAATAGATAAGAAGGTATTTACAACCTGTGTACTATGAAAAATATTTTTGAGTCGGAAGATGAAGCGGGTATTTTAGATGTAAGACAAGTCATGGTATCCGCAAATTTGTTAGTGGAATGTGGGGTAGTTTGAAGTTCATAATGGTGAAAGGTAGTCAAAAGTATGTCCACATGATGCTTATGCTTTTGGAGTATTTTGTTATGACACTGATATATAACATTGACTTGTTTTACAACCAGCTAAGAGTCACCAAAGATATTAATCGATTTAATGTCTAAGGAGATGGCAACTTGAAGACATAATACAAATGCTTCATATTGGCGATATTATTAGTACATTTGAAATATAGTTTGAAGGATAATGGCATAGGTTCACTATCAAGAGGTATGAGGATAACACTGACACCACCCCCACATTGACATTTGGAATCGTCGAAGAATAAGGTCATCTAGTAAATGGTATCTTCCAAAGAGAGGGTAACGATGGATTCATTTGGGAAATCAAAGTCAGATGGCTGATCTCCAAAGAGAGGTGCATATGCAAGTTGGTCAGTGATAGTTTTTTCTTTGATATATTTTTTATGAGTGAATTCGAGGTTTATGTCTACAAGAAGCATGAGCCAATGTGTAGCATGTTGATGTTGGTAGGGCTTGGCGTACATGTAATGTAATAGGTCAGTATTGGTGACGACAAAGGTTTTTTGGTTAAGTAGGTAATGGCGAAGTTTAGTGGAAACCAAAACTAAGGCTAAGCAAAAAAATTTGGTGTGGGTATATCTAGTTTCATAGTCTAAGAGCGTATGACTTATATAATAAACCACTTGCTCCTTGATTTTCTCATCGCGATGAGTGAGCATGGAACCCAAGGAATGATCAGTAGCAGAAATATAAAGGTAAAATGGTTGGTCATCCTTAGGAGGAATGAGCACAGGTGGTTGTAGGAGGTATTTTTTAAGGCATCAAAGGATTTGTGGCATTCATCATCCCATTTGAAGGAGACATCCTTTTTGAGGAGATGATGAAAGGGGTGGCAGCGGTCAGAAAGTTACGAAATAAAATGACGAATAGATTGTAACTTTCCTTTCAAACTAAAAGGTTGATTAAGGTTATTAAGTGGAGGAATTTTGAGAATAGCCTTGATTTTAGAGGGATCGGCTTCTATGCCATGAAAAGAAACAATAAAACCAAGGAGCTTACTCGAGATAACAGTGAAGACACACTTCTTAGGCTGAAGGTGAACACAATACTTAATGAGACGGTCAAAGATGACCTTAAGGACTATAAGGTGTTTGTCCCGATGTTTTTATTTTACAAGAAGATCATCAACAAAATCTTCCAATATGAAATGCATGATGTCATAAAAGATATAGGTCATGGCCCACTGATATGTAGCACTAGCATTTTTAAGGCCAAAGGGCATGACACGATAGTAGAAGCTCCCCCAAGGAGTGATGAAGGCAGTTTTGTTTTGATCTTCTGGGGTGAGTAATATTTGGTTATAACCCGAAAAACCATCCATGAGTGAGAGCATCTCATGGCCAACGGTAAGATCAACTAACTGGTCAATACTAGGTAGAGGAAAGTTGTCTTTGGGGCAAGCTAAGTTTAGGTCAAAGAAATCTGTGCAAATGTAGAGTCCCCCTATCACTTTTGTGAGAGAAACGATGTTAGAGATCCATTGGGGATAATCAATGGATAGGACAAAGGAAATCGAAAGAAGATGTTGAAGTTCTTCTTTGAAAAGAAGGCCAATACGAGGATGCATTTTCTGCAGCTTCTGTTTTACGGGTTTGGCTTTAGGGATGATGACGATATTTTGGACCACAATGTTTGGGTCAATACCAGGAATATCACCTTAGGACCAAGAAAAAGCATTGCTATAATCCCGAAGGAAAGAATTTAAAGCTTCATGTTCAACAACATCTAAAGATTGACCTATCTTTAGAATGTGTGGGTCATCCTGAGTGTTAATATTGATTTCGATGGTCGATTCATTTAACATGGTTTGTGTCTCGGAAGGCAACGACCGATGAATATAATAATCTTCCATGCAAACATAGGTGAGGATAGACTCATCATCCTGAAATTGAACGATGTTAATGGATGGTGTATCATCATCGATTATGTCAGGATACATGAAGGGGAGATAAGAGGGAGCCTCACCATCGCATTGATAAGTGAGAGGTCCTAGGGAAATGGTATTCATGAAAAAAAAAGTTAGGAGGAATGGATTCAGGATCTATAGACTCCGTGGGTGAAGGTGGTGACATTGGTGAATGGGGTGGAGAAGGTTTATCGTTCTCGATGAGGTCGATGCAGGCCTTCTTGGAAGATGGTTCTTTAAAGCTAATACCACTATGGTCTTTGTGTTTACAAGTGGTACATGGGATGACAGTATGGCAGCCTTGTTCGTAGAACCCAAATCCAAAGCCTTTCCATGCACAACGGTGGAGGAAGGTGTGGGAAAAGAAAAAAAATTGAGCGATTGGAGGTCAGATGAAAATGGTCACGTTTGGGAAGGTAGCTCGGGTGAATAGGTGGAAGTGTCAAGTCCCCCATATGTGAAATTAGTACGAAGGTGGGTACGACCATAAGGAAAAACCTCGCCTATGCGAGGATCATAGCAAAGATGTTGGCGCAAGTTACCATACTCTTATGGAGTAAGGAATGTGTTAACGTTATACAGGCGGTACTCTCCTAGAGTGAGACATTAGAAAACACCTTCTAAAGGATCGGTAGTAGATATGTGGGTAGTAGGAATAGATGAATTATTAGGAAATTAAGAAGAAGGAGAATTGGTTGGTTGGGAACTAGACAGGCTAGCGTGTGGGTCAGCCACAAAGGCTACAGAAATAGTTGGAATCGAAGAGTTAGGCATGGGTGAAGTAACAAAAACATTGGTGGATGGGGTTGTGGGTGAAGGAGAAGTGGTGGAAGTGGTAGATGCCTTAACTAGTATAAGGACAACATTAGGTCAGTACAACATGTTACAACTTTTGAATGGCAAAGGGTTAGCTGGGATGGTATAGTTATGTCCATCATATTAAAATTATACACAATGATGTAAATTTGAAGGCACACAACCCATGACATGGATCCAAGGTTTGCAAAGTAGCATGTTATACTAGAATTCCCCCTCTAAAATGTAGAATAATTCTGGAACAATATAGGGGCCCATGAACATGGAGAATGATGGTACCAAGGGTGGAATGATGGTGTCATTGAAGGAGTGAAATAGAATTGGGTTATTATGCATGTAATTTGAAGGGATGCACATTTGATTATATGCATGGTATTAGATGATATGTATGTTGGCATCACCATCAATCATAACACGTTGAATGCATATATTATCAATATAGACGGTTATGAAAAGAATGGAATCAAGATCATCTGATTGGAGAGGTATGATCTCATCATTAGATAAACTGAGGGTAGCTGGGGTAGAGGAATAATATGATTTGGTAAGAGAGGCTACATGTGGTGAGGGGTGATAATGGAGGCTATAGGTGTGGGATCGTTAGGTAAAACCTTCATGGATTACAAATCCTTCATGAGGGCTTATCAATGTTATTCAAAATTTTGGACGAGGTCGTAAAAAGAAAGTTTTAGAGGGGATTGGTGAAATTATTTTATCATTATACGATGGGTGAACCCATCAGAAATAGGGTATGCGGGTCCCCAAATGGTGATTTTGGGTGTGGGTGCAGATGATATGTTAGGAAAATAATTGGTGGATGGGATGGTTATTTTCTATTTTCCTTTGTATTTATGGGCATGAGTGGTGACTTGTATCGTGTTAATCTAAGGAAGAGAGGTGGATGGATAAGGTGTGTCAAGAAAAGTATAATGGAATGAGGGATAAAAACCTAGTGCAGGATAAGAGCCTTGTGAAATGAGTAGGGAACATTGGAATTTTGGTGGGGTTTTGGCTAACTCTCTTATCCAAACCATATTAATCTCAAATCATGGAGGAGGGTAAAAAGGTTGTGGAGGTGGAGATGTGGGTCATTGAATAGGTAAGGGGTGAGAATGTGTGGTGATAGGTGAAGATGGAATAGGGTCCTCATCAAGAAGATCATCATCATCAAAATTTGCTTCAGGAGGACATAGTTGGAGAAGAATGGTTTTTAGAGCCTTACAATTTTCTACATCTTATCCTGGCACATGAATAGTAGGCGTAAATTTTGATCTTGTCAAACCATTTTAGTTTGGGTTTGAGTGGGTTGTAATGTCTAAGCAGTGGTAATGTGATGAAAGAGGTCTCTAAAAGGTTGGCTAAAATGTTGGCATAAGACCCTGCCAATAGATCACAGTGTGAAGTGAGTGTGGTTTTGGATGAAGGTGTGGATGATTGTGGTGGAAGAGGCATTATAGGAGGTGTAATTGGAGGTGGGATAGGTTTGACCAATTTTTGGGTAGGTTTTACTATTTTAGGTTTTGATGGTACCTGTTTGGGTAGATGTATGGTAGATGAAAATAGCCATAGAAGGTGTTGTAGGCTTAATTACCTCTTTGGAGGGTAGTGGGATTTTCAATTTTGGTTGTACCTTCTTGGGTAAAGGTGAGGGAGAAGAATGTGATGTAGAAGGGAAGGAAGATGGTAGAAGAGGACGGGTTAGCCAGGGTGATAATGGAGGTGTGGTAAAGGTTCTTGGAAGAGGTGAGGTGGAAGGTACAAGTTGAAGAGAAGGAAGTCTCATAGGTAGTGATGAAGTTATTGTACTTGGTGGGGGTATAGGTGGTAAGAAATATGTAGGTAATGAAGAAGGTTGTGTAGATCAATTGGGTGTAATAAAGGATTGTGATGAAATGATGCAGGCTGCTGCACTTTTGATTTGCTTGGGGTGAGGGGTTGGTTGACCAGGGTAGACAGGTGAGGTCTAAGGATAGACAGAAGGAGAAAAGGTAACAGATGCGTGGTGGTTGAAACGGGTGTATGCGGCCTAGAATGTTGGGTTTTCCTTTTGGGTGGAGGAATAGTTTTGGTGTGGGCTTGGGAAGATGTAGATAAATCAAATTTAATAGGTGGATGGACAAGGCTTGATGTCAGCATGAAACCCAAGGTAGTGATGGGTCTAGATATGGGAGAAGTTGTAGGTGTAGGTAGGTTCTTAGGCGTAGGAATGGGTTTGGTTGTGGGTAAAGTTTCAGATGTAAGGAAGGGTGATGAATAAGAGGTAGTTTCAATAGGCATGGTCAGGGTTGATTTGGTTTCCTAAAATATCTTTGGATAAATCATGGAGGTATCTGTAGGTGACACTTGTATTTGGGTTGAAAAGGGGAGCTGAAGACGTTCCCAAAGCATAGAATTATCAACGTAATTTAAACAATCATCTAGGCGTGAAAATGACACTCTTGTGAGAGGAGCCGATGTTGGTTTAGTGGCAATCCCTATAAAGTGTGTCTGTGAGACAAGGAAGTGATTGGCCTCAGACTCTGTGGCTAAGAGAGATGAGAGCAGATAAACGGGATCCTGGAACGCTAATGGGAAATTATCATCAACAGGCAGTGGCGTGGTAAAAGGATTCCCTATGAGTAGGGGAGATGGTAGGTGGGATGAAGCAGGGTCCTCTTTCGATGGAGAGGAGGGTGAGCATGACTCTCCCATGGGTAGGATAGTTAACACCACAGGTCGTTCACTAGGTTGTGAGGTGGATGGTGAAACGACATCAACAAATACTTTGGAATCCTCCTTGGGTGAAGGGGGAGCTGAAGGGGACTCCTATATGGGTGGAGGAGTAGATGAGGTAGGCTCCTTCGTGGGTAAAGGAGGTCGTGTCAGGATGTCCTCGAGAGAGGGGATTGGAGGGAATTGAGGAATGGTCGGTATAATGTCAAACACAACATGAACCTCACAGACTTTGTTTTCATTGGTTGAAGGCTCACCACTTTGATTAGATGACGGAGTATGATTAGGGAATGGCTTATTGAATATATGTAAATTTTTATTTTCCAGTGCATTTGGGTTGTCTAGGACGAGATCTCCATTATCATACATTTCCTGAACAATGTTCTTGAAAGTTATGCAATTACCATCGCTATGGAATTTTACGTGATGATAGTTAGAATAATAATGTTCCTTATACCATGCAGGCATAGGACGAGCAAGGTTGAAATGAGTATGTGGTTTGACAGGTGGAAGAGCAGTGGCTCTGGCTTTAAGGAGTTTTTCTAATACTAAATAATAAGGCTCCCCTATTAGAGTGAACTTTTGTTGCTCCCATCTGAACTGAAAAGTTTGAATAGGAGAAAGATTAGAGGAAGGTTTTTCTTCGTTAGATGTCTGAGGTGGGCCATATTTGAAAACTACTACATTGGAAAATCCTTTGGCTTTTGAATACTTATTTTGGGGCTTTTAAGATGAAAAGGCATCATTTGATTTAAAGACAACATTTTTGTTACGCAATTGAATTTTCTTCTCTTCAAACGGCACAAATTTCCTGTTTTTCATGCCATGGTAAATGCTTTGTCGAAGGTACAGAAGGTTTGCACTTGCAGAGTTGGTGACATGTGCTTGGTACAAGCCTGAGTAAACAACTTTATAAGCTTAGTTTGAGGTAACTAGAATGTTAGTTGGTTGATAAGGCCTCACCAACAAGCGATGAAATATGTGATAGATTCATCGTCATACTGTCGTGTTAATTATAGGTTGGTCATGGTGACTTTTTTTACGACATTGATTGAGAAATGGTCCAAGAAGGCTTGAGCCACTTGGTTAAATGAGTAAATGGAATGTCTAGGTAAACCACTATACCAATCTAATGTGGGTCCTATCAAGGACATGGGGAATGTCCATAGGAGTAAAGCATCGTCATGGGCGATTAGATAACACCCATGTTTGAATGACCACAGGTGTTTATGCGGATCCTCTTTACTATTTGAAATGGTTGAACTTGGGCATTTCCCAATGCACAGGGTATGGGCGAATGGGAATAGATGGATGAATTGGCTCATTACAGATTTCATCATAGGTTAAGGAGTTACGGGAGCTAGAAACTGATGCTTCTAATGTTTGCATCTTTTCCATCATCATCTTAATGAGGTTGTTGGTGGGTTGTGATGAATGGGTACCCCCTCGAGTATAAGGGGGTTGATGATGGATGTATGACGTGGACAAAATTCCAGAATATGGTGGTGTCCGAGTACAAGAACTATGAAGGGGGAATAGATGTAGGTGGTAAATGTCCTGAATATGTGATAGACAAGATTGGGGGTTGTTAGTGATATGTGTAAGTAGGTGGGGTAGGTGTAACGAATCTTGTGGTAATTGGAGGTAACGACTATGGGATGAAGAGGACAATGTTTTGGAATGGGGTATGAGTTACCGACACCATGGGTGGTTGCGATGTAACGAGTATATATGAGGTGAGGGGTGTAGATGGGGATATGCTCAAGGTGGTTGATGAAGGGATAGTTGACACCACGGGTGCAAAAGATGTCGTAGGTGCAGTAGTTATAGAGGACGTGGGGTCCCGTTGAGATACCATAGGTGGTAAGGTGGAGGAGGGTAATGCCGAGCTAGTGGTAACTGACATGGAATTAGGGGCGAGGGAACGAGGGATGGATATGGGCATGTCGTATACTAACTATCCTGATGCGTCCCGAGTGGATGAGTTGATGAGATAATATCGTAGAGCAGTGGGATTTTGGTCAAGGAGTCTTGCAAACTCCTCGTTTCCAATACTAATGGTGATGGGCTGAGTTAGATCCATATGCGACAAGATAGAAGGTGGTGATGGGCTAGGTGGGAGTGGTTCAAGGATAGCATGAAACACAAGGGCATTGGCTTGGCTGTGAGTCAACCATGTGAATTAGCATAGACCTGGTAAATTGTTCTCTGTAAATGACATAGAAGACAACAGAAATGGAGAATAATAGATTCCGGGAGGTGAAATTATTCGGTGTTTTAATTAAAAATTAAAACACATGAACCGATGGTAGTTAGGTTAAGTGATGACAGTGATAGGGTGACCGATGACAGTTAGGGTAACCTATATTGGTTACTATTGGAAATCAACAGTTTTGTAAATGAGGCAAAATGAAATAAAGAAGTTGTATTTGACTATGATTTTTAAATTCTAGGGGTATGATGATGTCCTGAGAAATCCAAAACAAAAAAGAAGATGTGATGAGTATTGTTTTTGGTGGAATGACCAAAAAGAGCTAAAAAATGACAACGGTCAAGTAAACCTATGACGGTCATTGGACCGATGCCGGTCACTGTGAAATTTGAATAAAATGAAGAAAAAATGATCTTATGAATTAAGTCAGATGGAATGTCAACCTAGAAATATGAATATGATAGTAATGAACCCTGACACACTTAGAAACAGTCTGAATACACCAACTATGATGGTGAAGTGTGAAAAGAAGAAGAAAATGAAGAACTTAACCTCACAACTCAAAACACAACTCAAGAAAAAGCTAAGAAAAACACGAAATCCTACAAGTGAATTTTATGTTTTAGCTTATGTTTCTTAAGACCGATTTATGAACAGAAAAATGTTTTTTGGTTGGAAAGGTGTCCTATGAAGAGGTAAGATCTAAGGGTGGTTTTAGGTTATGTTTTTACGGGGGCGGTCCTTTCTCTGATAATGACTTGTCAGAGAAACCAGCTGGGTGCCCAGTGTCAATCCTATGATCGTGTGATCGTTGACAGCTTCTTCGAGGTAAGGTGTTGTTTAAGAAGATGTGTTAATTATGTTTGTGCAGTTTGGTAAAGAGAGAGAGAAGAGAATGTGCTCTACGATTCAATTATGTCAACCATCAGGTGGGCATGACTTCCAGCATATAGGTTTCCCTCATTTTTAATGTGAGCTAAAAATGAAAGCATATAAGTATGAAATGCAAGCATTTTAGAACCCAAATCGAAATGTGATATTCAATATAAACAAAGAGTGAATAGGAGAGAGAATGGATTTCACTAATGTGGATGAAACAATAAAAATAATAATTATTTTTAGTCCCAAAATACCAATGTCACTTAGAAAAATAGAAGAGAGAAGATTCCCAGGGAGAGAATTTAATTTTGACTTCCTTTTTGAAAAGAAACAAACATACAACAGTTCCCTAAGAATGAATAAATGCAACGAACCCTAGATGGGTCCCACCGGGCATGCCAAAATGTTTCACCGGATTCTTGAAAAATTCATGAAATATATTGAGAGGTAGTAGGCCAAGGAGGAATACATGTTTGTGATGTTGGTTGAAGGTTGTGCACACGTTTTGATTTTCTTGATCCAATGTTGATTGTGAGAGATCCCTTTTGTCTAGGAGGAACTACATGTAAAATGTAAAACAATACCACCAAATAGAGTTAAACAAAATAATGAGTGGACTACCTAGCCGAAGCTAGATCCGGGAAGCGTGATGCTTCCTGAATAGGTTCTCAATTCACTTTTACATAACAGTATTAATACTATCCAAAATAAACATGAAATAACAATCTTATTGGAATTGAAATGTTTTAGGTATCCCATACAAGACAAATAAGAAAGGTCAGGTAAAAGGTGATTGAGGTCAAAACAGGTCAGCGGATGGGTTGGTATTGGGTTGCAGGACTGGTACAAGCTCTGAATAGGGTCTGGTAAAGATTACAAGAGATTTTGGGCTATTAGGGAATGGGTATGAGCTAGTTGGTTTGATGTATGTTTCCAGACACAGTAACCAACGTTGG
Organism: Taxus chinensis; assembly: GCA_019776745.2. Taxonomy (NCBI): domain Eukaryota; kingdom Viridiplantae; phylum Streptophyta; class Pinopsida; order Cupressales; family Taxaceae; genus Taxus; species Taxus chinensis. Next base: position 375,210,831 of record CM034155.1, on the reverse strand, counting down.
CTATGTGACTGATGCCGGTTAGGCAAGATGGCCGACGTTGGTTGGCTAACTAGCATCGGTAGGGGTAGTTAGTAAAAAGCTCTTACAAACTGGCTTATAGACTCTCCATGATTGCACATAGGCTGGAAATGGTGAGGGTGAGGTTTAAAATGGCCTTGATGACTGAAGGATGATTAGAAGAGGGTGAAGACAACTAAAAGGGACAGGTATGGTAAAGTGATAGGTTGGTGGGAGGAAGGGAGTGTACGGATATAGAGGAAGATAAATTACTGAGATAAATAATAAATGTTACTGAAAGAAAATAAAGATAAATGAAGGGATGTCAGGTACTTACTGAAGAATAGGTCCAGAGAATATAGGTGATGAGGACAATGATGGCAAAGATCCCAAGAGAAGAGACGTCATGTTCGTGCCACGACAGTTCGAACCTCCATGCTTCTCTGTGTGAATCCGTGATCGTGAGGAAGATGATGAATGAAAATGGTTGTTGGTAGTGCTCCTGTGTGTTTTCCTTTTCCTGATTGCTTCAAAAATTTGAGTGCTCGAAGTCTTTATTCATGTGAGATCCTGAATTGAATTACCAACCTTAGAAAATGCTTTTGGAAATGTATTCAACCTAACCGATGATGGTTAGGGGACCAACTTTGATTAAGGTGAGGATATAAAGTGTGACTAAAAATAGCCTGACTATTGCTATTTTTGGCGTGGTCTTCAATCCTCATCTGAGTCTCGAGTGATAGATCTTGGAAAATCCAGTAAGAGTCCTTTTAGGTTTATCAATAGGAGTTAAGTCTAGGTTTAGACTAAGTCCTAGTTGGTTAGGATAGGCTTAGACTTGGTCTTGGGTCATTAATGAAGTTTGATTGGGTCATGGAATGAGGTGGCTAGGTGAGTTGGCTAGGTGAGGTGGTTAAGTGAGGCTATTAATTAATTTAATTAAGATAATTAATTCAATTAACATGTGCACTAAGGGATATGAATGGGTAGGATATGGTTAATTTAATTAATAGGGTTTTAAGGGGAGTATGACCCAATTTTGGTGTCTACAATGTGACTTGTGTCAGATTGAACTTTGACCAAATAGTGATTCTCTCTCTCCCTATCTCTTCTCTCTCCTTGGTTAAAAAGAATGAAGTGAAGCGAAATGAAATAAATATGTGTCTCTAACCCTCTCCTTTTGAATGTAAATTATTATTATTATTATTATGTAGATGGGAAACTAAAAATGTTAATTATGCTAGACCTAGGTGGATGTCATGCCAGCGATTTATCGTTGATTTCATGCTCACATGTTTTTGCAGGATACAAGTAAGATGGTGAAACGACGTGGGTGTAATTCATTGTATATTGTTAGAATTTATGAATGTTAATAGAAGGAAATTTTTATGTATTGTTATGTTACAGTAAAGTTATTTATTGAAATTTGGCAATATGAATGTGATGTTAGTTTTAGGGGTGCTTTAGGAGATGTACATTTAACTATAGGTGTTCTTTTGATTCATATTTACGTATGGGAAAAAAAGAGGGGATTTGGTATAGATGTTAAATGAAACTGTAGAGGATATTTCTACATTTTGTGAAGTATGAAAAGGTTTATAATTGAAGTTCTGCAATTTTTTAGGTACTAGGGTTTAAGGGGAATATTCATCTACACATGAGCTTTATTTTGATCCTCAAACTTTGTATAGTAAAATTTGGATATGTATGTTAAATGAATTTGAATTTAAAATATTGTAGTGCATTTCCAGTGTTTAATAGATGATAAATTAATTAGTGTGTTGTATTATTACCTTGTAAATGTAATAAAGAGATCTAAACGAAACACTCAACCCTAGTATAGGACTCATGTATACCTACCCTTCCTGCGTGAATTATGTTAGTGTATAAAACTAAAACCTTAGGATAAACATCAATCTCTACACTCGATGTCACCTTCTAGATTAAGTAAATAAGATCCCTAGTTGAATTATCATCATAGTCGGTATGTTTAGCAACATCGTCGCAAAACCGGCGGTTAGGAACGACATGGTCAAACTATTTCTGGTGTAAGCAGAACAAACACTTCCTTAGGATCCTAGTGGACTGCCAAGTCTTACAAAGTTAGATCTAGAAATCAACTTTATGATCGAATGAATTCCTTGTGGGATCCAGACGACACAAATGGAGCTAGGTAAATAGTTGTACTATGACTTAACTCATGTTAATGATCTCTTTAGTTCCTTGTAGATAAATGTGTTACCTTGGATACTAAAAACATAACACCTTGGTTTCTCATGAAGGTTTTTTACCATAAATATGTTCTCTCACCTTAAACTCGTATATAGTTGGGGTGTAGATCCTTAGGTGTAATTGGAATTAAACCAAACCTTGGCTGATTAAGGGGGTTAACTGGTGGGTGGAAATTGTGCATAACTCTTAGAAAATGCAACTATATTTAAAATAAATTATCTTAAGAGAAGTTTAGAAACAAAAAAATGGGGGTCTCGTTACCCCATGTGCCCAGTTTCCCTTTGTACCCTAATGAGTGACACAAAACCAAACAAAGGTAGTAAGTGATATTCCTATGATTGATCTCGTGGTGGGATTTAAATGACACAAGTGGATGTCTTAGTTGCAGCATGTGTTTAACATTGCAGTGTATAAGAGCAAAGAAATGGGATCTCTTGTGCTAGGTTACACTCCTTGTAGTAGTGAATCCATTAGTGAAAAAATGTGTTTTTTTGGTTTACAATTGTTATAAAACAACGCTAATAATTAGACCATAGTGTGATGTAAGAGTAAAGCATATAAGAGTAAAATGATATTTGAGGTTAGGAATAATGTCACTCTTAGAGTCCTTATAACTCAATTGAAAATTTTCATGTGTTAGAGAGAATATGAATTGCCCTTGGGGAGATCCAACTTCGAGAAAACAAATATATATATATATATCTAAATAAAATTTCTCGATGTGGAAATGTTGAATGGATCAACAAGTTATTGAACTATATTAACTATGGTAGGGAAATAAATATACCATGATCGAAGAATGTTTATGGGAAAAAGGTATCTTGAATCTAAATCTCCCTTAAATCCTAAGATTTCTTTCTTGACATCACGTCAAATTCACTTGTGTAGCAAGGGTAAAATTTAAACATTGAATAAATGTTTGAAAAGCATAATCTTAACATAATAATGAGAGAATTAGGAACTTTGTATGCAATTTGAAATATGGAAAATAATTATGTAAGTTGTGGAGATTGTCATAAGGGATAAAGAGCCAAATGTTATCCCAAATTTGCCCCCTGGAAAAATTGATCAAACAAGACCCCACGCAAAATAAAATGTCAGTTGCAATGGAGCCCACATCCAACAATGAAGGAGGGGTCATTGCAAAGGAGTCCAACGGCATCGAAATTAGACATCAGCTCAAAATGTTAAGAAAACGGGGAAAGGACTCAAAGTTTTGAACACAATGTTCACTTGAAGGCCCCAAATCAGTTAAGTATGGTAGAGCCAGCGGAAGATGCCAGTGTCATACTCAATGCATCTCCAAAGGTTGAATCCAAAATCAGGTCCTAAACATGTAAACTGAAGCCTCCATGTGTCTCAATTGTCCTGCCACAGAAAATACTATGGCTTGGGCAGAGCTTGTGCCTTAGAATTGGCTAAGTAAAGAGGAACCAGTGGATGCCTCCACACGTCCCAATGGCGCAACTCCAAAAGTAAAATATGAAGGCAGACCCCAAGCAAGCTTTGGCCCTCCACGTGTCCCAGGGTCCAAAAAGTAGAGTCGGTCGTTAAAAAGTATAAGGACTGGCGGAGAGCCCCACGTGTCTCTTAGGCACTACTCCAAAAGTAAAATCCAAAGGTAGTCCCCCAAATGAGTGCCAACCCACCACGTAGTCAAAGACAGAGAAAGTGGAGCAGACCCAAATCAGCTAAGTATAAAGGGGCCTTTGGAAGGTGCCACATGCCTCATCGGTGCAATTTCAAAGGAGCAACCCAAGGAAAGACCCTAAACTAGCGCCAGCCCTCCATGTGTCCAAGGTCCAAAAGGGGGACAGAGACAGCCATTGAATTGGGTAAGGAAAGAAGAGACAACGAAGTCCTCCACGTGTTTCATCAATGCATCTTCAAGGGTCAGACCCAAAGGCCAGTCCCAAACAAGCGCAGGCCCTCCACGTGCCTAGGGTCAGACATATGGCCTCGCCCAAACAAAAGGAACTTAGCCAAAACACAAAATGAACAGAGCAAGGCCACATAAGGAGCCACGTGTCTCTTCGGTGCTCTTTCAGGGGGTGAATCCAAAAGCAGGTCACAAACGTGCGCCAACTCTACACGTGGCCATGTTTCAGGTCAAAGCGGGAAGGCAAGCCTGGGAAGGATTTCTTTGCTAAGTGGAAAATGTGGGCCGGCAGGCCCGAGGATGACAAATGGAAAATGAGAAGGTTGCGGGCTTGCGGGGGCTTTTGGGAAAAAGTGAATTTCGGGCCCGTGGATCTGTTTTGCAAAACTTGTTTTTTCCGCCATTTTTGTACATATTCGATTCAAATATTCAAATGGGCATAACTTTCAATCCAGTGCTCAAAATTCAACAAATTTGGTACCATTCGAAAGGTCTCGACCTCCTCTATGCCATGAAGCCTGAAACTTTAATTTTGACAAGGTTAGGTGGATGAAAAATAGGAAAATGTCTTTCATACCATTAATGTATGATCTGATTGCTTCAACAACTAGATCAGATTTGATCTAATCTACCATCCTTCCTTCTCCAACACGCCAACAGACATGGAAAACTGACTGGATATCTTGATTTGGGTGAAAATTTGTAAAACATATTTCACGCCATTAATATGTGATCCAATTGCTTCAACTAGATCAGATTTGATTTGATCTGCCATTCTTCCTTCTTCAACACGCCAAACAGACATGGAGAGGCATACTTGATAGATTGTAGGTGGATTTGCAGGGGCATTAATGGCTAGTAGATGAGCTTCCAAATCAGATTTCCCACCTCCTTTTCTTCTCCTCTCTTTGCTTTGCCTATAAAGGTAAGAGCTTGGCTCATTGTAACGCATTGTACATTTTGGTTTTGCACCCTCCCTTCTTCTCTGGTCTGCAGACGAATTCGGGGAGTTCGAACCTTGTATTAAGACTGTAATGCAAGTTTTTTTGCCTCTTGGCCATTGTAATGTTCTGTATCAATTTGTGAAGCAATAATACATGTTTGTGGATGATTTCAACACTCTCTTGTGTTCATTGCCTTTATCTGATCTTTCATTGCAATATTGGTTATCTGTGCATATTGGTTGTATTATATTTTAATGGTTTGTGTTTGATAGCAAAGTCGGTGTTCAGCATTCCTTTGGTGCATCACCTTTGTTATTTTAGGTTTAATTTCTTGCATCTTCTTAACCTTGTCTCCTTGGAAAGTTAGAATAGATTTTAGAATAGATCCTCTGCAAATTTTATGTGTGCACCTTAACAAAGGAATAGGAACCGGCCTTCATCCGGAGAGCTCTCTCGATTTCAAATTCCCACACTTTGAGAGATGTTCCATGTTATGCAATCACACCGAATGCCCCATTCAAATGTGCATGAGGCCATTCGGGGGTGTTGTGATTTTGCACTAACACCAACTTAAATGGTTGAACTGTAAGTTGAATGTGAAATGAATTTAAGAATTCGTAGGTGGAAAAAGGATAAAATTATCCTTACATAATAATTTTCTTAGAATGTTAAATGTAACTAAGATGTAATCATGGTGATGATGTGTTGTGGGTTTTCCAATCCTTGGGTCCCTTTTTCTTGTGGTTGGGTCATTGTTAGCATTCGTTCATTGCGGAAAGTGTGGCATCAATATGTATATGGTGTTGTTTTGTGTTTATGTGATTCGATGAATTATGTAAGTGTCTTATGTGTTGTTGAGGTTCTTTACTTTGATTCCTTATGGTGTTGTCTAGTGAGCAATGTAAGTCAAAAAAATTCTTCTGGTATTTTTACTGTTGTATTTTTGTGTGTAAAAATGTGGGCGTTACATAGACCATAAACCAAATAAGGCTAGAGTTGTTTAAGACCTTTGTGGACAAGAAGTTGATCACAAGGAAAAAAGGAAGAGGTAGATAAAGTTTCTTGAATTCAGAGGTAATGATAAATGATAGGTCTTGCAAAGGAGATGAAAGATTGGGGTACATAGTGCTTGGAGGAACCAAAATTGCTTTGTAAGGTCAATTTGATACTTTGCAAAAAAATTATAAAAAAGATAGTCAATGAGTAAAGGGATTGATTTGTGATTTTGTTTTGATGTTAGATGAAATTAGCATGATCCTTTGCATCAATACATAATCATGCACTTGGATCGAAACTTATTGTAAGGGAAAATTTCTTGTGTTTTAGTGAGTTTTTCCTCATACCATTAACATGAATTTCCAACATGTTTGTATATAACCCCACAATGTTATAGTATTATACAATGCTCACGCTAATACAGATGAATAAATTGAACTTGGCGCAAAAAAAAGATATGATTTATTTTGCGTTTCCACTAACAATTTTATAACCACAACCATTTGGGTGCATTTTCCATGCAAAATGATCCATATTATAATACAGATATGGAAAATTTTCCTAGAAGTCATTTTTCTATTAAACTCTGAAAATGGATGTTTCATATATAACATTCTCAATTTTAATAACCACTGCAAGATATGATATAACCAAGCATTGGATGAGATTCATTTTGTTTTTCAGAGTAAAATATTTCAGTTTGGTTTATTTTTACACAAGTGTTTAGTAAAGACAACGATCATAACAATATTTCATTCAGAAAAGGGATAAACCCTATGAGAAAAGGGATAACCCCTATGGGAAAAGGAATGGAGAAAAGGAAAAAGTCTCTCCTTCACTCACTAAACAAAGCATGAAGATGCACATACAAAGTAAAGGAAGAGAAATAACCCATCAAGTTAACAAAACAGTGGAAAACTAACCCTGCTTTTGATAACATTTACACTAAGCTTCAATAAATATTCATATGAATATGTTGACAAGTTCACATATCAAACAAGGATATTCTAAATAAGAAACTCCAGAAAAAAAGGAGGTCAGATAATATAATCATCAAATCCTCAAAAATAATAAATCTAAATTCAAGCACACCTTACGAAAATAAGGAGGTATGCACATAACATGTGAACGATTTGACAAAATGCTAAAGGAGAGTTGAATCCTTTTGGAGTGCGAGTGAAACCGCCTAGACTACGTCATACTCTATGGACGTTGGTATTACCATGCATGGTCTCCTTACCTTCATCTTCTATGACTTTTGTATTTTGGTTCTTTATTTGCATTATATTAAAAACATTAACCACTGAATAATTTTATAATTAGTTATGTAACCAAACTTAAACAGTGTAAAGCAATAATTCCCCACCTTGTGATTTTTGAAACTGAGTTTTCGTTATAGCATTTTAAAGGGGGGGGACGTTGAGCTAAGCATAATGAACAAAGGGATTTTTTTTGGTAAAACATGTCTGCAATGGTTTTAGATTCATAAAAGGGGTTACAGAAGGATGAGTTTTGTAACCAAAACCTGTAACATCTCCTCAACCTTTGTTAACATCTCTCTATGGTGGCAGAGGGACCTTTTCTCCTTCATGATGCAGTCAGTAGAATTTGGATGCATATACAAGGCACAACAACTGTTTGACATAGAACGACTTAAACTATGTGATCTCCCAGATGTTCCAGGATAAGATATTTGGGACGGGTTTGGGCGTCGATAAAATATTAATGGAAATCTGATTTGTCAGTTCTCCCAGCTTACGCCATGTTTAGATCCAAAATGCTAGAAGTTTAAATTTTCTTTGATTTATTTTTGGCTATCGAATCTTTTCTTCATGAATTTCATGGGTAAAACTGACAAGAAGCTAACTGCTTTAACCTAGAGCGAGTACATAAGATCTTAAATTAAGAAAACAAGGAATCTCTTTTACACCTAGACATTCATGACGCACTTTTATGCTTTTATTAATAAAATTGCCTCCTTGTAAATTAGAGAGCTATTTGCACTCAATACTAGAAGAAAGCATATGATATCTCAGTCTAAAACTTTTGATCTGGCAGCTAAGATCTACCTTTTTGCTCATGCAAGAATAATGTGAGCATGACCAAGACTGTAAAGTGGAGAAAGATAGTACATCCATGAAAATATGGAGGCATGAACATAACATGTGAACTGTTTGATAAAATGCTAAAGGGTATTTGAAGCCTTCTGGAGTGCGAGTGAAACCACATGGACTATGTCATACTCTACGGACATTGGTATTACCAAGCATGGTCTCCTTACCTCCATCTTCTATAATTTTTATATTTTGGTTCTTCATTTGCATTATATTAGAAACATTAAACCTCTGAATAATTTTGTAATTAGATATGTAGCCAAACTTAAATAATGTAAAGCAATAATTCCCCACCTTGTGATTTTCGAAACTATGTTACCATTTTAACATCAACTGTGGTTGCCACCATAACCTCATACAACTCAACTCGAGCATCCAAATCAGATGCTCATGTCCACTGATATTGTCAAGAGTTGGATGATTAGTCAACTAAACACAACCTTTTTCATTACTTGCAATGCTGGAAAAACACCACATTTAGAGACATGCAAAACAACATTTGAACCCCGTAAAAGAGAGATCAAGTGTCGTATGTATTTCTTGATATGAGGAGAGTCACGTCTAGCTTTAGATTGACCCCAGTCGATTGTTTGTACTTTCTTCCCCGCTCCTCTTGGAGTCCTGTTACCCTCCATTTACACTCTCAAGAAGTTACTAAAACTTAAAAGTGAGGTTTTGTATCAGCCTGTCGTTTGGACCCTCAACAAAGAAATGTTTTCCTGCCTTCGCAAACCACTAGTATTTTTACTAGAAAATTTCCTCGAACCTTCAGTTTGGGGAAAAACACTCTTCTTGATAGTTTGGTAAAGGCATTTTGTAGGCCTTCGGTCACAATTTGACTAGGTCAAAACTTGACCAATTACGACTGGTGGCTCCAGAAAACCTGTCGCTATTTGAAAACCGTTTGTTAGTTCTCAATCCTGTCGACTCTGGTGAATTATCCATATTGTTGTGCATTTTTCCATCAAACGTCAGTTTTGGATGTGGTTTTCTGAGCCCTCGAGCTAACTTTTGATCATTTACAACTAGGTCAATCACAATCGATGGCCTCGGAAAACTGGCTGCCAATCGTAAACCGTTCACCAATTCTGAATTTCGTCAATTCCTATGAATTCTTGGTGTATAGGATGACACATAGTAACTTACCCATGGTATTTTTGCTCACTAGAAGATAACGTTTGAAAGTGGTTTCTTAGCCTTCGAGCCTAAATTGAACATTTTGCAGCTAGTGGGAACACGTAAAAAGGAAGTTATAGGAACCTTGTCGGGTTACCAAATCCCCTTGGAAACTTGTTGACACTTGCAAATAATTGTTTTGAAACTCTATCATGTGACTTGTGTCAAATTGAACTTTGACCAAATAGTGATTTTCTCTCCTTGGTTAAAAAGAATGAAGTGAAGTGAAATGAAATTAATATGTGTCTCTAACCCTCTCCTTTTGAATGCAAATTATTATTATTATGTAGATGGGGAACTAAAAACGTTAATAATGTTAAACCTAGGTGGATGCCATGCCAGCATTGTATTGTTGATTTCATGCTCACATGTTTTTGTAGGATACAAGTAAGATGGTGGAACGACGTGGGTGTAATTCATTGTATATTGTTAGAATTTATGAATGTTAATAGAAGTAAATTTTTATGTCTTGTTATGTTATAGTAAATTTATTTATTGAAATTTGGTAATATGAATGAGATGCTAGTTTTAGGGGTGTTATGGGAAATGTACATTTAACTATAGGTGTTCTTTTGATTCATATTTACATATGGGGAAAAAGGGGGGGTTCGGTATATATGTTAAATGAAACTGTAGAGGATATTTCAACATTTTGTGAAGTATGAAAAGGTTTATAATTGAAGTTCTATAATATTTTAGATGCTAGGGTTTAAGGGGAATATTCATCTACACATGAGTGTTATTTTGATCCTCAAAATTTGTATTGTAGAAGTTGGATATGTATTCTAAATGAATTTGAATTTAAAATATTGTAGTGCATTTCCAGTGTTCAATAACCGATTAATTAATTAGTGTGGTGTATTATTACCTTGTAAATGTAATAAATGAAACACTCAAACCTAGTATAAGACTCGTGTATAACTGCCCTTCATGCGTGAATTCTTTTAGTGTAAAAAAATAAACCTTAGGATAAACTTCAATCTCTACACTCGATGTCACCTTCTAGCTTAAGTAAATAAGATCCCTAGTTGAATTATTATCATAGTCGGTATGTTTATTGACATCGTCATAAACCCAACGATTAGGAATGACATGGTCAAACTATTTCTGGTGTAAGAAGAAAAAACACTTCCTTATGATTCTAGTGGACTGCCAAGTCTTACGAATTTATATCTAGAAATCAACTTCATGATCAAATGAATTCCTTGTGGGATCCAAACGATACCAATGGAGCTAGTGAAATAGTTGTACTATGACATAACTCTTGTTAACGATCTCTTTAGTTCCTTGTAGATAAATGTGTTACCTTGGTTTTCATGAAGGTTGTTTAGCATAGATATGTTCTTTCACCTTAAACTCGTATATAGTTGGGGCATAGTTCCTTAGGTGCAATTGGAATAAAACCAAACCTTGGCTGATTAAGGGGGTTAACTTGCTGGTGGAAATTGTGCATAACTCTTAGAAAATGCAATTGTAATTAAAATAAATTGTCTTATGAGAAGTGTAGAAAAAAAAAGGGGGGTCTCGTTGGCACGTGCATGTCTACTAGTGGACCAATGAAAGTGACATTGGCACAACTATCTTCCACACAAAACTGATTCCTATCTCCTTCCATGTGGTCTTTTCTCCCCCCAAGCTCAATCAGTTTTATGTGCATTACACACTAGCATTTATATACCCAACTAGGCCCTCCCACTATCATGTGGGATAATCCCACTTGCATTTTTAATTACAAAGCAAAGACTGCTTACAGTTGTAAAGAACAACAAAAGGCCACTTGCATTTTAATGCAAGTTACTTTAAAATACAAAGCCATGGGAAAAGATGCCACTTGCATTTTTTAAATGCAAATCACATGGGGAAGTGGTGGGGGTCGAACTAGCCACTTGTAAAAGTATTAAGCCCCTTAACCATTGCGCCATGCTATGTTAACACTATTAAAGAGCACATTGTATTTGAATGCAACATGTTGCACAGTATATGGTTTTTAGTTCCTATGTTTTCATGACTTATGTAAGTGTCTTATGTGTTGTTGAGGTTCTCTACCTGGAGTCCTTGTGGTGTTGTGTAGTGAGAAATGTAAGGCAAAAGTATCTCCTTCACTCACTAAACAAAACATGAAGATGCACATACAAAGTAAAGGAAGAGAAATAACACATCAAGCTAACAAAAAAGTGGACAACTAACCCTACTTTTGATAACATTTACAGTGAGCTACAATAACGATTCATATGAATATGTTGACAAGTTCACATATCAAAAGGGATATTCTAAATACGAAAACTCAACCAAAACACCGGCAGTCCTATAATATAATCATCGAATCCTCCAAACAACAAGTCTAGATTCAGGCACACCTTATGAATTTACATTCAACATTTCTTTAAAAAACAACCCTCTAGCAAATTAAAACTTGCAACTCAGATTCCAATCTTGAGAAAACATTGCAGATGCATAAAGCTATAAGTGTAATAATAAATCATCCAAATATAATTAAATAAACCCCCTAAACAAAACTTTGAAATTCATGTTTTTCATAAAATCCCAATCATAAACAAAAATATAAAGATAGGAAAACTCTTATATGAAATGAAAAATGTTAGCATCCATTCATTAGAAATTTTTTTATAACAAAAGCCAACAGAGAGGAGGAAACAAGGTCAATATGGGAAATAGTTGCCAAAAGGTAATCATAAATAAGAGACACCACCATTATTTTCACATCACATGAGTTTGGTGAAAGTTCAACGCTCTAACTTAATTTTTATTTTATTTTACAAAGTAATGATAATAATACAATTGTTACTTGTACTAGTTAAAGGAAAAGAATCCAAAATTCAAAAATAAAATCAAAAGGGCACAATGTCTATTAAAAAAGGTCAACACTAGAGGAAAAAATGCTTTTACAACTCTGGCGCAAAACCAGCATTAGATTTTCTATGATTTTTCCTATGCAACCGTCATACCACGACCTTCTCAGGCTCTATGGGAAATTATTGCTATAGTTTCTCCTAGGGTTTCTCACCCTCTAGGCGTCCCCTATATAATGTCCTCGCCATATTCAAACCCTATTGTTTCAACCGTGGTAGGAGATACTGGAGCAATTGATGGCACCACCGATGTAGCGCCCCAGGAAATTCATCCCAAAAGTCTTCCACGAGGTAATATTTCTCCTCATGATGTGTTTTTACCCATTCCTAAATTTAATGTTGTTTTTGAATGGTTAGAGTAATTTTTTCTCATTGGGTATTTTCTGGGTCGAATCCCCTATGAAAGCATGCTCAAATCCTGGGTTAACAAAGTTTGGAATCCTCATGGAGTCCGTCTAGAGAGCGTTCAAAACATGACCAAGGGTTTCTTTCTTTTTCATTTTTTTGACCCTGCCAATGCACCCAATATTTTTGCTAAGCAAGCCACTTGGTATGTTTGCAACTCGATATTTGTGCTAACACCCTGGCACAAGGACTTTTTGGTATCTGGATATACCGCCCTTAAAGTTCCTGTTTGGGTCAAATTTCTTGGTCTGCCTCTACCATGCGTGCCTTTTCTTCCATAAATTGTTGCCTCGCTTGGACGGGTCATTTGCTTGGAAGCTAAGAATTTCTTTCACACTCATCCGTAGAAGTGAGTATGTGTTGAGATTGACCTCTCACATGATCTCAAAGAATTTTGGGATATCCAAATGGGCGATAAGCGCTACTCCCAGAGGGTCATGTACATAAATTTACCAAACACGTGCTTCAATTGTTAGGCGTCTGATCACAAGATTAAGGACTGTCTACTCTATGTACCTCATAATCACCTTGTGGCCAGAGCTACCCCCGAGCTAGTCAAACCTCAAGAAGAAGAAGGTTGGAAAGTTTTCGGAGGCCAGTTAAAAAAGAACAAACCCCAACAATCCAAAGCTTCTGGCTCCCATGGTCATCAAGAACCAACTGTTAAGCAACATGTCCTCAATATCCCCGCTAAGGATCCTAAAACTTCTACTAAAGAACCAATTGTTGTTGTCATCTCGGTTACTTCGGTGCCAAATTACTCCAGCACACCCCTTGCGGCATCGGTTCTTATGGACTAGACAAATTATGTTTCCCTCTTTCCTATCCTGCACTTTGTACCCTTGCTGCTGCCAAGCAACTCATAAGGGCTGTCAAAATGACCTCGAAGACCTTCCCGCATCTCTCGAGACCATAGCCCAGCACGCATCGTGGACTCCACTAAAGCAGAATACAATATTGAGTACGCCAACTAGAAAAAAATTGATTTGCGGGATTTTTTGTAACACAATGTTGCTCGTTTCCTACACAATCAATATGATTCCCTTGATGGCTTGGAGGATGGGGATATGGCTCTAGATCAACGTTTCCCATGAATTGGTTATTTTGGAATGTTTGGGGTCTTACAGACTCCTGGCACAAGTATGTTGTGCATGAAACTCGACAATGATGTGCAACTTTAGACGTTTGTTTTTGCAGGAAGTAAAAATTATAGATTTTTCAGTTACATATGGTATGCAAATCCATCTGGCCTGACAGCTTGGCTTTCTATAGCAATCATGAAGCAGGGCATGGGGGATTAATTTATACATATGATAAAATTATCCTTGCATAATAATTTTCTTAGAATGTTAATCATTACTAAAATGTAATCATGGTGATGATGTGTTGTGGGTTTGCCAATTCTTGGGTCCCTTTTTCTTGTGGTTGGGTCATTGTTAGCATTCGTTCATTGGGGAAAGCGCGGCATGGACATGTATATGGTTTTGTCATGTGTCTATGTGAGTCGATGAGTTATGTAAGTGTCTTATGTGTTATTGAGGTTCTCTACTTGGAGTCCTTATGGTGTTGTGTAGTGAGCAATATTAGTCAAAAAAAATTACTATGGTATTTTTACTGTTGTATTTTGTCTGTGTAAAAATGTGGGCGTTACATAAACCATAAACCAAATAAGGCTAGAGTTGTTTAAGACCTTTGTGGACAATAAGTTGATCACAAGGAAAAAAGGAAGAGGTAGATCAAGTTTCTTGAATTCAGAGGTAATGATAAATGAGAGGGCTTGGAAACGAGATGAAAGATCAAGGAACATAGTGCTTGGAGGAACCAAAATTACTTTCTAAGGTCAATTTGATACTTTTCAAAACTTTAATAAACAAGATAGACAATAAGTAAAGGGGTTGATTTGTAATTTTGTTTTGATGTTAGATGAAATTGACATGATCCTTTGCATCAAGACATAATCATGCACTTTGATGGAAACTTATTGTAATTTTAGTGAGTTTTTCCTCATACTATAAACACGAATGTCCAACATGTTTGTATTCATCCCCACAATGTTATAGTAGTATGCAATGCTCACGCTATTAGGGATGAATAAATTAAACTGGGGGCACAAATAAGGTATGATTTATTTTGCGTTTCCACTAACAATTTTATAACCACAACCATTTGGGTGTATTTTCCATGTAAAATGATCCATATTATAATACAAATATGGAAAGTTTTCCTAGAAGTCATTTTTCTATTAAACTCTGAAAATGGATGTTTCATACAAAGTAAAGGAAGAGAAATAACCCATCAAGTTAACAAAACAGTGGAAAACTAACCCTTCTTTCAATAACATTTACACTGAGCTACAATATTAAAGATTCATATGAATATGTTGACAAGTTCACATATCAAACAAGGATATTCTAAATAAGAAACTCAACAAAACAAGACGGTCATATAATATAATCATCAAATCCTCCAAAACAATAAATCTAAATTCAAGCACACCTTACGAATTTACTTTCAACATTTCTTAAAAAATCAACCCTCTAGTAAATTAACACTTGCAACTCATATTCCAATCTTGAACAAACAATGCAAATGCATAGAACAATAAGTTTAGTAATAATTCATCCAAATATAATTAAATTTAGCCCCCTCCCCTGCACACGAAAAAAAAAAATCATGCGTGATCATAAAAGCCCAATCATAAACAAACAAAAACAAAAAAAAATAAGGAGAAACTTATATGAAATGGAAAACGTTAACATTTTTTTGATTAAACGATTTTTTCATGAGAGAAGCCAAAGGAGAGGAGGACATAAGAGACATCACCATTATTTTCAGATGACATGAGTTTGGTGGAAGTTTAACGCTCTAACTTAACTTTTTTTTATTATTTTGAAAAGTAATGATAATAATACAAATGTTCCCTGTACTAATTAAAGGAAAAGATTCCAACATTCAAAAATAAAATCAAACATGGCGTATGAAAAACTGAAAGCGAAAGTATGTGGGGCTCTCATATTCCACACGAAAGTTCAGTTCTCCCTTTCATTTCACGCGGTTTCATGTCCATATACGTTTTTTTATAATGATTGGCACTGTTCAATGGTTTGTTTTCGTCAACAATCCCTGTAAATTAAATCTGATCGTCTCAATTTCTTTTGACTTTTAATTGCCCACACACACTCCATATGACACCTAGGTTTTATAATCATTTGAAGGAGACCAAGCAAATGGCACTTACGTCAATAATGTGAACCAGACCGATACAGTGGCAGCATGGAATATTTAGATTAATATATCATAACTTGTAACAATTTTATTGGCTTACAGGACAAATATTTCTCTGAGTCACCTTCACACTTACAATGTTCATTTATTTTATTACACATGTCCTCTAACAACCGACCCTCCTCTTTCATGACAACATTGTCTTGTTATTTAATATTTTTAAATAATGTTTTCGATTATCCCTTCCTCAATTACGTCTTAACAATACGATTATTGTAGTTTTTTTTGGGCCTACCCTAATGCTTAGTTCTCACCCCCAAAAAAATATATATATTCTCTCATATTTATCATCTCATATATATATAAACAAAATGAACTTATTAAAGTTATAATATAAAAAAGTGTCCCATTTTTAGGTACGTTGGAAATTGTTCTAACCTTTTGTAAAACATGGAAACACCATCTTATCTATTCACATATAAATTATTTCTTCATTTGGAAAGTAGTGTGCCACCCTTTGCTTACCGTGAAAATACCAATGCCCAACATTAATACATTTCCCACATTGAGTTTTTTAATATTTTCCATCTCATATTCTAACTTGTGTGACCAATGCAGGAGAGATCGAGACGGAAAAGTGGAGCATAGATAGACATTATTATTTGGGTTGGAACAATCTAAATATATTATCGATATACCTCTTTTGATTTGGTGTGTGTGTGTCTTCATCATTTCTGCATTCAAACTTGTCTCACATGTGATATCGAGTCTCCACAACATGTCCCTATCTCAACAACTACTTGCATAAGGCACAAGCGAATTCCCCCCAAATGGGCTTGGGTCTAACTTCTTCACCACCTCTATATCTGACAACATAACGGAAAACATGGATAGATTCTTTGGGTAGCGGATAAGTTTTTTTCTTCAACCATCAAACATCATAGATTTGTTTACAAAAAGGAATTTAGATTTTGGTTAGTGGGCATGTTGCATGAACGCAATACAGTGTTGTAATGTAGTGTCACAATTTGTTGCACGTTGTTACAGATTGGTACTCGTCACATAAAAAACTTTGTTCAATGCTTAATGAACAAAAAAATTTAGGTTCGACGTATAGGTATGAAATTTAAGAGAAAAATATTCTAATATGGAAAACATATAAACACGTGCAAAATCTAGGGAGCATCTTATATGGTGACTTATTCTCTCACAAAACATATTTGATTTTTAGTTAATATATGTCGCGAGGTCATATTAACATCCAAATTGTGCTCCATTCCATTGGATACCAAGCAAAATCTCTTTAGACATACGAATTTGTTTTCAATGTCTTGCATTGTAAGTGTAGTCACAAAATCTTACACTTTACACATTTTATTTATCTAAGTCAGATACTACTATTTAGAATATTCTTGAGTAAAGAAAGTACTAATTAACACTCGTCCTTTAGCCATCTTGTTTATTTTATTTTGTAATTTGTGACCTATTGCACACACATGCCCATCCATTTCTGGACATCCTACATAATTTTAGCCTTGGTTGGTGTGCCCAGATTTAATACTAAGGTGCCCATGAGCGCCCTGGTCCTACCTGAGGGTGCCCTAATCCTTCTAGCACTTTTTTGCCACTTTTTGGGCCTCTTCTAGTTGTTTTTCATATTTATCTTTATTGGGGTCGGCCTTTTCTAGGTTGATTACAAAATTACAGCAAGAGAACCCTATAAATATAAAGTTATGAGACCGTAATGAGGGACCCGACATCATACACTACTATCACTCTATCTAGATTTGCATCCATCTATTGATCCAGAAGATCCGCATTGAGAATTTCACTGATCTACAATCTTCTTAGAATCAGTTTCCAGCAGTTGCATTGCATAGAGAAAAATTAGAGCTTTTTGGTGATATCTTGTTTGCAGAAAACAGGGCATGTATGAAAAAGTTATGGTCCACTGAATGTTTTTGTCAACTGGTAAAAAATGGACTACGCGTAGGTGACATGGACACGTGCATGTCTACTAAGTGGACCAATGAAATAGTGACACGTGGCACAACTATCTTTCACACAAAACTAATCTCCTTATCTCCTCCATGTGGGTCACATTATCCCCCCAAGCTCAATCATTTGTATATGCATTACAAAGCACTAGCATTTAAATACCCAACTAGGCCACCCCACTATGCATGTGGGATAATTCCACTTGCATTTTTAATTACAAAGCAAAAGACTACTTACATTTTTAAAGACAAAACAAAAGGCCACTTGCATTTTTAAATACAAAACAAAAAGCCACTTGCATTTTTAAATACAAAGCACATGGGAAAGAGGCCACTTGCATTTTTAAATGCAAGTTACATTTTAAATACAAATCACATGGGAAAGATGCCACTTGCATTTTTAAATGCAAATGACATGGGCAAGTTGTGGAGGTCGAACCTGGGCCACTTGTATAGAGTATTAAGCCCGTAACCAGTGCGCCATGCTATGTTAAACACTATAAAAGGAGTCACGTTGTATTTGAATGCAAACAGGTTACAGGCTTTGGGAAAGAAAGGCTCATACCGGAAGCTAGGAGAGGAATTTTGAGATGAAGTAAAAAGTGACTAGGCCTAATTTTTCGAGAGAAAATCCATTGGTGATATTGATTGTAAATGTCATTTATTTTGAATGTTAATAGATCGATCCCTTTAAATTGGACCTAGAGACATAGGTCACAAGTGTTGAACTTCGTTATCAAGTGGCGTCGTTTCTCTTGATGGTTTTTCCTAGCATTTTCTCTTATTTCTCAATACTCACAGATTTTTAATTTTAATTAAAAATACAAGAAAGCCATGCTATCGAATTTAATCCAAAAAATCATTAATTAAAGAAAAATTATGGATGAATGTTTCAATTTTACTTATGATTTTGGATCATCGATTGCATTGACATCTACATAGCTCCATCATCAAAGCATAAGCTAGGACAATCTGCATCACACTTCATAGGGGGATTCTATTCTATTTCATGCACACATTCTACTACATCTAGCTATTTCTCGTTACGTCAAAAAGTGTGACTGACACAAGAACACCTAAGGAATGGCATGCACACACACAAGAACTACATCCGCATCTGAAATGTAGTGCAACACTCAGTTAGTAAGCCCACTGTTGTGGTAGCTGAGGTCATCCTGACCCATTCATTCTGCATATTTATTTTTTTAGGGTTTTGATAGTTCCTTTTGGTCTTATGCATGTTATTTATTCCTCTTGGAATAATTGGAGCATTCAGCGCAATATAGAGAAAGTGAAGCAACAAGAAGCAAATATTCCATATCACCTTCAGGCATTGTGAGTACCAGAACAGAACTTCTAGAAAAACTAGGGCATCTAGATTGCAGACCAAAGCACCCACAGGTGCACCAGACCTTCTCCAAGTGCTCCAGTCTAACCACATCATCCAAATTTGTCCACTATGGGACCCCGAAATAGTCGTTCCTACTTTCTAATTTTATGTGCATCACTTCGACACAGTCTGATAGGATTCCATTATTCAGTTGAGTTCTTTCATTTCCCTTCGTGCACATTAGGGTTTTAAATTTCATTAAGTCTATTTACATATCTCATTTAAATATTGTTTTAGAGCATTTAAACTTATTGTGTTATATATGTTCCTAGATTACATTAACTATCTTTTACTAAATTAGTTTAGTCAATTTTAGTTAATCAACAAGAAACATAAACCAATATACCCTCTAATTGTAGAAATGGTAAAAGTGAGGCAACATCTTCCAATTGTGTGTGTTTTCTACCTTTCCATGTTGCAAAAAATCTTGAGGAACAATATATATATAAATATGTTATTTACTTTGGAATTGCCCTTAAATTAAAGGTAATAAAAGAGAGTTACATTAGTAGCGGTGACCTGCAAAATCCACGGTCTCACAAAATGCCATGTAGGGTATAAAAAAAGGTCATGTAAACTACAATGAAATACCTAAAGGGAAACTAGAGACCACTAGAAAAACAAAAAAAAAATAGAAAAACTAGGCAGAAGTCACCACTCCGAGAGGAGGAGGTTCATCCCGAGGAGGGATAAACACTCCACTGTTTGACTCGACTGAGGTCGGATCCACCTTCCAACCATCATGTTTGGGCATCTGTATTTGTAATGGAATAATAATGCCCCACACGGGGGGTAAAGAACCAACCATAATCTCCATGTCAGGCGGCAACATTCCCCACCATGGAAAACTTGCAACGGCCGTCCCCCTTAGAGGAGGGATCCAGATTTCCATTTGCCTTTAATTTTGCATAGACTACATGATTATTAATCAATTGTTGTCAAGTATGACCAACTTAGAATGCAACATTCCCATATTTCATTTATCAAAAACACCTTCCTATGATTGCAGAAAAATTAGTTTTATTAGCACTAAACAAGGGACTTTACAACCATAGAATACAAAAAGGATGTCATTCTCCCCAATGTAACCTCCATATCTTTTGTCCTTTTTGGTCAATATTCCAACACTACATAGAGATTTAATGTTTTCCAAGATAAATCCCTTCTCATTCTTAAAGACCAACAGAATAGCAGAGGCACCCACACCAGTAATATCTCTAGTAATAACCACAAATTCTAATGTTTGTTCCACATCGGGTGGGTACAATCTTGGCCCCATCTCCACATGTTCTCTATTACAACTCTAACTGTGGTCCGAACTACGGCTAAGTCCCGAGCTTGTTCTTCCTGGGTGAAAACCTTTGTGTCTTGTTGAAGTTACTTGGGTGTGAGCCTTTGCGCCTCAGGTACTTGGTCTTATCAGGGGCTCAACAACACCAGTAATTACCCCTCATCTTTATTAAGTACATCAACATCAACATCATCACCATACTTACCTCATATAAATCCACACCCCTCATTAATTAACATATTACTTTCATACCCTTCATCTTTATTTGTTAATTAAATAAGCACAACATCTCATATCTTTGGTTAGACACTTATAAACCTATATCCTCTATTAATTAAGTAATACCTACCTTATAATCCTAAGTCCTACACTCCATGTCCTTTATTAATCAATTAAATTTTACCAACATAACCCCTTCTCACATAATCCTACAAAATCATCCAAGAACCTTCTAAATCCAAAAATAAACAAAATCAAACCTAATCAAGCCTATTTTATCCTTTCCCCAAAAAATATCACACACCTAAAAATGACCCAACGAATCCATCCCCGAAATACAAAACAAAAACCCCATTTTAGCAAGTTGTTCCATCTATTTTCATTTCAAATATCAAACATACCAAAATTTCTAGCAATTCGCTCAAATGCCAATGATTATTTAAGATTGTTTTCCAGCGACTCTTAGGGATCTAAAATTTCAATTCACGAGCTTTCATTTCCAAATTAGTTCATAGTCATCTGGAAATTTCCAGTAACAGAGTTTTTCTCAAGGCAGACATGTGACAATATCACTGCATTGTTTCTCTCTTCACATCAATTTTCAATCATTCTTCTTTAGAATCTCAACATCAAGTGATCAAGTCTCAAGTCTTCTTATCATCAATTATCTCTCAGCGTATTCAACATCAAGAGCTCCTACTCTAGCCTTTGGAGGCCATCCAAATGTCCAACAGTCATTCTTACAGTCCTTTGGTGTCAAATCATCTCTATTTCTACCATTAGAGGCCATTTAAATCATACCAACATTCTTTCTACATCCACAATCAATCAATCTTCCATGTGACATCATTATCTCACCCTATACATCAATTGGAACAAGGTAAGTACATTTGTTTCACATTATTTTCTTATTCACGCATCATTTAATAAATTTAATAAAAAACATCTCATCTTTTATCAACCTGCACATAATTTGTAGCAATCGCTGATGATTCATACAGTCACCGACGACCAGCCCAATTGCCAATGATTCCTATTGGTTAGACCCCTTTACCATTACATCCTACCTTTATGATATCCAGACATCCATTTTGACAAATACTCTGTCTCTGTGACTATTTTTCCACCCCATCAAGCTCTTTTGAGCCATCTGCAACACTTTATTTATCTACCAAAGTAAATGTATCATCTCTCTTACCTTTGTGAGTGTATGCATCATCATCCTACCTTTGCAGGTGTTTTTCAAATCTTATTGAGATCCTTTGAGCCATCTATCACATTTTATCACTCATCTAGATTAGATACATTATCCCGCTTGCCTTCATAAATGCATACTCCTTTGAGCGATATTGTGATTCCCAAAATCCCTTTGGATCAATAATCACCATCAGACCATTATATAGCCTTGGACCACGTCATTCCTTTTGCCTTTGCATTATTGGTTATATAGTATGTTATCATTTTATCATATGTTATCAATTGACTTTATCATTATGAGATTAATTTCTTGAAGGTGGATTGACACCCTTTTAAGGAAGTCCATTGATTTCTGGGGACTAGATTTTTCCAGGTAATCCGCCATATATTTTTTTAATCTCGTCTTGTGCAGTGTTTTTTATTGCAGGTTTATTGGCTAGACAAGACCTTATACTATTCTTTTATAGAGCATAACTTCAAACATTGACTATTAACACTCATGGGTATCACTAAACCCCATGATATTGAGGTTAGTTAGATTTTACTTTCTTGCTTATTGAATTAAGTTGAAGAGGTAGGATTTATTCTCAACACTACATCCACTATAAAATGAAGAGATAGCTCAAACACCATGACAAAAACAATCCATTTTAGAGACATGTCAAGATATAGCATTTCTGTAACACTTTGGGGTTCAAATTTTGATGTTTTGGCCCATAATGAGATGATTACAATCCCCATCACCTTTTTCTATGCCCTATCACTTCTAGTACTCAAAAATAATTATCTTTCAAAATGGCACGACTATTAATAATAATTAAATCTCAAGTCCCGACACTAGCCAAAGTTATAATAAACATAAGGAAAATAGATTGGCAAGGGCTTACTTTTACATAAACTTCTACAACTATTTCCCTCAAATATCTTCACATCTCACATGTATTTTCAATTAAAAGATACACCAAATGTAAAAGTACACCTACAACCACATATGTAAACATGAAGAGCGGGGAATAAACATGCTACAGGTTCATCGTTAATTGTTTAGTCCCTCCATCATAATTCCTCTTCATACACAAATACAAATGTCTATAACACTTACATAATGTACCTCATCAATACTCAAAAACTTCTAAAAAAATTAGGACACACCAACAATTTCACAAACCATTAAATAAACTAGGGTATTTACAACCTCTTTATAAAATTCATATTAAAAAATCACTCGATACAAACTCGTATTTCCACATGCTCATCCTCTTCCAACATGTGCTCATTTACCCTGCCATCAATTAATTTTTACCCAAACACAACAATAAAAAAGGTGGTGAAATCCCTCCTTCCCTTGACTACCTCCAAATCATATCCCTTATTCCCTCAACAACACCATACCCTAACTTTGACTTCAACATCAAATTACACACCTCATCCTCCATTGACATCCCCATTACATCATCATATTACGATTGATAGTGTATACGTCAATTTTAGTCCTCCCTTTTGTTCCACACAGTTTTGTATAGGAATCACTGCCAATTTTTCGACATGTATTCCATGTGGTAGTTTCAGAAAAAAAAAATATCATCCACTTATTCTTAGCAAGTTCCATGCAGTTTCATATATCTTACTCCCTCTTCTTTCAATCAGGTTGAGGCTTTCCTTATAATTAACAGATTAGTTTAAAATGCTAACTTAACGACCCCTCCATATGGATTATAATATGCATTATACAATAAAGACAATAAAATTTACATTTCATTTAATTAAGAAATTTATTAACCAATTATTCATGCCAAGAAAACATGTTTTTTGCTAATGTAACATGATGGAAAAGGAAAGGCTAGAGATAAAGACGAAAAATTCTAATACATATAGCGCCCATTATTTGGGCACTTCTCCACCTTCAAACTCCTTCTTCTTCACCCCTCTATCTCTCCCTCTATTTTTACTTCTTGACTAGATCCCCTTCGGCATTTCCATCATACATTTCACATACAATTTTTACTTATAGTACTCATTTGGATTGCATAAGATTCTTGCCTCACCCATAATGTAAATGACATCTTTTACGTTTGTTCTTTTCTAATTATAACAACATTTTTTGTTATTTATTATTTTTCAATAATGTTGTCTATTATCCCTTCCTCCATTATGTCTCAAAAATAGGCTTATTGTATATTTTTGGGGGCCTTCATAAGTGATTAGCTCTCTACAAAAAATAAATTTTGATGTCTAGAGTGTTGAACATTGTAAGTTTATTTTCTCAAATTTATCACCTCTTAAAACAACACAAAAAATAAAATTATTGAAACAAAATGAGCCTATCAAAGTTATATTGTTAAAAAGAGTAGATCATTTTTATGTACATTGGAAATAATTACAACCCTTTATAAAACATGGAAATGTCATCTTATCCATTCACATATAAATAATGTCCTCATTTAGAGAAGTAATGTGATACCCTTTACGTATCGTCAAAATAACAATGCCCAACATTAATAGATTTCCCACATTGAGTTTTTCAATCTTTTAACTTGTGTGACCAATACAGGTGAGATCGAGATGAAAAAGTGGAGCACAACTACATGATATTATTTAGGTTGGAACAATCTAAATATATTATCAATATACCTCTTTTGATTTGGTTTGTTTATGTTATCATCTTTTTTGCATTCAAACATGCCTCACATGATATGTTAAGTCTCCACAACATATTCTTATCTCAACAACTACTTGCATAACGAAAAAATGAATTCCCCCATAAATGGGTTGGTTATAAGTTCTTCACCTCATCCCTATCTTACGACATCATGGAAAATAGGGTAAATTTTGAGACCCCCTACCAAAATCCAACTTGGACTTTTTTTAGCAAATCTATAAAATTGGATTTTGTGTTGATGGTGAATATGAGAAAAATGTATATAGTGATGGAGGAGGATAATTTATTTGGGAAAAGGAATCTATAGAATAACAAGTGATAGACACCCTTTTGTGTATGTAGTCGGGTGTCTACACATACAAATTCCTAGGTTTATATGCAGACACCTATCTACATACACAAATGCTTACGACTGGGAGGTTGCATGCATAGATTCCTTACTACAAGTATATTCAAGACACTTTGTATATACTCATATGGTTGCATATATAGTCAGGTTTGTGCATATGCATATGTAATTAAAACTTGATAAATAAATACAAATATCTAATTGAAAATTCACAAATATGAGTGGGGGTAACATCTATTCACCATAACCAAATGTTATAAGACTTGGCAACATAAATAAACATGACTATGGACTATATAGGAAAAATTCTTGAATTACATTCATTGCAGACTATCATGAAGATGACACAATTGAGATTCATACATGCTAACCAATTTGATTCATTCCCTCCATTTTCTACGCTTGATATTCAAGTGAAGAAAATGAAAGGGTTTGAAGCAAAATGGTTATCCTTGAATGCACATGATCCAACTGTTGATGCTCCACACCTGCATGATCCAACCATCGACACCACCACACTTACACCCGAGCGGATACATCCACAGACACCCAATTGTCTATCCAACCAGGCATCTATGCATGTACACACACTATTGCATACAGATGATTCCTTCCTTACAAACTTAATAAATGCCTTTACAAACCTCAAACAAGTCATATCCTTCAATTTTTAAACCTTAACCCTCACTCTAGTTAGGTGGATGAGTTTACAATAGCCAGGCGTCTAGGTTACATATTTAAGCCCACTCCTCTTCGATCTTATGTTACAATGATTTTGATTATTGTGGATTAGAGACATGGGCATTAATTATTATATTTGATTATCATGTGGATAGACGTATGAAAACTTGTGGTCAGTATGTTATGACTCATATTATATATAAGGTATGGTCTACTAAGATAGTGAAAATGATGATCTAGTTTGTTGTTTTCATTTTATACTGAAATTTTGGATTCTTGACGATGTGATTACAATTTAGATTTTTGGAATGATCTTTTGATGTTATGACTTATCAAAATTTGATATTTCAGTGGATTACAAATAAGTGATAGAATTCCATAATGTTGATGAGGATGATAGTCTCTGTGTAAATGATGTTGTTATGATATTAATGTGGTGTTTTATCTCTTGATTGTATTTGACGCGGATTTAAAAGGCCGAAGGGTTATTGTTTGATTGGTTGTACAACACTAAATTATATCACGACAACCAGAAGGGGCTAACATACTAATCATGTAAAAGAAAATATCGGATGTTCGCAACAAGGCCACCTTGGAAACTTTATGTTTGTGTTTATTATCGTTTTATTTTGAGTTGTTAGGAGGTTCACATGGGGGGTGACCTCATATGTGGTCATGGGTTTGTGTGTTTTTTTTCCCTCTTTATTTTATTTATGGTTATTGTGCATGTGAATTTTCATTGTAAAGTATTATCACTTTATTATTGGCCTAATTAAATTCTCTTGCTTATTAATTAATCATAGTGACTAAGTAAAATTGAATATGTGACAATGTGGCATTTACTGTGTTTCGATAGTCTTGTTGTAATTATTGAATTTCTGAGCTTTTCTTCTTTCTGCGTTGTGTCCTCCTCCTCCCTTTTCCCCTCCGGCTTTGGGCTTTGCTCCCCTTTTTTCGGCTGACTGCGCCCCTTTTTCGTTTCCCTTGCCCTCTCCTCACCCGCCAACCTTACCCTATGATGTTAAGGAGTCAAAATTTTACCAACATAACCCCCTTCTCACTTAATCTACAAACTAATCAAGAACCTTCTAAATCCAAAAATAAACCAAAATCAAACCTAATCAAGCCTCTTTTATCCTTTCCCCAAAAATACACACACTAAAAAATGACCCCAAGAATCCATCACGAAATACAAAACAAAACCCCCCCATTTTAAGCAAGTTGTTCCATTATTTAACTCAAATATCAAACATACCAAATTTTAGCAATTCGCTCAAAGCAATGGATATTAGATTGTTTCCAGCGACTCTTAGGGATCTAAAAATTTCAATCACGACTTATTCCAAATAGTTCATAGCAATCTGAATTTCGGTAACAGAGTTTTTCTCAAGGCAGACATTGGGACAATTATACATGCATTGTTCCTTCTCACATCAATTTGCATCATGTCTTCTTTAGAATCTCAACATCAAGTGATCAAGTTTCAAGTCTTCTTCTCATCAATTACTCTCAGCTTATCAACATCAAGAGCTCGACTCAGCCTTTGGAGGCCATCCAAAGTAAAAGTCATTCTCAGTCCTGTGGTGTCAACTCATCTCTATTTCATACCATTAGAGGCCATTTATTTAAATCATACCAACAGTTTCTTTCTACATCACAATCAATCAATCTTCCATGTGACTCATTATCTCCCCCTATACATCAATTGGAACAAGGTAAGTAATTGGTTTCACATTATTTTTTTCTTTATTCACGCATCATTTATAATTTAAAAAAAACATCTAATCTTTTTCAAAGCCTGCACATTTGACTTTGTAGCAATCGCTGAGGATTCATAAAGTCACCGACGACCAGCCCAATTGCCATGATCCTTATTGTTAGACCCCTTTACCATTAATCCTACCTTTATGAGATCCAGACATCCATTGTGCCACATAACTCTGTCTCTGTGACTATGTTCCACACCATCAAGCTCTTTTGAGCCATTGAAACACTTATTATTCTACCAAAGTAAATGTATCTCTCTTTACATTTGTGAGGTATGCACGTAGCCAGACACGAGCCTTGTATCATCCTACCTTTGCAGGTGTTTTTCAAATCTTATTGAGATCCTTGAGCCATTCTACTCCATTTTAGCACTCATATATGAGATACATTATCCAGCTGCACTTCATTAAATGCTTAATCCTTTGAGCGATATTGTGATTCCAAAATCCCTTTGGATCAATAATCACCCTAGACATTATATAGCACTTGGACACTCATTCCTTGTGCTTTGATCTATTGTTATATAGTATGTGATCTTTTATCATTTGTTTCAATTGACCTTTATCCTTATGAGATTCAATTCTTGAAGGTGGATTGACACCCTTTTAAGGACAGTCCATTGATTTCTGCGGGGACTGAATTGTTCCAGGAATCGCCATTATTTTTTTAATTCGTCTTGGCAGATTTTTATTGCAGGTTTATTGGCTAGACAAGACCTTATTACTATTTCTTTTATAGAGCATAACTTCAAACATTGAATTAACATCATGGTATCACTAAACCCATGATATTGAGGTTTTAGGTTAGATTACTTCTTGCTTATTGAATTAAGTTGAAGAGGTAGGGGTAGGATTTATTCTCAACACTACATCCACTATAAAATGAAGAGATAGTCAAACCACCATGACCAAAAACATCCATTTAGAGACTGTCAAGATATAGCATTTCTGTAAACAACTTTGGGGTTAAAATTTGGATGTTTGGGCACCATAATGAGATGATTACAATCCCATCACCTTGTTCTATGCCCTTCACTTCTAGTCTCAAAAAATAATTATTATTTCAAAATGGCACGGGAATATAATAATATTTAAATCTCAAGTCCCGACACTAGCAAAGTTATAATAAAACATAAGGAATACTAGATTGGCCAAGGGCTTACTTTTACATAAACTTCTTACAAATTTCACCTCAAATATCTTAACATCTCACATGTATTTCAATTAAAGATACACCAAATGTAAAAGTACCCACAACCACATATGTAACATGAAGAGCGGGGATAAAACATGCTACCGGTTCATCGTAATTGTTTAGTCCCCATCATAAGTCTTTTCATACACAAATCAAAAGTCTATAAAAATTACATAATGTTTTTTTTTTTTTTATACCTCTCAATTCAAAAACTTCTAAAAAATTAGGACACACCAACATTTCCCACAAACCATTAAATAAACGAGGGTATTTACAACCTCTTTATAAAATTCATATTAAAAAATCACTCGCTACCAACTCGTATTTCCACTGCTTCATCTCTTCCAAAAGTGGAATTTAACCCTGCATCAATAATTTTTACCAAACACAACAATAAAAAGGTGGTGAATGCAAATCCCTCCTTCTCTTGACTACCTCCAAATCATATCCATTCCCTCAACAACAACCATACCCAACTTTGACTGCAACATCAAATTACACACCTATCTCCATTGACATCCCATTACCTCCTCATAGTACGATTGATAGTGTATCGTCAATTTAGTCCTGCCCTTTTGTTTCCACCACAGTTTGTATAGGAATCACTGCCACAATTTTCGACATGGATTCCATGTGGTAGTTTCAGAAAAAAAAAATATACATCCACTTATTCTTAGACAAGTTCAATCCGTTTAATATATCTTACTCCCTCTTCTTTCAACTCAGGTGAGGCTGTCCTATAATAACAGATTAGTTTTTAAATGCTAACTTAACGACCCCTCCATATGGATTATAATATGCATTATACAATAAAGACAATAAATTTACATTTCATTTAATTAAGAAATTTATTAACCAATTATCATGACAAGAAAACATGTTTTTTGCTAATTGTAACATGATGGAAAGAAAGGCTAGAGATAAAAGACGAAAAATTCTAATACATATAGCGGCCCATATTTGGGGCACTTCTCCACCTTCAAACTCCTTCTCTTCACCCCTCTATCTCTCCCTCTATTTTTACTTCTTGACTAGATCCACCTTTCGGCATTTCCATCATACATTTCACATACAATTTTTACTTATAGTACCTCATTTGGATTGCATAAGATTCTTGCCTCACCCATAATGTAAATGACATCTTTTACGTTGTTCTTTTCTAATTATAACAACATTTTTTGTTATTTATTATTTTTCAATATGTTGTCTATTATCCCTTCCTCCATTATGTCTCAAAAATAGGCTTATTGTATATTTTTGGGGGCCTTCTAATAAGTGATAGCTCTCTACAAAAATAAATTTTGATGTCTAGAGTGTTGAACATTGTAAGTTTATTTCTCAAATTTATCACTTCTTAAAACAACACAAAAAATAAAATTATTGAAACAAAATGAGCCTATCAAAGTTATATTGTTAAAAAGAGTAGATCATTTTTATGTACATTGGAAATAATTACAACCCTTTATAAACATGGAAATGTCATCTTATCCATTCACATACTAAATAATGTCCTCATTTAGAGAAGTATGTGATACCCTTTACGTATCGTCAAAAATAACAATGCCCAACATTAATAGATTTCCCACATTGAGTTTTTCAATCTTTTAACTTGTGTGACCAATACAGGTGAGATCGAGATGAAAAAGTGGAGCACAACTACATGATATTATTTAGGTTGGAACAATCTAAATATATTATCAATATACCTCTTTTGATTTGGTTTGTTTATGTATCATCTTTTTCTGCATTCAAACATGCCTCACATGTATGTTAAGTCTCCACAACATATTCTTATCTCACACCTACTTGCATAACGAAAAAATGAATTCCCCCCATAATGGGTTGGTTATACGTTCTTCACCTCATCCCGATCTTACGACATCATGGGAAAATAGGTAAATTTTGAGACCCCCTACCAAAATCCAACTTGGACTTTTTTTAGCAATCTATAAAATTGGATTTTTTGTTGATGGTGGAATATGAGAAAAAATGTATATAGTGATGGAGGAGGATAATTTAGTTGGGAAAAGGAATCTATAGAATAACAAGTGATAGACACCCTTTTGTGTATGTAGTCGGGTGTCTACACATACAAATTCCTAGGTGTATATGCAGACACCTATCTACATACACAAATGCTTACGACTGGAGGTGCATGCATAGATTCCTTACTACAAGTATATTCAAGACACTTTGTATATACTCATATGGTTGCATATATAGTCAGGTTTGTGCATATGCATATGTAATTAAAACTTGATAAATAAATACAAATATCTAATTGAAATTCACAAATATGAGTGGGGGGTAACATCTATTCACCATACCAAATGTTATAAGACTTGCAACATAACTAAACATGACTATGGACTATATATGAAAATCTGGAATTACATTCATTGCCAGACTATCATGAAGATGACACAATTGAGATTCATACATGCTAACCAATTTGATTCATTCCCTCCATTTCTACGCTTGATATTCAAGTGAAGAAAATGAAAGGGTTTGAAGCAAAATGGTTATCCTTGAATGCACATGATCCAACTGTTGATGCCTCCACACCTGCATGATCCAACCATCGACACCACCACACTTACACCCGAGCGGATACATCCACAGACACCCAATTGTCTATCCAACCAGGCATCTATGCATGTACACACACTATTGCATACAGATGATTCCTTCCTTACAAACTTAATAAATGCCTTTACAAACCTCAAACAAGTCATATCCTTCAATTTTTAAACCTTAACCCCTCACTCTAGCTTAGGTGGATGAGTCTACATAGCCCAGGGCGTCTAGGTTACATATGTAATGCCCACTCCTCTTCGATACTTATGTTACAATGATTTTGATTATTGTGGATTAGAGACATGGGCATTATTATTATATTTGATTATCATGTTGATAGACAGTATGAAAACTTGTGGTTTTCAGTATGTTATGACTCATATTATATATGGTATGGTCTACTAGAAGATAGTGATAAATGATGATCTAGTGTTGTTTCATTGTATACTGAAATTTTGGATTCTTGACGATGATGATTACATTTAGATTTTTGGAATGATCTTATTGATGTTATGACTTATCAAAATTGATATGTTCAGTGATTACAAATAATTGATAGAAATTCCTAATGTTGATGATGATGATATATCTATGTGTATGATGTTGTTAGATGATATGTATGTGTGTTTTATCTCTTGATGTATTTGATGCGGATTTAAGGCCGAAGGGGTATTGTTTGATTGGTTACACTAAATTATATCACGACAACAAGAAGGGGCTAACAGACTAATCATGGAAGAATATCGGATGTTCGCAACAAGGCCACCTTGGAAACTTTATGTTTGTGTTTATTATCGTTTTATTTTTGAGTTGTTAGGAGGTTCACATGGGGGGTGACCTCATATGTGGTCATGGGTTTGTGTGTTTTTTTTTCCCTCTTTTATTTTATTTATGTTATTGTGCATGTGATTCTTTCATTGTAAAGTATTATCACTTTATTATTGCCTAATTAATGTGCTCTTGCTTAGTTAATTAATCATGTGACTAAGTAAAATTGATATGTGACAATGTGGGCATTTAATGTGTTAGATAGTCCTTGTTGTATTATTGAATTTTGATGGATTTTATTGATTTTGAGTTGTGTACTCATCCTCACTTTTCAAATCTCGGATTTGGGCTTTGATCCCACTTTTGGAGGCTGGTGAGACAAGTTTTAGTTGTCACATGCCTCTTAAACTCACCCGCCAACCTACCTATGATGTAAGGAGTCAAAATTATCTCTCATTATGTGTTTTGGAGGAAAAGAGGTAATTAATTACACTTTCTTATAAACCTCTTATTGTGTCCTTGAAAGTATGGAGTGGAGGTTTTGAGTGCAAGTTTGAGTATGTCATAACCTTACCTTACCCATTTATGAGTCTTGGTATTTGTATTTGACTTGGTGAAGTGGATTGGGAGGAGTAGTGATGTGGCATCCTACATGGAGCCACCTCACCATCCTCTCCATACTGTCTATTTATTGGAGTTATTTTGGAGTTTTGGGGGTTACTTGTTCTAATTACACACTTGCATATTTTTGGAAAACTATTTGGACTTCTTGCTTGGGATCTTGGAATCTTGCTTATGGATTTGGCTTGGACTTGGAAGTTTGTGGCTTGAAGATTGAAGGTTTTTTTTTCTATGGCAAGGTATGCTCTTACACCTTGCATTTTTTTCTTGTTATGTGTTGTGTTGTAAAGAGAATGGATGTATGTGTTGTATTGGAATTGGTAGTTTTGGCCTAAGAATGGTGTGGGAGAAGGAAAATGGGGACCATTTAAGGGAGGGGATAATATTTTTGGATGTTGTATATGGATGGGGTCTGGGAAGAGTGTCTACCTTGTGATTGATAAAGGAGATTTCTTGCTTTATCTTTATATGTTTTATATGAAAGAGTGATAAGAGATTGTGGGAGAGATAAGAGAATGACGTAGGGATAAGAGTTGTGTTGTGTGGATGGAGATTTTGGAGGTTCAAGGTGGACACTTAACCTACTTGGGAGGGTATAAGGGGTTCCCCATATTCTCTTCTCCTTTGTCTTAGATTTTAAGCCTATAGGTTGGAAAGTTGTTTATTGTTGCTATTATTATTATTGTGCTTGTATGAGTTTACAAGTTCTCTTGACATGAATGTATGTATTGTGAAGCCTTTGTAAAAGTTGTCATGGTTGCAAAACATTCTCTATTTCTCCATTGTTGGGGCTCGGGGGCCAATGAGAAGGGTGACTTCACCTTCTCATTGGAATAAGGTTGGGAGATGAGTGTTGTCTATGCTCCCTTCCTTGTTGTTATGATTTGGTGAGGAAAAAAAGCTTTGAAGTTGCAATTATTTCTTGGGATGAAGGCTTGTGTACAAGATAAAGAAAGAGAAAGTTTATTTTTGTAAATTTTATCATGTTGTCTCCACTTAGTGTGGAGGGATTCCGTGCTTGTATTTTAAAGTTTAAGCTCTTTGTAAATGCATTATTGATATCATATTTGTACTATTTAATAGTGAAGTGTGTATGGTTGGAGGAGTGTATTGAAGAGTCTACTTGCTATGGAGTTGTATTCTCTTTCAAATTTTGTATTGATTTTCAAATCTACAACTTAAATTAAAAGTTACCTTTTGTTTAAAATCTGGAATTTATCTCCCTTGGAATTTGGAATGTATTGAAATGAATGGTGTGTTTCCTTTTGAAGAGTCCTTATTTTGCATTATATTCTTATACAAAAAAGGATACATATTTGATTATGCTTCTACTTAATTTTCTCTTCTAAATAAGTTGTAAAATGGTATGAATTCATATTATTGGTTGTTGCACTTCATACCTTATTGCAAGACAAAATAAGGAATGTAGTTATATTATTTAAAAAAAAGTCTTCTCTCTACCTTGAAATTGTTCTAAATGAAATAATATTAAATCACACAACTTCGCACACGCACACGTACACACAAACTGTATATATTTTTATATCCTTAAATATTAGTTATACAATTAACCTACTTAAATGTTGTTTGGAAACTAAACCAAAAAAAAGAGGGAAAAATGTATGTGTATGTGTACATATTATTAAATAAATTTAATATTGAAATATTATAAACTAATCGGCCTGACATGTTTTATTTAGAAACAAAGTTAGATTTATATGGGGCGTTGTATTGTAATAGTAGCAGGATGGCCTGCGCGGCCCATAATAGAAATAGCAGTGGGTAATGGGGTGGCCCCCACCGCTCCGCCGACCGCCCCCATTTATAACAATCCCCCCAAAAAAACCCCCTTTAAGCAAAATGTGGCTATTTTAACATGATGGGCCCAACCATTGGAATTTCAATATAATATATTATATATATATTATATATATATATAATATATATATATAGTAATATGTATGTAGTCTGTATACATACATTATGTTGTTATACGATACATACATGTGTTATCTATCTATATCATCTCATTATCCTATATATATTGTTGTGTTGTGTGTGTGTGTGGTGTGTGTGTTGTGTGTGTGTCTGTCTGTCTATATCTCTGTGTATATCTCTCTGTTATCCTGCTCTCTCTCTGTCCTGTCTCTTCTAGCTGCTGTCTAATCTCTGCCCTGTATCTCTCTCTCTGTCTCTATTCCTGGATCTTCTCTGTCTGTTGTCTGTCTGTCTGTCTGTTGTCTTATCTGTCTGTCTTCTGTCTGTTGTTTGTCTCTCTCTTCTCTCTCTCTGTCTGGTCTGTCTGTCTGTCTCTCTCTCTTCTTGTCTGTCTGTTCTTCTCTGTCTTGTCTGTCTCTCTCCTGTCCGTCTGTCCTATCTCTTGTCTGTCTCTCTGTCTCTCTCCTTGTCTTTCTGTCTCTCTCTCTGTCTGTCTGTCTTCTCTCTCTCTATTTAATATCTAATCATCTATCTATTATGTCAATGTCTATCTATCTCTAGACATCTCTGTCTTCTCTGTGTCTCGAGATCTCTCTTTCACTTACTATTGTCTCTCTCTTATTCTCTGTGTCTCATCTATAGGCTGTCATGTGTGTTGTGTGTGTGTGTCTATCTCTCTGTCTCCTCTCCTCTCTCTCTACTCTCTCTCTCTCTCTGTGTCTTGTCTCTGTCTCTGTCTCATGTCGCTCTCTTCTCTTCTGTGTGTGTGTGTCTCTCTATCTATCCTCTCTGTCTGTCTGTCTGTCCATCCGTCCTTCATGTCCCTCCCCTCATCTCTGTCTCTCTCATCTTCCCTACATATATATGTACTATATCTACATCCTCCCACACATCTCTGGCCGCCACATTATATAAGCCGTAGGTATATATATAAACCCTACATTTTAAATATAAGAGTGTGTGTGTGTGTGTGTGTGTGTGTGTGTGTGTGTGTGTGTGTGTGTGTGTGTGTGTGAATATACACACAAAGCTACAAATAATCTAGATCTAAAGAAAGATAAAATGAGGGTAAATGAGAACCCATAACCAATATATCTGGTAGAAACTTTAAAAAAGTACTCTACATATGGCAAACCCTAGAAGAGGGATGCAAAAAAAATCACCCAAATTTGTGTGTGTATCCATCAAAAATACAAAATAAGAAAATGTCTCATAGCTTCTTGCAAGCTCCATGGCCTCCATCCTTCAACCTGCAAAATTAAAATGTGCAAATGAGAGAGTTAGTGCAAATAAAAGGATAATAGCAAACTATATGGATTTTTAGGGTTACCTTGATCTAATGACTCTAAATGATTTAATCCTACGGTAGAAATTTGATGGGAATGGGTGGTAAATAAAGTGAATGAATAATTAATTAATGGGGTCACCATGGGCTTCCCAACTAATGGGTTAGGCTAGGATGGGACCCTTTTTCCCTTATGAGATGATAAATAAATAATTAGTAATTTGGCTATGGGTAAATTGATTAACATTTAGGGGTTGTGCTTAAATAGATAAATTAATTTAAGGGATTTAAAGGAGCAAGTGTAAAGTAGAAATTAAGTATTAAACTAAGGGCCCAACAAGGGTATTAATCACCTAGGTAAATATGATTAAAGTACTTGGGAAATAATTTAATAAATTTTAATTGGGACTTCAGAAATATAAATAATGAATGTTAAATTTGAATTAATTATAGTAATTCAATTTGGGACCATATGGAATGTTTTAAAGTCTATAACATTTCTAGAAAAATAAACATTTAAATAGTTAGAGGAATAATGTTTCAAACTGGCAAACAAATTTAAAACACAAGAGAAGGATTTAATTTTAATTCAAATGTATTTAGAAAAAAAAATGGCAACTTTCCCTAATTAATTAGTGGTATTTTATGTGGCTTCGGTGTGTCAAATTGTGGGCATTACAATATAACCATGCACAATTAACAATGCAGTCAAGCGTGTGCAATCAGGTGGCTAAATAGTAATAATGTAGTCAGGTGTTATTAATAATGGTCGAACTCATTCGTACTAATGCAGTCGGGCGTCAATAATAATGTAGTTGGGTGTCCATAATAATGGAGTCGGGTGTCTGCAGTGATGCATTTAGCCTGCTTATATTTTTATTATTATTTATTGGCTAATGTACTCACTTTGTGTTTCGAGGAATCGATGGTATGCATGCATGTATACAAAATTTATTTTAAACACTAGGTGAGCCAATCGAGAAAATTACTTGCACCTAGAAATTTTAGGGAAAACGTTGCTTTCTATGACTCCTCAAAATGGCCAAATGTAAATTTCAAAAATGTAAATATTCGAAGAATCGCCACTAAATTTTCCCTAGTAGAAAACAAGTATAGATTCTTTGGCAATGGATAAGTTTTTATCATCGTCCATCAAACATCATATATTTGTTTTCATAAAGGAATTCAGATTTTGGTCAGTGGGCATCATGCATCAACGCAATATAGTGTTGTAATTTAGTTATGCAACTTATTGCACATTATCAAAGATTGAAACCCATCACATAAAAAAATCATTGTTCAATGCGTAGTGAATAAAAAAATTAGGTTCGACCATTAGGTCTGACATTTAACAACAAAATATTCTAGCAGGGTAAACATATAAACATGCGCACCATCTAAGGAACAACTTATAAGGCGACTTATCCTCTTACAAAACATAATTGATTTGTAGTTAATATATGTGGCGAGGCCATCTTAACATCCAAAATAAGCTTCATTCCATTAGATGCCAAGCGAAATCTCTTTAGACATGTATTTGTATTCAATGTCTTGCATTGCAAGTAGTATAAATCAACATGCTCTCTTATTATTGAAATGGTAAAAGTGAGGCAACATCTTTCAATTTATGTGTTGTCTACCTTTCCATGTTTCAAAAAAATTGAGGAACAACTAGCAATAATATATATGTAAAGATGTTATTTAATGTTGATTAATGTATGATAATAATGTCCACCTTCGCATTTACATTCAACAAATGGCATCTGACATAATTCTACTCAAAAAACAACATTTTTTCTATTCAATTGTTGTTTTATTCGCCGGAGGCGTTTACTTTGAAGAAGGCATCGCTGGAAAGTGTCAAATTCCGGTGGCTTAACTTTACAGGTTGCCGGATTTTAGATATTTTTGTAAGTCATAGATATTTATCCTTTAAATGACATTTTAGACTTGGCAATAACCATTCTTTGGTGCCCTTACTTTTGGGAGTGGCCGGCCTGAGAACATCATGAGTGACCGCGGTGTTAACTCATGGTTATGTTTTTTATTTTACTTCACTGGCAGCCATAGCTGGCCGACAAAAGAACCGACTCTCTACACCTTTCCCTTCTTTATCTTTACACTGGAATTGTTCTTTGAGTAAAATTATACACATAAAATTGAAGCCCTCTCCGGCGTAACTTGCAACTCATTTGCAATTGCTAGTTAGTAATTACTTTAATAGTGTGAAGTCCGTAGTGAGGAATGCCATTTTTCAAATGACATTAGGCTAAATCAGATTGCTTAGGATTGCTTATGAGGCGTGTAATTCCTCCTTAAAATTAACTCAACAGAGTCAACACTAACTCGACTTCTTAAAATTACACGTCCTCCTCCGTCGGCGTCCACATTGCGATTGCTACTTTTCCTACGCAATTTTAGTACAGGAATTGCATCTACTTTTCCTACGCGTATTCCACGCGGCGGTTTCGCACAGAAATTACTCTTCGCAAATTCCAAGCGGTTTCATATATCTTATTCCGTTTTCTTTCAATCAGTTTGGGCCTTTCCTGACACTCTTCAGAACCCTCTCCCTCTCTCTCTCCCTCGCCATTGAGTTTCTGTCTCACTTCATTGATCGATTCCTCTCCCTCTCCCTCACCATTGAGTTTCTATCTCTGTCTCACTTCACTGATCGATTCCCCTCTCTTCTCTTCATATCAAAGGCCATGGCTTCCTCATCCAAACCTTTCCAAGGAATCGCACCGCAGCTATCTCTGCCATCCTCGACTCTAACCAGGAACGCGACCTATGATGTGTTTATTAATCACCGCGGTTGTGATGTAAAACACAAGTTAGCCAGCACCATCTATTATACCCTAAAGCGGTTAGGAGTAAGGGCTTTTCTGGACCAAGAAGAGCTGGAATTGGGCGATTCCATACCGATAGCATTACAACAGGCAATTCAAGGTGCTTCAGTTCATATTGCTATACTCTCGAAAAACTATGCCCAATCCCCCTGGTGTTTGGCCGAGCTATCCTTTATGCTCAAAACTGGTGCCCCAATTATTCCCGTGTTCTATTATGTTGAGCCTGGAGATCTTAGATGGGTGGCTCAAGGGAAAGGAATCTATGCAAACGACTTTTACCAACTTCAAAAGAAGCGTAGATACTCATCAGAGATACTAGAGGAGTGGAAGGCGGCACTTCAGAGTGTTTCCTATATTACAGGGCGTGTGCTGATCAGCGACAATGAGTAAGTATTTCAATATTCTGCCTCTCACTTTCAATTTACATGATTCATGTACGTATATTACTGCAATATCTGTTTTCATTGGGTTGTAAATGTTTAGTCATGAATAAAGCTAACGAATAAGTATTCCAATATCCCGTTAAACGCGTTAATCCAAATTTTCACATGGCATGTTTAAACACATATTTTCTACCATTGATCCCATTCCCTTCATTGTGATTTTTTTGTTGTACATGTTTAGCGATGAAGGGAGGGTATTGGATGAAATAGTCAATTCCGTTCTTGAAGCGGTTAAAATAGTGCCTTTGGAGGTAGCCAAGTATCCAGTCGCAATGGATGAAATCGTACTGGATTTTAAAACTAGTACTCTTCAAGCCCGTGAGAGTGAGCAGCATGTACAGATTGTGGGGATCGCTGGCTTTGGTGGTGCTGGCAAAACCACACTTGCAAAGGAGCTTTACAACAGGAAATGCTCATCCATCAAGCGGTCTAGCTTTTTAACTGATGTGCGACATGCTGCAACCAGAAACGCTCTGCATGATAAGCAAAAAAAACTATTGGAGGACTTTCATTTCCAAGATGGACCATTTGACAATATACACGAAGGCAAAGCGATTCTATCAAATCGCTTGAGATCTCTTTCTGAATCTGTTCTCATAGTTCTGGATGATGTAGATCACGAAGACCAGGTGGATGCTCTGTTGCCACCAAAGGACAGCCTCGCACCGGGCAGTGTGATTATTGTTACAACCCGTGAAGGGGAAGTACTTACAAAGTCAGGCATCACGTCAGTTTATAGAATGAAACCGCTACATCATTCTCATGCTCAGGGGCTTTTCTGCTGGCATGCCTTCTTACGGCCTTCCCCACTTGAGGGCTTTGAAGATTTAGTTAAAAAGTTTCTAAATGTTTGCAATAGTTTGCCATTGTCTTTGAAGGTCATAGG